>JAQFVV010007058.1:0-183731 GCA_028023455.1 Epiperipatus broadwayi | reverse complement strand
AAAAAACCCATTGATTATTTTAATTACCCCCCCCCCTTTTTTAAAGAGTATTTTTGTCAGATAATATTGTATAAAAGAAAGACAAGTTATAATTATTAGTTTTTAACTTATCTCTAAATTTCCCCGTATTTTAACTTCTATATTTTCAAGCTATTGATTCTAATGTATTTTTTTATAAATAAAAAACAAGTGAACTATGTAACTCGTTTATACGCACACACACACACACCTTCGCAACGCGTGTATATACATACTGTTAATATATATATATTAATGGAATATATTTATATTAGATGATAACTTTATATTTCAATTGCTTGTTGTTGTTTTTTGTTTTGTTAATTTTATTATTTTATATAAGTTTTAGATATTTGTATAATTTTTTATTATATTTCAAATCCACACGTGACTTTTTTCTTCACATGTAATTTCTTATAAACTTTTGTATATAAATAAATAAATTATTATTATTATTAAAAGTGAATTATTTTACATATAAAAGTCACATAGATTTTAATATGTGTGATTAATGTTTTTAATTAAGCAATTATAAGATTTTTTCAGGTAGTCAACCCATATCAACTTAAATAAGTATTGATCAGTAAGTTGGTATCTAGATATTGTTAAAAACTAAAAAAAAAAAAAACCCTTTAAAAGCAAGCAGTAGTTTAACTAAAAAAATAATCTCTTCTTTTTCAATGCTCTCATGGATGAATTTTGGAAATTTTTTTATTCTGCAGTAGAATACTTATTAAGGGTGTTTTATCTTGCCAATTCCACATATTGCAAATTTGAAGTAACATCTAATAATATCCTTTCTCTTAGAGGGATTATGTTAAATTAAAAAAATATATATAACATTGTAAACTAATTTATATTTAAAAATATTTTTAATGTTTGTCTGAAAGTTTGTGATGTTAACATTTTAGTAGTGATTATATGTTGGACTATTTTCATTATATAATATTAATTGATGTCTTTAAAAAAATTCAAATTTTATTTCAACTTTTCAAATACATTCAGCTATTAGTAATATATATATAAAATACATATTTTGCGGGTTCATCCGTGTTAAAAACTTTTAATATCAATATACTGACGTTTCGACTTGGTCACACAAGCCATCCACAGAGTTATAAAAAGGTAGAAAGACGGTTGTAGAGGCGCTACAATCACTGGTTTGAATAAAACGATTAAAAATCCCACCAATAGCAAAAATGTTAAATTTAAGAATGTTTTTTTAAAGAAATCTTTCCAAATAGGAGGAAGTTTGCATGTATCATCTCGCTTATTGATACAATCTGGCCTTTTAAGTATCTCAATGGCTTCTCTGATTTTGCATTGGTAGAGATTATCACATCTGGATATGATCCTGGTACTAGAAAAATCTATTTTTATGACCTGAATCTATAGTATGGAGTGAGAGTGCTGATGATGATGAGTGTTGTTTAACTGCATTAGCATGCTCATTTCTCCTAACACTGATGTGACGATTACTCATACCTATGTAAGAAGCTTTACAATTTTTACATGAGATTTGATAGACACCATGAGATTCAAGAGGGATTGAATCCTTAGGCTTGGTTATTATATTGCTGATCTTTTGATGAGCAGAAAATGCTGTATCTATATTATAGCGTTTTAATATACGTCCGATACTGTCTGTAGTTCCTTTTACATATGGAAAACAAATCCTAATAGCTGACTTATCATCTTTTTGTTTCCTATTTTGTCTATTTTGGGCTTGAAATAAGGCTTTTTTTATAAATTTGTAATTATAACTATTTGCTAATAAAACACTATTAATATGATTTATTTCTTCTTTCAGATGTGTGTCATCTGAAAGGTTAATTGCTCTATTTAAAAGAGTTTTGGCTACAGAAACTATCTGAGTTGGGTGATGATGAGAATGGAAATGTAAATATCTGTCTGTGTGTGTATCCTTTCTGTAAATAGAAAAAGATAAACTATTTGGTGTTATGGTGACTAGAACATCAAGAAAAGGGAGTTTTCCATCAGACTCTGTCTCCATTGTAAATTTAATATGAGGATGCATATTATTTAAATGTAAGAAAAAATCATCTAATGTATTTTTTCCATGTTGCCATATGACAAAAGTGTCATCTATGTATCTGAGCCAAATGAGAGGTTTTAAAGATGATGATTCTAAAGCACGAGTTTCTATATATTCCATGAATAAATCAGCTATTACTCCTGAGATAGGTGAGCCCATAGGAGTACCAAAAACTTGTCTGTAATGCTGTCCATTGTATACAAAATATGTATTTAAGAGACAATGTTTAATCAAAGCAATAATATGGTCTGGTAAATTGCAACGTTGTGAGATTATATTTAAAGCTTCATCAATTGGAATGTTTGTAAACAAAGACACGACATCAAAACTGACCAGAATGTCACTAGCATTAATTTTTAAACTTTTTAAAACAGAAATAAAATGAAAAGAGTTTTTAATATATGATTTAATAGATGGGATTGTAGGTTTAATTTAATCCGATAAGTATCTAGCTAAAATATGAGTTGGAGAACCTATTGCACTTACTATTGGACGAAGAGGGGTATCTGGTTTGTGAATTTTTGGAAGTCCATAAAATTTTGGACAGACACAAGATTTTTCACGAGGGATTATTTTATTTTTTATCTCTGTTTCAATAGGTGATTTATTAATAATAGCTTTTGTTGTTTTTTCCAAATATGTAGTATGATCTCTTTTTGATAGTTTATAAGTTTTATCACTAAGCAGATCTAAAATTTTATTATGGTAAATGTCACGATCCATTACAACTGTGGCATTACCTTTATCAGCTGGAAGTACAACAATTGATTTGTCCGATTTTATATTATTTAATACTTGTCTTTCTTTCTTTGAAAAATTATTTTTAGGAAGCTTAGCTTTTTTTAAAATATTACAAATCTCAGCTCTAGCTAAATCAGCTGATGTAGAATCAATTTTATCAAGAGCTGATTCAACATTACAGACAATTTTCTCAAAAGGTATCCGGGAAGGTGTTAAAGCAAAATTGAAACCTTTTTCTAAAACCGAAATTTCATCTGTAGAGAGGGCTTTCTTAGATAAATTGTAAACGGTTTTTTGATTTGGATACATAATGTTTGGGGATTGTGTTCTAATTAGCATTTGCAATTTTTTCTTTTGCTTTGCTGTTACCAATTCCGAATCTTTAAACGATCGAAAACTTGCAATACGATCAAAACTAGTCCACAGTAAAGGATGTATTTTATTACTAAGGAATAAACGTAAATGTAGCAATACTTTATCAATTTTGTCTAAATTTTTCCGAGTTTCTTTAATAAAAGAGTTTAAAATAATATTGCTGGTTTTCCTTAGAATTTTACTAACATTATAATTGTTCTTGTGAAACACAATTTTACAGCAAGTGGGTATAACATTGTGATTTTTGCACGCTAACAAAAAAGATAAATTACAAAGTAACTTACATTTCTTACTCCACGTTCTTTCAAATATACGAAGCTGTTTAAAACCATATTATTGCTTTGATTAAACATTGTCTCTTAAATACATATTTTGTATACAATGGACAGCATTACAGACAAGTTTTTGGTACTCCTATGGGCTCACCTATCTCAGGAGTAATAGCTGATTTATTCATGGAATATATAGAAACTTGTGCTTTAGAATCATCATCTTTAAAACCTCTCATTTGGCTCAGATACATAGATGACACTTTTGTCATATGGCAACATGGAAAAAATACATTAGATGATTTTTTCTTACATTTAAATAATATGCATCCTCATATTAAATTTACAATGGAGACAGAGTCTGATGGAAAACTCCCTTTTCTTGATGTTCTAGTCACCAGAACACCAAATAGTTTATCTTTTTCTATTTACAGAAAGGATACACACACAGACAGATATTTACATTTCCATTCTCATCATCACCCAACTCAGATAGTTTCTGTAGCCAAAACTCTTTTAAATAGAGCAATTAACCTTTCAGATGACACACATCTGAAAGAAGAAATAAATCATATTAATAGTGTTTTATTAGCAAATAGTTATAATTACAAATTTATAAAAAAAGCCTTATTTCAAGCCCAAAATAGACAAAATAGGAAACAAAAAGATGATAAGTCAGCTATTAGGATTTGTGTTCCATATGTAAAAGGAACTACAGACAGTATCGGACGTATATTAAAACACTATAATATAGATACAGCATTTTCTGCTCATCAAAAGATCAGCAATATAATAACCAAGCCTAAGGATTCAATCCCTCTTGAATCTCATGGTGTCTATCAAATCTCATGTAAAAATTGTAAAGCTTCTTACATAGGTATGAGTAATCGTTGCATCAGTGTTAGGAGAGATGAGCATGCTAATGCAGTTAAACAACACTCATCATCATCAGCACTCTCACTCCATACTATAGATTCAGGTCATAAAATAGATTTTTCTAGTACCAGGATCATATCCAGATGTGATAATCTCTACCAATGCAAAATCAGAGAAGCCATTGAGATACTTAAAAGGCCAGATTGTATCAATAAGCGAGATGATACATGCAAACTTCCTCCTATTTGGAAAGATTTCTTTAAAAAACATTCTTAAATTTAACATTTTTGCTATTGGTGGGATTTTTAATGTTTTATTCAAACCAGTGATTGTAGCGCCTCTACAACCGTCTTTCTACCTTTTTATAACTCTGTGGATGGCTTGTGGGACCAAGTCGAAACGTCAGTATATTGATATTAAAAGTTTTTAACACGGATGAACCCACAAAATATGTATTTTATATATTTAACCCGTGCAAATCTTCGTTTTAACATATATATATATATATATATATATATATATATAATTTTGAATATGTATGTTGATCAAAACTGTCTAACATAGTAGTACCATTATTTCAGTTAGAGGAGTAGGAGTGGTGAGATTTATAAAAGCTCTGATGATGACTGCTGGACAGTTGAAACTGTAGGCAAGAGGAGATAAAATAAATCATATGTTAAACTGCATTGTAGAATGTTAATTAAGATAGATAAGGTGTATTATGTTATAATAATGTCATTTGTATGCAAAGCTTTTTAAAAAAAGTAATTCTGCATATTTTGAAGATGGAAACTTCCAATCTAATGTACCAGTTACTTACTCCACACCTTTTTATTATTGAGGACATCATTAAGAAGAACTAGTATGGAGAGTAAAAAGAGCTTAAATATATATAGAAGTAAATGGAATATTGGGTGAGAGTTAATTTATGATAATAGCAAGAAAGTAGTTTACAGTTTGAGGCTCAAATGGGATCTTTAGCAACAAAGGAATATACGCATAAATAGAAAAATGTGGGTGATTTAGTCTGCAAGTTGTATAAGGAAGGCAAAGAAAATATTAGGCATCTATTAAATGAATGTAAATGTCTGAGAGCAGAAAGGTACAGATAATGAAGTTGTGAAATAATAAATACAAAGTGATTATACAGAAAATAGGTTATTGGTTTTTAAATTGGGTTTGGGAAAAGATAAGGGAGATTTAAATATAAAGACCATGGAGTTGCCAAAGGTTATGTTGTGGAAATGGGATGAAGTAGGATACAGAAGAATATGGGAAAACTTAGGGCAGGGAATAGAAAGGAAAGGTGAAGTGGCTAACAGGTTTCTCTGGGTATAGTTGCTGAGCGATTCCTGACTTTATATATAAAAAAAGTCACAGTGCATCATATCACATCACAACATCACATCACATAGAAAATTTGATTTACAGTGATCAAAAAGTTAAGTTATAATGAACATTCCAAAATAAATGCCATCAGCAAGACACAGGGAGAGAAAAAGATCTTAAACATTGTTCAGACAATTGAGAGACTGAACACAGAAACTAACTTCAACCAAAAACAAATATAATTATTAATAATTTTTAAATATTATTAAATGAAAAAATTGAAGTAAAAAGAAAAAAAAATTGACCCAAATTCCATAACCTTATTTATCTGAGAGTGCATGTGAATATTATGGTATATCAAACACATCAGCAGATAATTTTGTTTTATCCTCTAGGCTTAAAGGGGATTATCATGATCTTTTTGCCAGCAATCTATCTACACACATTATGCTCTCTTTGATTTCTATTTTCCTTACTTTAGAGATTTGTAGTAAAGGATATTTTGAATGGAAGTTAATGAACAGTGTGGAGCAATCTTTCCTTAACCTGATAAAAATATCAGGACAAAACAAGGATGTCCTATACTCCTTAAACACTCATAAGGGCTCATGTTTATGATATGGCTCTTAAGGTTACCTCTGTGCAAGTAAATGAAAAAGACCATGATTTTCCTAAATGTAAATATAATAAAAATACAATCTTATGCTCTATAAGGTATACAAAAAAAAAACAGAACTATATAGTTGACAAATCACTAGCCAAAAGATCTATGATCTACAGGAAATGTAAACACACATTAAAATATGGTAAATTCAAATAAAAGGGGATAGGTGATCTAAAGAGGAAAACTACTATTATCTGCCAAAGCTTTTAACACCAAATAATAATAATAATAAAAACAATAAATATAAAATATCATTTTACAACACACTCTCTGACAAAGAAATAAAAATAAAATATTAATTTAATTATCTACAATTTATAGAACATAATAGAAAATACATATAATAAATAAAATATTTAGAAAACTACTAATAATATCTAAACTCCTACTAATAAGCTTACCATATGTTTGTATTACTTTTTCTGTAAGTATCAAGCTTAGACTTAAGCTCTGGTTATAATATAAGAATGTTCAGTTACCTTTGGATCTTCAATTTTTCTGTCTGATTTATTCCAGTGATGTGTGCAAGGTTTTAGTCCATTCTCTGTAATCTGGTTATAGAATATGAAGGCAATCTTCAGGATTAGTTTCAAACTGGGAAATTAGGATATTATGATGATACAATTTTAAGCTCTGGGTTTCATCTTGAAAGAGTTTTAGCATAGCATACTTTTAATATTGTTCTTTAATGTGAATAGGTTCTGCATTGTCAATGGATGGTATTTTTTTTCTCCTCAAATGGTTGCTTTAGCAGTAAGCAATCTGCAATTCACAATTAACAATTCTCTATTAGCAGTCTTGATTTTGCAATTAACATGGCAAAAAAATAATTTTGTATTAGCAAACGTTACTTTGCAATTACCATAGCAATCTTCTTTCTCTCTCAAAAAACCTTTTATATACTATTTTTATCTCCTATCAGATCTTGAAATCCAACCCAGGTCTTAATTAAAATTTTAACCAGGACTATTTTTTATCTTCTCTCTTTCCTTTTTAAATACCAGTTTTAAAAAATTAGAAAATAAGTCTCTGTTTTTAGAATAGATTAAAACCAAACAACAGCAACAAAAAAATAATTATTTCAATCAAAATTCTTTTAACGCAAAATATTTTTATGATTTCCATATATAATCGAGTATGTGTGTTATGGTACTTACATTTAAAAAATAACAAAACACAAAATTTTAAATAAAATGTTTTCTTTCCTTTTAAAATCTTTATAGATATACATTTTCGTTTTGATTTTAGAATGGTTGACTTTTGAAGTGGAGAAAGTCTCTGGTTCACTAAGCATAAATTTTTTTTTAAGTTGTAAGAATATGTTTGTTTATAACTTCACTTTTTTATTACCAAATGTTGTTAGTTGGATGACATAATAAGTTTTTTCCTCTAATAATTTTTTCCAGACATCATTTAATTTATTTGATTCATATCTTTCATTATGTTATTAGTCTTTTAACTTTTTCATCAGCTTCTGCTGAGAGTCTTTGTAAATAATCAGATTTTCACCAGTATATACATTTCATGTTTGTTAAAATATGTATAAATATCTGATATATGGGATCTTTTTTTAAACTTCAAGAATGTGCTTTCTTTTCTGGCATTCATTCTAAGATCAGGCTCTCAGATCTATATGTGATAACAAATCAGCAAGGATTTAATAGATGACATAAAATTTCAACACTATTTGGTAATTTAAGAGCTGGAAATATTTCATTAATTTTTTTATAAGTAATGTAAAGCATATAGATATTATTTCTATGGGAAACATTATTAATAATACTATGACTCTTTTCATATACAATAAAATCGTCTTATTTTAAAAAAACTATCAAAATCTATTATTGTGTTATAAGTAATAAATTATCAAAATCTTTTATTGTTATATGAAAAAGCATGTTTTTATAATAGAAAACTCCTAAGAAGTATGATAATTATCAGAAGGAGTTTACTGCTGAGAAGATTTTATCTATAGAAAATAACTGAACTAAATAATGAAAAGAAAACATTATCTGTCGCTGTAGTTTTTTTTTATTGCAGAGATAAACTATCTAGAAATGTTTTGCATGATTATTTCCATTTTATATTGTAAACCTCATTTTGTTCATAGCAGGTATTCAAAAAATTATGAACACAGTGAAAAATTATTCTTTCATAAATGAATTACTAAAATACTTTAGTGAAATAGATAATCTTCCAATAAATGAATTAAGTGATATCATTTTCAAGGTTACTCATTCTTTTAGTACTATACTTGAAATGAGCTCAGAATTTTGCTGTATATTTATAATTAAACATTATTAAAATCAAATATACGTTTTGTATTAATAATTTTTATTAGTCATTCATCAGTTGGATGCACAAATATCAAGCTTAATTATAGCTAATCTAACTGTTTTTACTGAATAATGAAATGGAATATTACAATAATGAATTAGATATATGTGTTTTTATTTTATAAATGTAATTAAAATAAAACAAAATAAATAAATACTATATTAGTACTAATTAAACAAAGTTTAACATCAAGCAGAAATAATAAAAAAGCAACTATCATATTGAAAACTATTATAAATCTAATGTAAGTTCCTCTCTATTATATAAAGCAATTAAACTAAGCAAAAGGATTTTTATTTTATTCAAATGTAAGTAATACTTTGGTAATTAAACTTTATGAACAAAGACAGTAAATATTCATTATTTATCATATTCCTATTTTTCCCTTCCTGAAATGTCTCAGCCAATGAAGATATGATATAATAAAGGCCAATAACAAATCATTTTTTACATAAGCGTATAATGGTATGAAGTAGATGCTTACTGATATAAATTTTGCCCAGATGCAAAATAAATTATATTTAAACCATAGAGATTTCATATACCATAAAATACACAACATATATTGATAAAATTTTGCAATGCCACTAATTTGGTTGCAACTATGGTAGTTTTTTTTTTTTATTCTTTGAGTTACAATCATATACTATTTAAACATATATCAACAGTCAAATAGATAGTTTTTTTCTTATTAAAACAATGGGATATTTGAAAAAGAGCAAATTAATAATAAACATTATACTGTTCAAATAGCATAGTCGATCACTTTAACTGTGTGACTCATCAATTTCTACTGTATGGTCTCTGTTTTTATTTCATAATTGAAAAATGACAGAAGAACATCTCTGTAGTTATTAACATATTTTATTGTTTGGTCTCAGGATAGTAATACTCATTCTTTAATTCACACATGTCCATTTCTTTATCTCTCAGGTTTATAAAATAAGTGTATCATTTTTTTTATCAGAAATACCATATTTATCTTTTTTATAAGATTTATATTTTATTATGCATTTTCATTTTTGTGCTACATTATATCAACATACGATTATGATAATTATTTTATTCAACTCTACTTTATAAATGAGCATAGAAATAATAATACCCTATTTAAAAAATGTTGACGTCAGTTCAGTTAAAAATAAATACAATTATTGAAATAATGATAGGCAGAAATTTTTTAAAATTTCATTTAGGATTTAATTGCATCCTCATTAATATATATACAAAGTAGCAATTATATAAAGTAGTAATTATACAGTTGCTGTGTGCCGACGCTGAAACAATTTAAATCAGTTATCATTTATTGCATAACTTGATAACTATAATTCAAATATTGATAAAACATTTCAGTGGGAATAAGTGAGTTCTATCAAGCCTTTTATTATTTATTTGTTAATAACTATATATTTAATTATATTAATTCAGTAAAGATAATTCTTGGTTATTCAATCATTTAATTCTTTGATTATAAAAGTGTCGCATTTTAACCCTCTCCCCCCAAGCAAGATTTATGAAAACTAGGTAAGGAGAGTGAGTATACAATGCATTAATACCTTGCGCACATATACAATAAACAATAAATTCAACAAAACTATTGTTATATAAATAATTTTTAGAAATACAAAGAAAAATGCAAATAATTATTTCTCCATATATATTTTTTAATTTTCGTTTAAATTTTAAAAAATTATCTTTAAATTTATCAAATTTAAAAAAAGTTTAATGAATGGAACTAGGTAGTATGATTTTACACCAGGTAATAAATCTCTGAACATTCTTGGTAATAATTTGCCATTGCTTACAACTTTTTAAATTTTTCTAGCATTTCAGATATTTAAAGTCATATCATAAACATTTAAAAAATTATTTATATCTTTAAGAGACAGAGAAATTAAGAAAGTTTCAAAAAAAGAGTAGAAAATATTTTCCCTGTTATATATATTAAGTAAAGCCAGTAAAGACACACACTTTAAGTAATAAATATTTAGTAGAGATATAAATGGGGGGGGGGATGTATATAGAGTTCAAAGTAAGTAAAGTAGAATAAAGAGGAATTAAATCAAATCGTATTAACTAAATTAAATAATTAGGTATGCGTTGTTTTAACAGACCGGATTATCAAAAGAATTAATAGCTAAATGAATCCGTTTTGCACACATGGGAAAAAATGTATTAATACTCCAGAAAAGAAGAGACAAGAGCGGGACTTCAAACGTGGGAATATAAAAGAACAGGAAAATAACTCTCGAGGTCTTTTTCCCGCGGCTTTTCCTAAGTGCTGCTCTTCTTTTTGGACTGTGATCCCAGGTTCTCGGCACCTGTAGGTGAATCCGGCTGACTAGCATAGAAACAGACCACACGGGGCTTTTTATAATTTTTAAATGCCATAAGCAGCTTTCCCAAGGGTTTATTTTCGCCACTCAGTCGAGGTAGTGTTTTAGTGTACTACTGTAGACTGAGCGGGGGGGGGGGTTGAATTGTAAAGCAATTGGACGGATGTTATATATATATTGGGTTGGTGGAGGGAATGTTAACCAATTACTCATAATTGTTGTTTTGTTTGTAATTTACTACGTACCAATAAAGAATCTAATGTAAATTAGTTGGTTGTTTTTATTTAAAAATAAATATTCAGATTTGCGGTTCGCTTAGCCGCAGCTGGGGACACAGCGCTCTCTTTTTTGTGTGATGTTATCTTTTGAACTTCACAAGAAACAAAGTTCCGTCTAATTTTAAAAAATTAGAAAATGACTTATATACTTTGTTAAAAATGATTTTTAATTGATTTTTTACGTTATTTTTAAACTCATCATATATATATATATGGGAGATGATAATCTGGACCAACTGATGAGTGCTGGTTTAGCACGAAATACACATATATTGGTGATTATCTTTTTTGCATGTGTGGTCATGTGTATCAGTTGTATGAGATAGTGTGGATAGTTGAAGGGTGCTTGAATGTCTGAATTTAAATCCCCTATATTTACAATTAAGTTCCAGGTTTATGAAGAGTGCCTGGTTTTCAAATATTTACACATAAAGCTTGTATACTGCCCATCCCTCTTCTAAGTATTTAAATGGATTATGTCCTATATATGAGGGATCAGAGTGACTTGAGGTCAACATGGGCATGGCAATAATATTGGCATCAGCTTGGGATTTGGGCTTTCATCATCAGATTTTCAATGATATGGATGGTCGAAAAGTTGGAGGTTAGAGTAGATTGAAGCATGTCCATTAAAATGTGAAGATTGGCTATCTCAATATAAACTGAGCACTGATTATATATGTGTGTGGGAGATAATAATTTGGACCAACTGATGAGTGCTGGTTTATATTGGTGATTATTTACTTTTTCTACATGTGTGTGGATAGTTGAAGGATGCTTGAAAGTCTGACTTCAAATCCCCTATATTTATATTTTAAACTCATCAGTAAAAAATAATTTATGAAAAGACATTCTCATTGAAAAAAAAAAAAAAATCAGGTAATTATTTTCATTTTCCATTAACTTATCATTAAGTGATTTTGCCCAGAGTTCAAGGTTTTCATCTTTCTCATTGTGTTTGTGTTATTTCCATTGATTTGCTTGGGGGGTGGTCTATAGTTTCATTTTTATTAACTTTAATTTTTGATTTTATTGTCTTGAGAGGGGGAAATTCAATGTTTTTCTGCTCTGTGGGTTTGTGTGCATTATCTGGATTCTCTTCTAATCTTTGTGAGGAGTGGTTATTCTTTTTCCCTAAATTTATTTCTTCATTGCATTGCATTGCTATGTGCCCTCTTTTGCCACAGGTGAAACAATATGGCTTTAGTCCTTGGATATACAAGTATAGCATTGCTTCTTGGTCTGTTATGTGTGTTGGAATGTTTTTTGGGTCTATTTCTTTATGTATCTTGACTTTGTATTCAAAACTATTTGTGAATATGGATACTGATGTTTTTTTTAGGTATATCTGTTGAAAAAAAATAACCTTTCTGAATGGGTTCATCATTTTTTGGAAATCATCAAAGCCTCCAAAAGAAGTAGGTTTTTGTAATACTCTGGTGATATTTTTGTATCTGTTTTTATCAACTCTCGTTGCAAAATTTCCTAGAGTTTTAATGTGATTTTTGGTCTCTTTGTGTAACTTCATAGAACTCAACTGCTACACATCTTCTATTAGAATGGTCGCTTATGCATTGTACTGTCTCCAGTAAATTATTTTTATTTAGTACTTCAATAAGTAGCTCCTTGGGGAAATGGTGCCAACACTATTGATTTTTCAGTAAAAAATCTTTTGATTGTTGTAAAAAGTGTTCTAGGTATCATACTGTTGAACCTGTTCCCAATCTGTTCAAGCATGTCATCTGTCTATTGTGTGTGGGGGGTTTCAATTTCATTTTGATTTACTAGATCTGTCTTTAAGATTGTCTGACATAGTTTCCCTAAATCTGGGATTTTTTCTCAGGTTTACCTTATTTTGATAAGTTTTTGTAATAGTTGCATATGTTTTTTTGTGTGTTGTGTGAAGGACCAGCTTCTTGATCAGACAATTGGGCAGTCGCCATTTTGTAATTTATGTGAGTAATTTTCCAAGAAGGTAATGTTTTGTTTTGATTTCTTAAACTATTTTTTTGTCTCTATTTTTTTATTTAACTCTTATTAACTTTTTCATATTTTTTCTTCTACTCTTTTTTCTTTTTGTTTCTAAATAATGTTATTAATTATAATTGTTTGAATTGACGGTTATTCGCCATTATAATACTACCTGTAGCTTTTGCTGATTTTTACCATTGTTCACTAATTATTTTAGAACAAGCACATTTCTTAAAACACTCAGGTTAGCATTGAGTTTAGCATTTGAAATCTTTAAGGAAAAAATCCACTTTTATAGCTATTTAATCTTAAAAAACTATGAGTCTATTTTTTTACCTGCAACAGTGTAAGTAACCAGGAGGTGCTCTGTTGTTGTTGTTATTATTATTATTATTATTATTATTATTATTATTATTATTATTATTATTATTATTATTATTATTATTATTATTATTATTATTATTATTATTATTATTGTTGTTGTTATGATGATGATGATGTTTCAAAGGGTAACATTTTGTTGAGATTCACAAAAGAGTTACATTTGAAAACATGAGGTCTTAGATACAAATAGATTCATGATAGTACCTATGTAATAAAGGTATACAATCTTGTTTGTGATAAAAAACATGATTTATAGTAACTGAAAAAAAAAAATTATAACATAACAATATACATATGTCATATTAGGTTCACATAGAATTTTTAAATGTGATATTGAAAATATACATTGAAACACATGATAGTATGAATAAAAACCTATAAAGAAAAGGATGGACATTGATGTTAGATTGACATTGGGCTCATTTGATAAGAGTACGATAGTATTTTTCCCAAGATGCAATTCAATGCAGAGTAGTATTTTTTCATTTTCCCAAGATCCAATTTATGTTGAACTAGTAGTTTCAATTTTCTTAAGCTGCATTTCATGCTACCTAGTATATTTCTATTCTCCTAAGATACAATTCATGCTGAAACTAATATTGTTCAATTTTTCCAAGATGCAATTCATGCTGACTAGTATTTTTCCAATTTCCCAAGATGCAATTCATGCCTTCTAGTGTTTTTTTATTCTCCCAAGATGCAGTTCATGCTATTATTTTTCATTTCTTTTTCACATAGACCTTTTGTAACAAATGAATAATAAGACTTAGCTATAAAAACTCCTCCTCCTTCTTCTTCCTCTTTTTCACCTTCTTCTCTTTCTTCTTCTTCTCCTTCTCTGCCTCCTCATTTTTTATTCTCCTCATTTTTCTTTTTCTTCTTCTTTTCCTACTTTTTCTCTTCCTTCTTTTCCTTTTTCTTCATTTTCTAATTCTCCTTATCCTCTTCCTTCTTTTTCCTCTTCTTCTTGAGATGATGTTTCAGAAAGGAACTTTATTCAGACTAAAAGAGTAAGGTTACATTAATACTTTCCGTATATATTGGCTTACATATTGTGTCTAATTAAATACTTTAAGAGTCTTTACAAATATAAACTAGGTTAGAGATAAATTGTCTGTGATATCTTATAATCCAAAATTTACATGGCTTTTGTTAGAATTTGTTAATACATTGGTTTGTTTTAAATTGTTTCTAAAAGGTATCTTACTTTGTATGTTTGATATAACTAATATACATATATATATATAGAATTTTTTTATTCACATATGCTTTGTAATAGTGTGATAGTCTTTAGATATTGGTTTTGTAAGCTGGTATAAGATTCTGCTGGCAATGTTGTGTATGTTTTATCATATATCAATTATTATTTTTTGTGATGTACATTTTCTTGCATTCTCTTTTTGATTATAGTAATAACTGTGGTTTGTAAATTACTGGTTTTTCAATCAGATTTGTTATGTTAAATCTCTATTTGATATTTTTTTCAGCCTTTGTGTTTGTACAATTTTGCAAACTATTTTTTACATGCTTGATTTGAAAAATAACAAAACATTAACTGATTAGAGATTTGATCATTGTCTTATGGGTGACAAAATGGCTGTGAAAATATCTGTGTGTGTTATTTTACTGTCTCTATTTTTTAACTAATTTGTTATAAAATGATAATGTAGCTAATTTGTTATGAAATGTTAATGTAGGTCACATTGTATTATTGATAAAAGAGAATACGCATTGTGTGCACCAGAATTCATACAGCATGAAAGTTGCTGTGGGGACTGTAGAGATAGATATTCTGTGATATTTACTGATGATATACTGCAGGGAGATGTTTGGTTGTCTGTATGTATTAGTTATTTCATGAAGATTGCTATTTAATCCAAGCAGTTGTAAAACATATGTTGCTGAGTTTCTTCTGCTCAGTGGCATAGCAGAAGGAGTCTATTTTGCATACAGTCATCTGTATTTTAGGAATTATAATGGTGGTCTGGCATATAGATTTAGTCCAAGGAGGAAATCGAAACATTTAGGCTCCATCGACTATTGTTTGAAGTTTTTAAGCAGCTATAGGTTGTTGATTTTGAGCATCTAGATAGAAAGGTCTGGTGCATGTCTTGGGTATACCAGAGCATAGATCTGCCAATATGAATATTTTATTATTTGCAGTGATATTTGAGTATGTATGGCTCTACACTGGTTGATAACTGATGATAAATAATGTGAAGATGAAAGTTTGTCTGTAGGAATTATCTGAATTAGACATTGAAGTACTGAAAATGTCTGTGGGTGGCTATTATAAGTTTTGTAGTCTTCTGTATTTGAAGCCTATATATTGGGTAGCCCCAAACCATTGTATTTTGTTGATAAACCAAGGCATTTTGCTTACTTCATAATTGTTTTTGAATTTTTATGATAGCAATCTTTGATAGGATTTATAGGTGGCTTAATCAAACAGGGATAAATACACTATATAAATTTGGTGGTGGAATTTTAAATTTGAATCAATTAAAAGTAAAAGCAAAATCTTTTTATTCTTGGTTTATGGATTATATATAGTACACTGATGATTGTGTTATATCTATCAGTTTAACCCTTTAACTGTCCAATTGTTCATTCGCTGCAGGTGGTATCACTCAAAGCTTTTAATTGGCCGATGCACAAAATAATGTATCAATTTTTCAAAAGTTATTGACCGTTTTTTTAAATATATTCACTTTAGTTTCGTTTTTAAAAAGTATATTAGTAATTTCTAACATTATAAAAATAAACGAAAGTTTGTTCAAAAATAAATTTTGATTTTTAATTTTAAAAATATTTGTTACGGTTGACATGAAAAGAAACGGCAATCGTAATTTCACGTTATGATTTTTTTTTCCCGACTTTGCAATAAATAAATAATTCTTGCTAAAATCGTAACTATTTTTGTAAAATAATATTTATTTTTGACATATTATATGAAAATAATTTGTATTTTATTTGTATTTCATCAAAAAATATTTTTAAAATGCTCTAAAACATTCGTTTATCATTTTCAAAATAAAACAAAAGCGTTCGTAAATTTTTAATTTTTGGCAGCCATATAAAAATTTTAACAGCCAATAAGATTCAAGAAAAGATGATGAGAAGGCGGAGCTTTTCCATTTTCTTTTGTTTACAAAATTTCAACAGCCAATAAGATTCAAGAAAAGATGTGAAAAGGCAGTGCTTAGTTTTTGTTTGACATAAATCATCAATTAATTGATTTTTTACTTGTAAAATAATTCAATAGATGGCAGTATATTATAAAACTTTTTGCGTTCTAAAAAATGACGTTAAAACCGTAAACGTAGTCCAAAAACTAAGCAATTTACAGCGATGTCAAATTTACTCGATTAAAACGAATATGTATCAAAAAGTGCCTCGATTAAGAACGAGTCAAACAGTCAAAAGGTTAAATGATAATTTATTGAATGTGTTTAATGTTTTAAATGCAACATACAAAAACATTAGATTATTAATTAATGTTCAAAAAACTCAAGTTCTTTATTAGCCTGTGATAGAAGGAAAATTGTCAGCAACTTTTAGCTCAGATGGTTATCAACTTAATTATGTAAATAAATTGAAGTATCTTAATAGTTTTATAAGTAAAAAGTAATTTTAGATGCTAGTTAAAATACAGTCTCCAATTGGCTACAACTTTTAATAAGTTCAAATATAGAGTATTTTATCACAGGTAAATTTATTGTATTGAAATAAAACTTGGACACATTATCCACAATATAAAGTCACTAGAAAAGTTTTATTTAAGGATATTCTGTACAATTTTAAAAATACAATGGCAATAACATAAAAACAATCAATATAGTCTTTAACTTGCTAGATGTAATACTATAGAGTCCACTATTGTACAATGGCACTTTCATTCAATAGGACATATAAATTGAATGAACAATTCATCACTTTTTAAAAGAACATTTTATAGTGAAATGAGCATAGTTTTTATGGGAAGGTGAACCCAACTATATTATAAGGATTATCTCAAAGGCATTCTACAGCAGTTAAATGTCTATTGTTTCATTTAGTAAGATATGGCTTAACACATTGGAGAGCTACAAATATACATAATATTGAAATATTTGAGAATAAAAAGTTTTTTTGTTGAAAGGATTAAAAGTATTACCTAAAATTACAAAAAATTGGATTAGCATATTTTATATTTGAACATACTTGTAATTCACAAATTGGTTTGTATAGTCATTGCAAAATTCATTTCCAGAGTAAATTTTTTTCCTCTCTTTCTTTTGAATTACAATAGCCATATTCATATATGAGTGGCAGTTTATTATTATTATTGGTAATCAGCTGAAACCTGGGCACTGCAATTTTTAAACTTTTCAGAATTGCTGAGTACAGAAAGTGAGTGTGTGTCCTTTTTCTAGGCACCCAATGTCCTCCCAAATACCAGACTGATTTTATTACAGCAATAAAATAATAAATAAAAACAAATTCAAAAAGTCCAAAGTTTGTGTTTTTTTTTATTTTTTATTTTATTAGAAATTGACACAAGTATTTGGATTATTTTTTTTCTGGGGTTAAAATAAATTACTATTTTTTTTTACTTTTAGTTAATAATAACAAAGTATGAAAGCCTCCAAAAGAAGCAGTTTATGTAGAAGCCAAAAAAAAAAAAAAAAGGTAATTCAAACGAAATATAAATAAAAGTAAAAAGTAAGAAAAAGTTGTTAAAAAAAAATTACAGTATTGACTTTTTGTTACAATTATTTATCCAGGGGTGAGGGTTTCAAAACAATTTTTTACCCCCCAAAGACACAAAAGTTACTTTTGATTTAATAAGAAGAAAAACAATTTAGTCAACAACAACAACAACAAAAAAAGTAGGACAAAGTCGAAACAAGTCCCACATAAAAAACAAGTTTTTTCATCATGAAACTGTCTAAAGTTTTAAAATCAGAAAAATAAACACAAAGTTAAATTACTAAAATTTGTTGAATAAAAATGTCAGGTTAAAAAAAAAACGAAAATAAATATAAAAAATTTGTTTAATAAAAAAAAAATCATGTTATAAATGAAATAAAAATGTGTTTAATCAAAAAAAAAAAATCATGTTATATAAAAAAAATTTGCGGACTGGTAACGTTACATTTGATGTGATGTGATGTACTGTAACTTCTCCTTAAACGGAGTCAAGAATCATCAATGCCATCAAGCAGCCATGCTTGAATTTCAGATGATTACCTTATTATTTTCAATATAAAATACCATATTGTCTCAATATATATTTTGTCTCTTTACTAATTTATTTACATTTAAAAAATTGCAAATAACTTAAAATACCTGAGTTTGTGTACATATATATCTAATATAATGATAAACAAACTTAGTATTTTGTTTCAAGTAGACCAATAATCATGTTATTGATCAATATCACCGGTTTTAATATAAAATATAAAACAACAAAGAAAAAACATAAATGCTCATAAACTAGCAATTTACTATTCCTGTGAGTGTTACTTTCTCCTTTAGTATTCTTCGCTATTGAGGAATGCTAGAAAGGTGTTTGTTCTACAATGCGCTATTCAAAATATGTACCTACTTAAAAATATATATATATGCACATTATATATATGAATGTAAAATAATACTCATACAGAATTTAAACATAAAATTTTAACAATATTTATTGTACCAAATATACTTTCGATGTTTTCATGTCATATTCATGGTTAGTCTGAATATATGAATTACACATGTAAAGGTGTATTTATGTATAATATATATACACAAATATATATATACACACACAGATGTGTGTAAATATATACAATTATATTTGATATGTATAAATTATATTTATATGTGCACACACTTATATAAATATTTACTTATCTATATATAGCACATACTGATATTATTGGCGTTTCTTTGCTAGACTTTCCTTGAAAAGGTTATCACTCAAACGTGTAATTTTTTTTCTATAAACACTAAATTATTCATGAAAAATGTTTTAGCTTGTTAGCTAATATTACACTAATCTAATGAAAAACACTTTAAAGATAATAATTTGTGAAAAATAGACAAACTAAAGAAATTTAAAACGTTGATGACTTTAATAGATAAAAATAAAAACTTTATATTTTTTAACTATTCTAACCATTATTTTTAAAATACAGAATTGAAATATAGCCCCTCCTAACCCAAGTTCTTGTTATTATTTAAATTTTAGAAATATAATTAATATTTATGAATAGCCTTTTATTAAAAGAACAAAAAATTTACAAAGAATCTCATTTTTATCAATTTATTATTTTATTTTTTTAAACCTATTTTTCCAAAATCAACATAACTGCAAGTAACTTGA
This sequence comes from Epiperipatus broadwayi, assembly GCA_028023455.1. Lineage (NCBI taxonomy): Eukaryota > Metazoa > Onychophora > Udeonychophora > Euonychophora > Peripatidae > Epiperipatus > Epiperipatus broadwayi. The sequence continues at coordinate 163,742 of JAQFVV010007058.1, read as the reverse complement.
CTTCAACTGTAATTATTAGAATGGAGTTCATATCCAATTTACTAGACTGTCGAATTCTAAAATAGTATTCAGAAGATGAAATATTATTATTTAAATTTTCATATCACTATATGCAAGTATATATTTATATATCCAATAGCTCTTGATTTTATTTAAAGCTTATATTTTGGACGCTAGAATGGATAGAGAGAATGTTATTGTTAGTAAATGGATTAAAAATAAAAGAGTAAGAGATATAGCAGAAATTTTATATGTATTAATAAATAAGTTCATTCAGGCTGACAATCTAGATAACATATGCATGTCCAATGACTTGTTTCACAATCAAATGGTGACCAAAGAGGAGTATACTAATGAAGAGTGGTCTAGAGTTATGCAATTTTTGTAAGGAATTTCTTTGAAAAAATACACATAAAAACTATTTTTTGACTTCTGTAATTATTATTTATTATCTCAAGGATCATAAATCATCTGATAATGAAGATTTAAAAAATGATATATAAATGGCTGAGATATCATACAAAAACTACTAGACTATTAGTTTCAAGAAAGTTTGTCAAAAAGTAAATCTTTTTTTTTTTCGGATTCATGTTTTACTTGTTTATATAATTATTTGTTATTGTTATATAATATTGTAGATAAAATATATGAAAGCTCATTTTAGAAAGATTAATAATGATTATTAAAATCATATTCAATTTACATATAATACTCTTAGTTTGTCATCATAATGGATTGAATACAGATTTAAAAATAACTAAATAAAAGAGGACTATAAGTAAGTCATAATCCATAACTAATCATCAGAGATAGTTTAGCAGTGCTTAAATGAATTATTATTATATAATTGTTTGCATTCAATTTTAAATAAATAATCCATTCATCTCCCCCCCCCCCAAAAAAAAAGGAAATAGAAAAAAAAAACAAAAAAATAAAAAGTTAAAAATGAGTGTTCTAACAAATAAATAATTTAATCACAAATACATTTGTATGTTTGTTGGATAGTTTATAGCAATGACTATTATTTTTTTTTAAAAAAAAAAACCTTGCACAAGTGTAAATTTCCATTGGGTGACAACTTAAACTAATATATATGCATTTATTTGATAGGTTCTAACCATTAAGAAATCAGGTCCTATCACAAACACATTAGATCATTAAGCAGAAGCTAGTAAAAGCCCCAGTGAACTACGTGTAAACTAAATGTCAATAAATATAAGTACAGAATGAGCCTACTCTTACTTTAGCTTGAATTCTATTTAAGAATACCCTTTAATGATATATGATCATACAGAGCATGATTTATATATACTAATGTAATTTCAGGAAAACTATAAGCTATTCTGAAATCACTATAATAAATCAAAGGAAAAGACTGAGCTTTATATACAATAACCTATGAATATTAACATTAATCTACAATTAATAGATGTAAATATAACTTTTGATAGCTCAAATATAAATGTAATTAATGCAGAAATTATTGAAAGTCATTAACAAGCTATATGTAAATTAAGCACATAGAGATAAATACAGAATGCACCCTCTTGTCCTTTGGCTTGGATCATATACAAACATATAATTTATTGATATATTAATATCCAATGTGATTATTATATACTAACATAATTTCAGGATAACTATAAGCTATTTTAAAACCACTATATTCTGCATTAATTACATCTATCAAAAGTAATATTTACATTTATTAACTGAATATTAATTTGATACATAGAGATTGTTAAATATGAGACTAAGACTTTTCCTCTAATTCCTTATAGTGATTTCAAAATAGCTTATAGTTATCATGATATTATGTTAATATATAAAACTCATATTATGTATATTAATACATCAATAAATGGTATGATTACATACAATCCAAGCTAAAGTACAGATGGGTGTATTTGAACTATGAAAAGTTATATTTACATCCATTAACTTAAGATTAATTTGATAATTACAGGTTGTTAAATATGAGGCTCAGCCTTTCCCTCTGATTTATTATAGTAATTCAAAATAACTTATAATTGTTATAAAATTATGTTAGTATATATAAATCATGCTCTTCCTGATAATGCATCAATAAATTATATTTATATATGATCCAAGCTAAAGTACAAATGTTCTCATTCTGTACTTACATTGATTGATGGTTAGTTTACATATAGCTTGCTGAGAATTTTCAGTAGCTTCTGCATTAGTTAAAGTTTATTTAACAACACTCTCAGCTATTCTTGTTTCTCTAATCATTTCTGGAAGTGATTTTTGAACATAGATTTTCAATTATTAGTAATAATAACTTATTTAACTTATTTTGTAGTAAACTATATTTGTTATTTTGTTAATTTAAGCTTTTACTAAATTCAAAGTTCTGCATCAGATATATTTCACACTGAATCAAAGTTTCTTCATATGCATGTTTGTCAATATATCATAATCAAAACATTATGTTCAGGACTCAGTTATATAATCAAGGAATATGAGTTACACATGGTGATAGATTGGCAGTAAGGAATAATAAAGATAGTGTATAGTGAAGAAATTATAATGGCTTCTTCTTATAACAAAGAAGTATTAAAAAATAAAAGGTGTACTTCATCATATAATTTTCTCCCTATATATGATATTCCCAAATAAGGACATCTGAATTGTGTCTCACTCACTATCATTTATTAGATATATGTGTACTGATCTCAATTTTATTCAAACTTATAGACTGGAATATTACTGTGCAGCAAAGAAGGATAATTAAATAATCATTTTTGACAAATGAAGCTATATATATTGTAACTAGTTGGGTTTCATAGCACACAATAATATAATGTGCATATATCATCATTATCATCAACCATTATCAATCCACTGCAGGATGAAGGTCTCTCCAAGTTTAATCCATCTTCTTCGATCTTTAGCTTCTCTTCTCCACAACACCCCTGCACATTTTCTTATTTCATCCATCCATCCCACATGTGGTCTCTTTCTAGGTCTTTTACAATCTCTTGGAATCCAGTTTAAAATTTCAATTGTCCATCTATTATCATCTCTTCTAACAATATGTCCAGCCCAATTCCATTTCAATCTTTTAATTTTTTCAATAAGGTCAGTAACACCTGTTTGTTGTCTTACCCACAAATTGCGTTTTTGATCTCTTCTTGTTACTCCCAACATACATCTCTCCATACTTCTTTGAATGGTCTGAAGTCTCTGTATTGCTCTTCTATTAAGTGTCCAAATCTCAGATCCATAAGTCAGAACTGGTAAAACATGTTTGTTAAAAACCATCCTTTTCAAACACATAGGCACATTTCCTTTTAGTATCAAGTTATTTCTACCAAAAGCACTCCAACCAAGTTTAATTCTATGATTAATTTCCTCCATTATGTTTCCATCTGTATTAATAATCTGACCACTGTTAACTTCTTCTAATTCTTCATAATCAATCTTTATTTTCATATTTTGAGCAAATCGATTAAACATTACTTTAGTCTTTTTAATATTTATCTTTAGTCCTTTACTTTTCTACTTTCATTTGCTAACTCCTACAACATTTCCTGCAGCTCTGAAGCATTATTTGCAAAAACAACTACATCATCTGCGAAATCTAAATGACTTAAATATTCTCCATTTACTTTCACTCATATATATATATATATATATATATATATGAAATATATATGAGTATATATCTACTTTTCCTTTACTTTATATATATATATATATATATATATATATATAAAGTAAAGGAAAAGTAGAAATAAACACAGACAAAAATTGTAATAGATATTTTCTACATTCACTGAAATAAAAATAATAAAAAAGGGTTAAATAACTCTGGATTTAAAATAATATTTTATTATAAAATTAAATATTTAAAAAAGGTCCGATAAATAAAAATTAATATTTTGATTTTGAAAATTTAAAAATAAGCAAGTTTTTTGATAATTATAAAATGTCAATTTTTGAAATCTTTTAATTAATTTGTAAATTTCTATTATCTAAGTAAAAACGTATATAGATCACATTTTTGATCAAATTCCAAAGGATTAGAGTTAATTGCACAGTCACTATGTTTTTATCACCTGACCCAACCAAAATTATAAAAAAGATTGATAAAAATATCAGGAAGTTTGGCTTTAATTTTCTGAGAAGTGGTTAGCAGAAGAGCTAGCTGTAAAGTTGGCTAAAATATTTTGTGAAGGATTGGAAATTGCAGTAGATAATGGCAACAGTAAAGCTAGTTGCAGAGATGGCTAGTAGAATTATAAAGAGAACTGCTATGAGAATGCAAGAAAATGGCTGCTTTTCAGTTCAATAGTGGAGTTTGAATTTACATGGAGAAAAAATGACCAATTTCTTTGTGTTGAAATTCATAGCCTTAAAAATGTTCTGGAAAACAGCTTGCTGACCTGAAGCTTACCAAATCCAAGTCTAAGTGGAACCAAGTGCAGAAGGAAGAAAGCCAACCATACCTGAATTATATACTTTTACCTGATGACAATAGTTGACTGGATTGATGGAAAAAACAGCTTGTCCAAGAGAAACACCAGCTGAATAAAGAAGTAGTTATACATATGCTGCTATGTCTATATGCAGAGAAGCATAGATAAATGTGTATATAAAAGTGAGTTGTTTTTAAATAATTCATTTGGAAGACATTTTAAATCTATATTTTTAAATTTAAAAGACATTTATAATTAGTTAAGGGTAACAATGCTTTGTAACCTCTCTAAAATTGACTATACTTTTTTTAAAAGAATAAAAGCTATAATAGAATTTGATAACTGATTTTAAATTATATTTATATTTTGTTTATGCAGACATGCATATATCTATCAGTTATATTGCAAATCCCAATGCTTGTCAAGTATCACTTTCCGGTAAAATTTTAATCACTTTTTTATTATTAAATATCAATTCAAACAGGTTTATTTTGTGTCAAGCCACATGCCTGTGTGATAAGTGGATTTTAAGTAAACCTAATGTATTAATCATGTAAATCAAAATCAGAAACCTGATTCTGCAGATCTTAATATTATTTATTTTTTTGTTATTAATAAACTTTGTATTTAATTGTTAAAATTGTATTAAATCATCATTTCTTGGTCACATAATAGTAATAGAGCTTATGTTCTTCTCTTAGTTAGATTCAAGCATGAGATGAATATATAAATGGGGATGTATATTAGTGCTTTTGGGGCATCCAGTAATGATCAATCATCATCCTGGTTGGCACAAAAGAAATACTCTTTAGAACCCATGCACAACATTTTGTTTTAATTTAGTCTTGCTAAAAATTTAAGTTTATAGTTGGCCAGTACATTAATGGTATTATGTGGCCAGAGCATTGATGATGATCAGCATGTTTTAATATCACTAAACATCACATGATCACTATCTCATACTAGCACATAATTGTTATTAAACAAAGCAAAACTCTCCATACAGTAGCGTCATCTTGTGCCAACAAGAGCAATCAATGAATGCCATTAGGCTTGTGCATAAAATTCCTATCTAGTGCCTACTCATCCAATATCCCATGAGTAGGCACTAGATAAGGATTTTATGCACAAGCCTTCTGGCATCCATTAATTGCTCTTGTTGGCACAAGATGGCACTACTGTAAGGAAAGTTTTGCTTTGTTTAATGTTTTAATATCCCAGCATTATTCTTTAGATTTTTTTGGTTATGTATTTTGATGGATTCACACTTAGTTTGTGTCTCCAAATTAATATTTAAATAATTACCCAAACTGGCAAAGGCTCAATAGTTAGCATGGTGTACAGAAGACCCATTTTCAATCCAGTCACCAGATTGACTGTTGATTTATTGTACTGATTTAGTTGATATTATTGATCATTTATGATGATGAATGGTTTCATTTAGTATTTCTTTTAAGTATTACTTACTTTTATTATAATGCTGGTGGATGTATAATTATAGTTGCTTGTAGTTGTTCTTCTGATCTAGCTGTGCTGATCTCTCAGAGATCTTTTAAATAACTCATATATTTTTAAATGTTAAACATGATTTTAACATTTCTTTAATATTACTCTTACTTTAATTTTATTATTTGAAATATATGGAGTGATGATGATTATTCCATCACCCCAGATTCACTCCTTTTTTCTATACCACCCTTGTCCCATTATAATATATATATATATAAGTATTAATAATTTCACTCCAACTAACCTCATACCTCACAATATATAAAGGCAAGCAATGGAAATTGATGGAATATATCCATATAAACAACTAAAGGTATCATTGTTGTTGCTAGGAAACTATCAATTATTAACTGACATTTCTAAGACCATATAACTTTTCTCTAAAAACCTATTATAGCTTTTTTGTCCTGAGTTTAATTTTTTTTTTAAATGATATAAAATAGATATAGTAGATTACTAAATAAACTTTTTAGACTTAAGACTGCGAATTAATAATTGATAATTTCCTAGTAATATCAAAGATAATGTTTTTCCCAGATGTTTACATATAAATTATCCTCAATTTTCATTGTTTAACAACTCCTTTGGTACACAGTGTCCCTAACAATCCCTGTTCAGAAGTTTAGAGTTTCAACTGAGTTTGTACAGAATCAGTAAATTGCACACATATGGGTCTTAGATCGTTTGTTCCGCCATTTTGTTGCAATTCAAAAGATGTATGTATTTTTTTCTATGATAAAATTTATTTTTTTTTAAAGATTTTTTTCCAAAATACAATTTTTAATTATTTTTTTATCATTTTTTTTTTTAGATTTACCAACCGTAGAGCTTTTTTACAGCTGAATTGTATTCTTTTACCGCTTGATAGGGATATGAAATTGCCAATGTATGTGTTTTTCCAACTATTCTAGCTGCATTTTAAAATCAAAAATTCACGTTTCATGCACATAGACTTAAGATTATAGCCTTAATAAATATTACTTTATTTTCTTTTGTAATATATATATTTCTATCTCTCTTTTTTAGAAATTGTCAGAAAATAAGCAAGGCTGTGATATTCATTTTAAATGTAAAGTATCTATGCTAGTGCAATATATAAAATATTCAAATGTTAAATATTGCGAGTAATAATTATTAGTAGTTTTAAGTTAAAAATTGAATTGAATTAACAGAGTTTATTCATGTGTACTGTAGCTCTTCTTTTGATTGCTGTGAATTACATTTTGTGTAGGTGATCTTATAATATATATGCAGTTGTTTTTTGTTCACTGACAAATAAATACAATATTTCAGTTATTTATATGAGATTGTCATTCAAGATTTTATTCTATTAAATCCAGGGATCGGTCTCAAAAGGGGCATCTCTATAATAGTTAAGTTGTAATTTCACTCAATTGAATTTCAGATCTACAGTGGCTATTCCCTAGGTGTTGTTATAAAAAAAAATGTAGCGATTATAATTATCTCATATTGGAGAAATCAATGTGTCTATTCTAGGAAACATTTGAGTTAAATAAATATTTATATTTATTAAGCTGATAAGAACAGATACTACACTTTGATCTTAGCCAAAAGGCCGAGAAGCGATTATAATATGAGATCTGCCACAAGCAGAAATTTATTTGAAGGGTAACGAAGGATAGGAGTTGGCTTTACAGCAAATGTATTTGATTATAAAACTGTATTAGTAATATAAATGTAATAGAAGTTCAATGTGTAAAAATCTTGGACACTTTATAAATAATTGTTGTTTTCCTCCATGCATGTGAACTAAACAATAATATATAAGAGATTGAAGAAATAGTTGTAGATATATAAAAAAGTTATATTTTAACTGACAATTATATTTTATAAATAAACGATTGATGTTATTTGTTTAAATAATGTATTAACCTCTTTATATGTAATATTGTCTGGTCTGTATATTTATTTCACGTCCATTTTATCAGGAATAACTTATGTTCTACATGATCTGGCCGATACTGTAAATAGAAGCTGTGTAGTGGTCATTATCATTATATTAAAACAAATATTGTTTAATTATATATATATATGCTAGTCTATTTTCTGATGTTTAATGTCAACTCGTGCCCTAATCAATATAAATTAAATTATTTAGTCAGACCTTGTCTGACCATTACAATATATACTTTTAATGGCAGAATAAGAAAGTCCAAATGCTCGTAATTCACATATCAGACCTTATAGAGTTCTTTAGTGACATTGTAGATAATTAGCACTTTCTCATATCAATATCAATTTATCGTTAGTCACGTATTTACCTTCTTATATGGTAGATAAATCAAAGATTATCACTCAAAAGGGTGAAACTTTCTATTCATAGTGATCTTTATAAAGTAGTAATCAAATTAGTTTGTAATTTTAAATAACAATTAAGAAGATAAATTTTAATAAGCATGTAAATAAACAATTGCTATTAAAATTATTAACATTTACATCTTAATTATTATTTAAACGTATAATCTAATTTAATAGATATTTATGAATATCGTTGCTAATATAAAGTTCCATCTCTTTTAAATATCAATATTTGATTTATCTACTTTATAACAATGTAGTGGTTAAATAAAAGTGGATCATTTTTATCTAGCTGATAAATTAACCTTGATATGAAAAAGTGAGTATTATTTACAAGTTTTTTATTTACTTGTGAATATGATATGGATATTAAAACTTAATTGCTTCATGAATAAAATTATATTTTCAGTGCTACATATTTAATAGTCATAGTTCATTTGAATGCTTATTAAATGTATTATTAATATAGTACATATAATCTAATTGATCATCCATAAATAAATTAAAATAATCCAGCCATGAATGTCTAAAATGCGCTAATAAATATTTCATTAATAGCCCACATTTCTATCTTGTTATAATAAAACTATGAATATTGTTAATGAAATATTTATTGTTAGGTATGCATGAACAGGTAAAAATTATTACCGACAACAATAGCAAAGTGTAATTGGTCATACTATCTTCACTTAGTTATCTCACCAGTCTGCATCAGATATCATATATATGCGAATATATGAACATAATGCAAAAGTATCGAAAGTAAAACATATTTAAACTCTAATTTAGTTCTTTTTATATATGTATTAATAATAATATCTATGGCAGAGTATTAAGATATATATATATATATATATATATTCACATTATTAAATACTGCCTACCGCTATACTAGTAATGATAAATAAAATAGAAAATCATATAACAATACAATACTAACCAAACATAAAATTTTTATTAAAATTCTTCCACAATTATGGTTTCATTTATTAACAAAATGACCTTTTCAAGTGAAATTTAACAAGATACATACAACATACACAGACACACACACACACACACATATATATATATTCAAAACTAAATAGCCTTCCCATCACTCTCTTCAAAAACCAATTTCCTTTAACATCAAAGGATGTCTTCATGAGATTGATGGATTCAGAAATTGTAATGATATATGATTTTCTATTTTATATATATATCAAAGCTCAAAATACTTTCATATCTCATGACAATTTGTTTCAAAATATTTCACAGAGATATTGATTTTTTTTTTTACTATTCACTCAATAATATTGATTGATTTATATAAAAATATAGTAGTCGAAGTCTTAATTACTTGGTATTTAATACTTAATAAATAGTAACAACCTGAAAAGGGTGGAGTTTCTTTTCTTTGAAAATTATTAGGCTGAATTAGATCTTATCAATGTGCAGTGAAAATATTTATAAGAAAAATAGATTACATAGTATATAGCAATGACTGAACAATTATTTGGAAAACTTCAAGAGTAACTTAATTTTGAGGTCCCTCTTTTTACCAAACACTAATTAAAATGCTATAAAATTAATTTGTTACTTAAATAAAAAAAATGTTGATCAAGTCTTTAAAAAATATCTATTTTTAGCCTTTTGCAGATTAAGATGTGATAATTATAATTCATTATAGTTTATGGGGCACTTAAATTAAAATTTTATATGGCAACATTCTTTGCTCATTAATCTCTTTTTTAAATTTTTTGTGTTTCTAATTTTTGATCTATAATCTCTTCATGGCTAAATAATTAAAAATGTTAAGTAAAAATAATCATAAAATTAATTGAATTTCATCTTAAATTGATTTTAATATTGAATGTTAGGATTCTTATACTCAACTTTGCAATGGGATTTACTGTTTTGAAAGGATTTTTGCTATTGAATACAATAACCAGTGAATACAATAATCGATGCTTATTCTATATAACATAAATAATAATATAATATATGAATATTTATTTGATAACTTAAAGTTCTCTTTACAAAATAAAAGCAACACTAAAACATCATTCACACCAAACAGCAAAGTTAACTTTTTTATTCACTCATTCATTTCGTAGTTTGCAAGAGAAAATCAACTGCACTTATTTGACTGGATAATTGGTGGTAAATGCATAATTAATTTTTAAAATGTTTTTTCACAGCCAAAAAAAGAAATTTTATTGGTCAATAAAAACATTTGAATCGCTTTATTGCTCAAAAGTTCATAAGAAATTTGCGCTGGAAATGCCAGCATGGATCCAATCCTAAGACCCCAAATCCCAGATTCTCACACCCTACCACTGCACTAAATCTCATTCATTGAATAAAAAATTTGTCTAGATCAGCAGTGGTGAGCCTTTTTATTTGCGCATGCCAAATATTACATGTACAATTATTTTTGTCCAACATCTGGCATGCTGGGAAATTCTTCGTAGGAAATAAACAGTAAAAATTTAATTGTTATAAAATTTTATTAAATTAAATTAAGAAGTTGACTTAAAAATTCACAAAATAATTGCATACAATATACTTTGCCATATAAAAGTCAATACTAATTATAATTTTTATTAATGAGATTTTTGTTGTTGTACTTTGGATGCCAAATGTTGTATATCAGGTTCATAAGTTGTAACTTTAAGCAATGCACATGCTGCACTGGATTCATCAGTCAGCTTATTTCTATAACTAGCTTTTATCAAATTTATTTCAGAAAATAATGACTTACAAGCATAAGTTGAGGAGAAAATAGACAGTACAGCAGTTGCTAGTTTTTTTAAACAGTTATAGTTTTTGGGAATGGCATTACAAGTTCTTCTTATTTCATATTCTGTGTTCTTTTTAATTGTGTCCCATAACCGATCATTTTCAATTGCTTCCAAGTCCTTTCTTAAATTGACAAATTTTTGTTTCCATATGGAACTAGACTGAAAATCAATTAATTGCATTTTTAATCTTCAAAATTGAGCCACTCAAAAATCTCTATATTGAGTTTATCTAGTCCGATGGTATCAGGATATAAAATAAATTTCAATGTTTCTGCAAATTGCCTAAAATCATGAAACCTTGACAAAAAATTCATTACTTATCACCTGAATTTCTGCAGAAAATTATTGTGTTATTTTAACTTGATCTGGTTTTTGATGAGTTTTTAAATCTAGAATTTTTTTTTGTATTTGAAAAATACCTAAATGTGTTAGAAGTAACATCACAGTTGAAAACTTGCAATTTAACTGCAAATGCTTCAATTAAATTGAACATAACAATAACTGTTTTATTAATACCTTGCAACTTAACATTTAATTTACTCAAATGTCAGCATAAGTCAGTGAAAATCATTAATTTGCAAAGCCATTCGACATCCAGTAACTGATTATATTTTTCCATAATTTTTTCATTATGAAAAAAAGTCTAATTTTATCTAAAAAGTTCACAAATCTTTGGAGAACTTTTCTGTGAATTAACCATTGAACATTGTTGTACATAAGTAAACCATTATAGATTGAGTTTATTTCATGTAGTAATTCCAAAATTTTTCTTTTATTTAAAGTGCATGCAGATATAAAATTTACCACTTTTCTTATAACACTCATAACATCTTCCAAAGACCTGAAACTAGTCTTGGTGCATAAAACCTGCTAGTGTATAATACAAAGAAAACCAAAAACTGAATGACCAATTTGTTTGATGAATAAATTGAGGAAACCATTTCCCTTTCCAATCATACTACAAGCACCATCAGTAGTAATTGACACAATTTTGTTTAAATCAATTTCTTTTTCCATAAGTTTATTTACAACTGCATTGCAAATATCCACCCCTTTTATTGTTGTTGCTAATGATGTTATATTAATCAATTCCTCTTTAATATGATTCCCAACACAATAACAAATGAAAATTGCTAAACAAGCTGACCCAGTTATATCAGTACTTTCATCAAGACAGAGAGACACAAAGTCAGAAGAAATTATATCCATTTTTTGCTGATAAGTTCAATTTTAGCCATGTTCAGAATTCTGTCTTTTACCATGTTCCTAGTCAAAGGCAAATCCTTTATTCTTTGAATAATCTTTTCCTTGTTTTCAAAGTCTTCAAAGAGAACAGGTGTGCATTTCAACCATGTTTCCTTCTCATATTCTCTGTTACTAAAAGATTTTCTGTGTTTAGCAATTGCATTGGAGACAACAAAACTAGAAGCAGTTATATTTGAAGAACTGCTGATAAATTTTATTAGAGATGCTGACTGCATATTTTTGTTTTTAATTGCCTGAGCAATAAATTCCTTTTGTTCTTCCTTGCATTTCTCAAGGAACAGCATATGATTTATCTCATAATGCCCTTTTACTGAGGATATCCTGCATACAACTGTCCCAGAACATGAAATACACACCACTTTATTTCCTGTATTAATCTTCCCATACTCTTGAGTCCACCAACTTTTGAATTCTCTGCTGCTTGTTTTTAATAGTAGTTTTTGTTTTGTATTTTCACTAGCCATGTTAGGTAAAACCAGAAGAAATTTATGAAAATTAAAATGAAAATATTTTTTTAAATATTTCAAAAATCTTCACTTTAATGTATGTTTAAATTAATTATCTTTAAAATTCAGCTACAAAGCATAGTATTATGCAGTGCATAGGCACAATATTATTATTCTTGACACAACCAAATTTCAAACTCAACTGAGCACTCTGCATGCACTCTGTCTGTATCAACATATCCCAACTCATGTCTTATCGCAAAGTATAGTTAGGACAAGAAATAAGCAAATTTAGTGAATGTTCAATTAATAGCCACAAAACTGAGAGGTTATTATAAATATAAAACTTATGAAAGAATAATTTAATGCATGCAAATTAAACAACAAAAATTGGAGCAACTTGTTAAATTACAGATAAAATACCAATTAAAAAAATTCTGTAACATAACATAATTTATGTATTTGCCATGCAAATCTTCAGTCTCACTTTCTAAAAATGAGTTCTTTGTCTGTGTGCATGTACTCTTTGTCTGTGGACTTTTCTCCTCCTTTAAATATAAAGTTTCTACCATATCACAATTATATCATTACTATTCTAAAATTTTTGTTCAGCCATTTGTTCAAATTTAGTATTCTATGGCTAGATGGTGCCTTATGTTTTTGAAATCTTGCATTTTTCATTGTAAAATGAGGATAGTATTTGAAGATTGATAATGTGCCAGAAAAATTTGCATATGTGACACCTGTGACATGTGTGCCATAGGTTCACCACTGCTGGTCTAGATGAATATTGTATCTGTATCTGAGATTCTCAGAATGTATCTCTTTTTAAAGCTCTAAGTTTCAGAAGCTATTTATCTATTCTAATAAACCTTTCTTTGAAAAATGAGTTTCATTAAGAGCAGCTATATCAATCTTAATTCTTGATATTTCATTATCCACAAGTGCAATCCTCCATTCTGGTCTTTAAGAGGTTATATCAAGTAAAATTTATTTATTTCATTTAACCATATTAAAAAAAATAAATTTATGATACTGACCTTTAGTACTATCATGGCCTCTTTAATAAAAAAAATTAATGTCTATATCGGGATTATTTTAAGACTTGTTTGCAAACACTTAATTTTGTCACAATCAGGAATAAGTAGTCTTACCGGTAAGTTTTAGTGAATTCACAATGGCTGTAGATAACTATGCATAGTTTTTTGGGGTTGAATTGAGCTCACAGCCTTTGATTATTAGTTGATCTTGGTGCTGGTTCCGTAGGCTAGTCGTGTAAGCTTCTCTGGTGTCCATCGGTAATGATGTCAGCTAAAGCTTCGGTCTACTCTCGTATGAATAACTTTTTATCGTAGAGTGGTCTGGATTCTTTAATCCAAAACCAACCAAAAGAATATCAGCTAAACCAAGATGTTCCTCCAATCGAAACCCTCCTTTTTATACTAGAGGTCCAGTTTTCAGACTTCTGCACATATCTTTTGTTTGTCAAAATATACATTGATAATCTTATATATTCTTTATAAAATTTATGTTGCAAAGTCTTTATTTTTTTCAGCATAATTCTGCCATCTTTAATTAGTTGAAATATTTCTACTTTCTCTTATCTAGATTGGTAATATGTCTCTTTTGTTCTCTCCAATTCTAACTTTTTCTAATTACATTAAAAAAATACGGAAGAATAATTTAACTTTCATTGTACATTATTTTTTTTTAAAAAAATTAGTAAAAAAAAAAAATCTAAATCTACTTTTATTTTTTTAGCTTTTACCAAATGCCAATATTTTTGCAACATATATATATATATTGGTGATTATATTTTCAATATGAGTGTGATCAGGTGGGTCGGCAATATAAGATGGCACTGAGAGTAGTAGGTCGTGTTAAAGTCTGAGTTCGAATCCCACATATATTACATATATAAATGCTGGTTCAAGCCTGTACAATGTATTACAAACTATGGAAGTAATTGCTAATGGTTTATAGGTGATTAATAAGGTAAATCTTTTCTTCTTATTCTATATAATACTCGAATGTTCATTTCTTTCTGCTCACCTAAAATTTTATTATCAATTATAATTTTATAAAAAATTTCTTTTAAACTAAGCCTCCCGTATTTTTCTACATACACTAGCATTTCAGCTGTGATTTCATATATTCCATTTGCTTAGGTAATGTGGAATTCCATAAAATTCAAGAGTTTAATTGTTATAATTTTGGTGGGACCAATTTTCAAGTTATATTTGTTTATCCAGTTGATGATTCTAATATTGTGTTCCCACTATTTCTAGAAAACGTTAATGGTGGCTCTATTGTTAGATTAAAAAAAGATTTATTTGAAAAAAAAAGTGGATGATATCTCAATAAATTTGTTATTGTAAAGTGATGAAAAAAATAATTGCTTTTTAAATGTTTTTATTTAACTTAAATTTTTTTATAGATTTTATAAACATCTCTATACTTCCCCATTCTTTTTAAATTTATATAAATAAAGATATAATAAAAGGAAAATGACCCCCAAGATGCATTTCGTGCTGAACTAGCACTCATCAATTGGCCCAGGTCACCATTGCTCATATATATCTCTATTAAATGCAAAGTATTTATCTAGAGTAAATTGTTACATTTTCATTTACCATTGTCAAATTCCCTCCACTCACAACTCTGACGCCATCCATTTTCAGATAAATACACTAATGATTATTACTAATCATTTTTGAAACTAGAGATTATCTCTAGCACAGACATAAACTTTAAACCTCAGTTAAAGATTAATATATCTGATTTTTTAATTTTACATTCACCTTTCTCTGTCCTGTATAATCATTAGTGTATTTATCTGAAATGGATGGTGTCAAAGTTGTGGTGGAGGAAATTTGACAATGGTAAATGAAAATTCAACAATTTAAGAATTTTATTTATTTGGATCAAATCTTGTAGTGATTTTCTTTCAAATCTGTGCATATATTTAGTTTTAATGATAGTGCAGTATAACAATGCAATCTTTCAGGATTATCTAGTTACCATATTTCAAACTGCATTTGAATCAGTTTGGTTTAGTCATGCACAATGAGAAAATTTTATGAATGTTTAAAGTTAATTAAAGTAAAAAAAAAAAGAAAGGAATGGTATATTAATTTCTCTTTGGATAACTTTTTTTTTTAAACTGCTACCTTCATAAAAACAAAAGTCTTGTAGCTGATTTTAACCACTTTTATTAAATATACCTAAACACTAAAAAATAATATATATATACATAACAATTTAAAAAAAAATGCTTTCATTAAATTGAGAACTAGTGCATTAAAATGCAGAAAATATTTTTATTGGATCACAATTTTGTTGCTGTATGTAACTGTAAAAAAGTGTGAGGCATCCATAAATTAATAAATTCTATCAATACAGTTTATAATCAAACTAAATACTCTATTTTATTACTTGAATTAATTAATTTATAAATAGCTTACATTTTTATTTAAAATTATATCTATCAACTGATATTGTGGTTCAAGGAAAAAATATTTTTTTGCTTTTTAGTGCAATAGCCCTCAAATTAAATCATTTTTACAAAAATATTATATACATGTTGTAAGAGATGGCTTACAACCAACTGTCACACCAATCTCAGTTTTTTCACAATGTTTGAATTCAGACCAAGTGGTAGGCAAATAATTTATCCTACATATGTTCTTATACACATGAAGTATATACATATATAAACATGCATATAAACTAATATGTTTGTCTATTTGTAGAATTTTTTTTTTCATTTAATATCATTAACTAAAATAATAATTAATTGACTGATAAGATAGACATAAGCAAAAGTCAAAATAGATATGAGGTCAAAATAGTTGCTAAGTGATCAACTTTGGAATAATGAAGACTAAATAAAAATAATAATAATAATGTTTTATACTTTTTTTATTAAGTTGTAACAATAGGTTTTAGCTAGCATGAGAAAAACAGTCTAGCATTTCTTCACTTGTTGGCTATCAGCAGAACTATCAGCACACAAAAAAATCTTTTATTTTTTTTTTTAAAAAAGAAAATGTTCAGCATTTAAAAAGGAAAGAAAACAGTAAGAATATGTATTTTAAAATTTAATGTCAATATTTTAAAATTAATACAAAATCGTTATAATTTGGATAGAAGGAAACTGAAAATTTAAACTTCAATTTATAATTAACAGGAATGAACTAATGACTTCATTTATTCTGCAAGTTTGAATTTGTTGTTTTGGAAATAAGAAAAAAGAAACGTGAAAATACTAAAAATTAATTGTTTCTTTAAGCCATTTTCATATATCTATTGAATCCACAATATAATTAATAGTGATTGATAAAATGATCATTACAATGTGTGTGGGTAAAAACCAATACTGGTGGTGATCCAAAGCTATCTTTGATATCATTATAAAATTATCCATCAAAATGTCTATTTTACAAAATGCTGGTGAACATCAATTTTCAATGGATTTATATACAATCAGAAAATTTGTATGTGTTTGTTTTAACCAAGTTGCATGAAATATATAAATATCAACAGAGTTGGTGAACAAGAACGTTATGCATGGAGATTGAGATTTAAGTTTAAAAACTCTTAACTGTGGACAGAATGCTTGCTTTCCTCAGGATATATATATATTTACTTTTTTGATTCATGTGATTTTTTTTGGTTTTATTATTTCTATTTGAAATTTTCATGTATTGTGATTTTTTTAATGGTGTATTCAAGATTCATTTTCAAATTCAATCCCTTGCATTTTGAAAGTGGGAGCAGTGAGTATCATATGTATCATATGTTGATATATAAAGGGGAGTAGGGATCGTAGTCAATAAAAATATGTATATTTTTTAATAAAAGTAAATTTACAGATCCCTCTGGAAATTCAACACTGATTCAACATAGTGACCGCAAGTAAGTTTTTTTTATATATTTAACATTGAGGGCAAACTTTAAAACAAACAAAACTATATTAATTACTAACAGGTTTTTAATAATATCTAATTGTAATTATTTATTTCTGAGTGCATAATTAATTGACTTATCTTTCATTAATTTTTACTATGACTTATATACACATATAGATGGAAGTGGGACTATAAATATATATATATATATGTATTAATAAAAAAAGTTATAAATATATTTACCCCAACCTATAAACATCATTCTAGTAGTTATATTAATGGGGTAGATTTAGAATTACTGAACTCTCATTTTGCTTTTTTTTTTGTTTTATATATATATTTAGTGAATTATTTAATATCATTTTGTATATACTGTACTTTGAATTATTTGTTTCTCTGAATCAGAGAAATTTATTGTATTAAGCCATTAAAATGATAGTAGACCATTCTTGTTAAATTAATATATATTTTTTTGTAAATATTTATTATTATATGTTTATATTATTAATAAATGTATTGAGTTGTTTAAACCAATCTGATCTCTGTTTGATCACTGCCATCATCATTATGCATTCATACTATTAAAAGTTTCATCATCACTATCATTAAGAATTGACATCATTAAAGGTTTGATGATGATCATCATCATCATTATGTATTGCTCTCCTAATTTATTGATCATCAACATTTTTTTATCTATGCTTATATATAGGCATATTTGGTTAATAATTAAGTAGGTCAATCTCTGAAGAGAGCTGACTGCAAGAACTCCCTGAATTTGAATTCTATGGTGTAACAGGACCCAAAAAGGGAGATGCAATGAATATGCACTAGTCTAGGTTACATTGAAATGTTGTCAGTAAATTATGAGCTGGCATACTAAAAGTAAATGTGATTTGGAACTGGGCATTCCATTATGTAATCTTTTGCATCTTATTTGAAGGCCTAGGTCTGACAATAGTGAGATGCACTCCCTTTGTTATATGCCATTCCTGATTCTGTAATATTTGGCACATCTAAATGGACATCGAATCATGGATTTAGGATATGACTTGTTGTGGGTTGGTTGACACATTGTATTCAAATCATCCAACTACCGAGTCATATTCATGTCATCTTATGGTGCACCTCATGGTTCCATTATAATATATATATATATATTATTTTTGCTATAAAAATTGTTTAATTATTCATTAACTTTAATTCACATCTTGATTCACTATAGTAGGCATTAATTTATCCTTTAGATGCAATGATAATCTGATTATAAAGAAAAGTTGGTACTAAATTAGTACCGGAAAGTTATATTTCAGTTGTATAATTGCTTTAATGTTTTGGAGTCTATTTTATAGGTCATAAAAATACTAAATTTAAATTACCAAATATTTGGATATAACTTCAAATATTTTACCTTTCAATTTTGACTATGAGAATTCTTGACATTTAAAAAAACTACTGTTGTTGAGAAATTAGCTTTAACTTCTGGTATTAAAAATGCAGACAACTTCCAGTTTACTAAAATATTATTTTAATAGGTGGTATTGTTAGTGCAAATAATCTAGGAAATAATGACAATAAAAAAGTTGATTTATAAAATAATAAGAATATGTGCTAAAAAAAAAGTTTGTGTATGGGAATTAAAAATAGATAGAATGTATAATTGAGTAATTTGATTATTAGAGATTATGAAATATTATAATTGAATAATATTATATGAAAATATATTAGACAGAAAGGTTAGAAAGAATAATGTAAGAGTGTTTAAATATGGATATAAATAATTTAGAAAAAATAATTATAAGATATTTATTTATTGTACATAATATGATTAGTCATATTAATGATGCTGATGAAGTAGATAATCTGAACAAAGCATTATTAGAGAATATGTGTGGAAAAGAATATGTGTGGAAAAGATAAAGTAAAAATTAGCAACTCAAGTCAAATATATGAAGGGAAGTTTATATAGTTGAGACAGAATCTGAAGCATACTTTTGATTATAAGTTAGATAAAATAAAATTACAAAAAATAAAAAAGAATATAACAGTGATCATAATTGTACATTAGTAGACTTAGAGGAAGTTTGAAAGAGAAACATGGGGGGGGAAGCATTAAAGTTAAATTGCAGATTTTTTTTTTTTTTTTTTTAAGAAAAATTTTATTCTATAGCTATATTGAATGTTACAAATACAAAAATGATATCAATTACATATCTATTTGAAGTAAAGTAGATCCAACCTTCTCCTATGTTGCTCTTGTAATATAGCTTGGAGCAATTAGTTGGTCCTTTTTCATGATTTTCTCCATGACATTCTTAAATTTAGTCCCATGTGGGTCTCTCATTCCTTCAATTGTGACTTTATATCTGACACATCGCAGGGCATAATTCACGAAAATTGCCAGTCTTATGTCCATAAATAGACCCTGACCTATATAATCTTTAATTGATTTGTAGTTTGCACTTGTATTGCTGTACCATTTATGAAATATCGATCTATAATTGGACATAATGGGACATTTAAGAAAAATATGATCAATTGATTCCTCCTCTCTCACACATACCTGGCACACAGGATTGATCTTCTTGAAATTTCTCCTGTATGCCAAAAATGAGTTTGTAGGGAGAGAGTCCAGGTTGATTTTAATTAAGAAATCTTGAAATTTTGCTTCAATGAACCAAAATTTTGATCTTGAAATCAGTTGTTGATTGGTGATCCCGAGAGACCCTTTGTTTATGTTATTTTCCCCATGTATTATTTTATATGCATTCCAGTATTTAATTTTTAATATAATTGGATTTTCATTCAGATCAATAACTTTCCGAATATTATCAAATAACAAATTCCACCAACTTTTATTAATGGGCGGTGGTCTATCAGTTGGTGTGACAGTTTCTTGATATGATATACTTGAATATTTGTTTTGAAGCCAGAATAGTAGGTTATAGTCTCTCTGAAATATCATGGTTTTAATACAATGTAATGAAAGGCCATTGAACCTTCTAGGCATTTGAAGTTTTTGGAGGCTGATGGCAGCAACCTTTCGGCCTCAGAATAGTTTTATGCATAGCGAGTTTATTTTTTTGATAAATTTTTTGGAGGGCAGATATCAGATAGGAAATAGTTAATTTTTGGAAATATCAATGAGTTTAAAAGTCTTACCTTACCATGAAGTGAAACATATATCTTAGAAAGGGAGGTAGTTGTATGGCAAATTTCTGTTAATAGGGATTCTTCGATTTAATAGTATTTTGGAAAGTATTATAAATAAAATAGTGATTTTAAAAGTTATCAGAAAATGGATAGATATGAAGAAGATTGCAAATTAGTGTTTATTTAAAACCAACAGGATAAATAAGAGAAAATAAAGAAAAAAAACTATAAAAAATATTAGTTTTAACAAGGCTGTAAACCTTTTTTTTTTTTTCTTCATAGCGTAAGCATGTGTTTTAAAGACCTACAGAAGTCCCTAGTGACGATTTTTTCAGACGCTCATTGCTAAGGTTTACAGCCTTGTTAAAACTATTACTGAAATAATAGTGAGCGTTTAATAAAATTTATAATTATAAAAAATATTGTGTAAGAATTATAAAGCGCTGTAAAATAGCAAATGAGAGAAAATAAGATGAACATTATATGATTAGCTAGAATAGAATTTAAAATTGAAATGAGTGGATTTAATAACAAGTTAATGAAGAAAATTAATAGTAATGGGGGAGTGGTTATGAAAAGTTTTGGAGTTATATGAGAGAGAAAAAGACAGAAATGAAAATTCTATTATTAAAAGCAAAAAAATAAATAAATAAAGAATACAGTTTAGCTTTTAATTAATTTATAAGATAATCGTTGAGTAAGAGAAAATTGGTAAATAAATATATATATTAGAGAATTTAATTTATGAAAAGTGGATAAAGTGATAGATGCAAAATTGATTAAAGCAATAGATAAATTTTTCACTAGACGGTTTTTCTGATGTTTTCATTACGTTTCATTTATTTCAATTAAATTTTTATTTATCACTTCAAAAATGTTAAATACTATTGAATATAAATTTACATTGCAGAAAGATAAATAAATAATTCATAACTCAAGTTATGATGCTATAATCAGGTTGTATGCAGTGAAGACATTCTTAGTTAAGCTAGACTGTTGCCACTTAGTGAAAGCTTTTATAATCTCCCCCATCCCTTTGTTTACTATGCACTAAAATAGCTACATATTCATTAGCTGATCAATAATTGAATGGCTGATAAGTTTGAATATATACTGTCTATCTAACTTTGCCTTAAGAGTTTCAATGTTTTTTTTTTTTTAAATCCAGTATTTTATCTGAATTTAAACTAAACGTACCATGAAACTCTAACGTATAAATATATAATTAAAAAATGGATAATTATAGAAATCGTAACAGCCTTTGTAAAACTCAAAAGGTAATCAATTTAATTAAGTATTTATAGAAATTCTTATTATTGTTTTAACTAAAGTCAATTAGGATGATTGTAACGCTTGAAAAAACTTGAATATAACAATAATTGCTATAAATATTTTAATACAAGTTATTAAAAATAAAAACAAATTTAGGCTTTAGAATTGCGTGCAGAGCTAGAAAAATAAATGTTGTTTAACTAAATAATATATAAAATTAAAAGCGTATGAAGCGCTTGAGAGAGAAGCTGTACAGAGAGCAAAAAAATATTAAACGTTAAGCGATTTCGAGGCCGTTTGCCTCATATTCATTGCTCTCTGCATAGCTTCTCTTTCAAGAGGCAAACGGCCTCAAAAGCGCTTAGCGTTTAATATTTTTTGCTCTCTGTATAGCTTCTCTTTCAAGCGCTTCATACGCTTTTAATTTTATATATTATAATATCGAGAGAGAAGTTTAAAATTCCTAATAGTTAACCAAATAATGTAAAACCTTTATATGATTGCAGTATTTTAGGAATTTTCCACGTTTCACTGGGATAATCTATTAAAACCCACAGTTATCTTTTCATCTAATTTTTGTCAAAAAAAAAAATCTGCTAGAAAAATATGTTTGTTGATTTTAAAGTTTCTTGATATTTTAAATGTATTAAAGAACCTCCACACCATCGTTTATTCTGTTCAAATCATATGAATAAAGATACAATAAAAGACAAATGATCTTCAAAATGCATTTCATGCTAAACCAGCAATCATCAGTGGGCCAAGATTACCATCTCTCATATATATCTTTATTATGTGTGCTGACAATTTCTAGTTTAATAAATGATTAGTGATAATCATTAATATATTTATCTAGAGTGGATGGTAACAAAATTGTGGTGGAGTAAATTTGACACAAAATGTAAGAATTTTCTAACATTATTATCAAGCAATAAAAATATCTGATTATCATCAATGGTACTTGAAATAGTCTTTTATTTATTTTTAGAAAATTTATTATTGCTTTTAGTGTTCAAAATTAGTATTACATGTGCAGACCTAATTATTAAACTAAGTATGCCATTTTGTAATTTTGTAACTAACCAATATTAAATTACAATTATTTACCAATATTTTTTCTACCATTCTAGACGTCACAAATGCAAAGAAGTACAACTATATATTATCCTACCTTTAATAATTCCAACTCACGTGTGTTTATGTTACTTTGCACTTGCCTTTGCAGGAAAATTACAGATAATAGATCTGTATTTAATTATCGCTAAAATTATTTAATTGTAAATTGGTAAAATAAGCTTTTGGCATTAGACTATATAATTTACGAAAAAAAAAATCATGTACTTCTTTTTTCTTTTTACTGGAATTAAATTAAGTTCAAAAATTTTTTTCCCCATAATATCTCCTTATTTCTTTGTAGTTAATTTTAAACAGCAATATAATAAATAATACTTTTTTTTTTTTTATATTAAAAAAGAAAAGTATATGATGGATTTATAATTTTCTGTCTATATTATAAATGGTAAAGTATACTTGTAAACAGATTTTTAGCGGATGACATTTTTGCATATATATAATACATACATATATAAATTAATTAAATGTGTAAAATCTAAACTAGAAAATATAATAAATTAAATGACATATAAGTTAAATACTCTATTCAAATAGTTGGTTTATAAAATCCAAAAATTAAATATCTAATTATTTTGTACCATTCACAATAGCCTTAATTAAGTGATGCTGGAAAAAAAAAATATCAACTACAAACGTATAATGACTAACAATAAATTAGAAAGTATTATTAATGCAAACTTTAAGAAGAAAAATTAAAACTACTAAAAATACAAATCTAAACTTTATGATTTACAGAAAGCCAGGAAGAAAATTTTTAAGAAATTATTAACTTTTACCTTTATACATATATGTATATGTCAGTTAATGAAATGTATATAAAATAATTTGTTAATATTATGTATTTAAACAATTTTTCTCCTAGTTTTCTATTCACAAGTCGTAAAATTTATGTTTGTATATAAGTTAATCACATATTTCTAATTTAAATATTTATTAATATGTTCATGTAAATTTTTTGAAGTTGATTTTTTTTTTTACAGGACCATCTGATTAATTAATACTCGTTCAAATCAAAAGATATATATTAAAATATTTGGGTGATATATGCACGCATGCTCCGTCTATTAGTCGAGCACCATACCCATATGAAAATATACTCGAATAAGTTAATCAAGTTTCTTTTTTTTTCCTGTAAAAATGTTAACAAAAAATCTAAATAATGTAATATGTTTGAAAACATAAAAATAATATTTATTTAGTAAACAAATATAAAATTAATATATTTTTATAACAATGGTTAAAAAAAACTCAATAAAATAAAATGTTTTAAAACACCAAAATAAAATAATTTATTAAAAAAATAAACCTGATTCCCTAGAAAATGTTATATGCAAAAAATTTAAGTAGGTTTGAAAAAATGAAAATAATATTCTTTATTTAGAAAACAAATATTTATAATAAATAATGGTATGTTTATTAACATGAAAATAAAATAATTTATTTTGAAAATAAAAGTAAAATAAGTATCTTTGGAAAATTTTATTTTTGAAAAGTATTATAAATATCAATGAGAATAGTAATGAATAGAATCATTTTATCAATAAATTTTCCAGCATGTGTAATCTAAATTTAATTAGAAAAGTTTTCAAAAGTTCCTCTTATTTTTCTTACAAAATTTTACAGTTGGCCTCAAACCAAAAATGTTCTATATCTTGTGTCTGATCTTGCTGTTATTGGGTTAATGTAAAACTGGTGTGTCTGACAATTGCATTACACAAATCTCTGACATTTAAATTCACATTAGTTGGTTGTCTATCTGATTACATATTGAGGTCAGTGCTGTCTCTTCTCTCATTATTATTTGGCAACAAAAATCTTTCAATAACAGTAATAACACAAATTTTCAAAATTATTACTTGCAGATTTAAAATAACAGTAGCAAACTCATACAGTGCAAATCTTAAAAATTAATAGTGTGCAAAAAGGTTGGTGCATAAAATCTCTATCTAGTGCCTAATCATCCAATATTCCCAGACTAGTTTCTAGCTTGTGATTTTTATCAGTGAAGAGCCTTGGGTTTGAGAGCACTGTGCCTAGATCTTAGGATCTAATGCAATTGTTCACCAGCCATCTTTTATCTTTTTAGGTAATGGATAAAGTTAGGAACACAAGATAACACAATAATGTTTTCAATCCAAGCTCATACACCATTAAGCATCACATGATCACATTTCCTATACTAGCACATTAATTGTTGATAAACAGAGCAAAACTCTCCATACAGTATTGCCACCTGTGCTAAACAGAGTAATCAATGGATGCCAGAAGGCTTGTGCATAAAATCCCTATCTAATGCCTACTCATCCAATATTCCCAGACTAGTTTCTGGCTTGTGGCCTTCATCAGTGAGGAGCTTTGGATCTGAGAGCACTGCATCTAGATCTTAGGATCTAATGCAACCCTCTAGCAACCACCTTTTATCTCTACTTAACTACAAAACTACGAGAATGAAATTGAAAACACAAAAAATATTTTCAATCTAAGCTCAATAGCTTATAGAGTTATATGGGTCTGAACTCAGTTCAGCACCCATACATTTTGATGTCTTTGGCTCTTTTACAACCATAGCCACCACTATCCTATTAGGCAGGATTGGTGTTAAACCATTAAGCATCACATGGTCACATTTCCTATACTAGCACATTAATTGTTGATAAACAGAGCAAAACTCTCCATACAGTATTGTCACCTGTGCTAAACAGAGTAATCAATGGATGCCAGAAGGCTTGTGCATAAAATTCCTATCTAATGTCTACTCATCCAATATCCCCAGACTAGTTTCTGGCTTGTGGACTTCATCAGTGAGGAGCTTTGGATCTGAGAGCACTGCATCTAGATCTTAGGATCTAATGCAACCCTCTAGCAACCACCTTTTATCTCTACTTAACTACAAAACTCCTCACTGTTGAAGGCCATAAGCCAGAAACTAGTCTGGGGATATTGGATGAGTAGGCATTAGATAGGGATTTTATGCACAAGCCTTCTGGCATCCATTGATTACTCTGTTTAGCACAGGTGGCAATACTGTATGGAGAGTTTTGCTTTGTTTATCAACAATTAATGTGCTAGTATAGGAAATGTGATCATGTGATGCTTAATGGTTTAACACCAATCCTGCCTAATAGGATATGGCTATGGTTGTAAAAGAACCAAAGACACCAAAATGTATGGGTGCTGAACTGAGTTCAGACCCATATGACTATATAAGCTGTTGAGCTTAGATTGAAAATATTTTTTTGTGTTTTCAATTTCATTCTCATAGTTTTGTAGTTAAGTAGAGATAAAAGGTGGTTGCTAGAGGGTTGCATTAGATCCTAAGATCTAGATGCAGTGCTCTCAGATCCAAAGCTCCTCACTGATGAAGGCCACAAGCCAGAAACTAGTCTGGGGATATTGGATGAGTAGGCATTAGATAGGGGTTTTATGCATGGCAATACTGTATGGAGAGTTTTGCTCTGTTTACCAAGCTCAGACACTTGTATAATCATATAGATCTAAATTCGGTTCAGCATAAAGTGATGTTTTTATGGTTTTATACCTATCCTGCCTGTGGAATAATGATGACTGTGGTTTTTGAAATACCAAAAAACTAAAATATATAGCTTCTGAACTGAGTTATACATGTGGATGAACTTATATTGAAAACATTATTGTGTTTTCATCTAGGGATCCTAACTTTAAAGTTAAGTAAATAGATAAAAGGTGACTGTCTTTAGATTTTAGGTGCAATGTTCTCAAATCCAAAGCTTCTCACTGATGAAAGCCATAATCTATAAACTATTGGATGAGTGGGTATTAGATAGGGATTTTACACCCAAGCTTTCTTGCATCCATTGATTACTAAGGCTTAAACTTAAGTGGCACTATTGTATGGAGAGTTAGCTACTATTATTAACAGCCTGTGTAAACATATGAAATAATGATTTGGTGATACTTTGACAGATTTAAAATAGCTAAACTATGGAAAATCACATATGTTCATGCATTGTCACAAGTTTTTTAATGTTATAATATCATCCAATAGTATATTGCATAAAAATATTGCTCTCAATTTGAATAATGACAGTCAAGAACTGAACTACAATTTCATTAAATGACTGTGATTGTCATCAATTACTATCTATTTATTATGAAATGGTTATTGTCATTGTTAATTTAATGACTTTTTGAAAATTTGTTTTCTAAATATATTACGTTATTGAACGTATTGTTATTTTCAGTCATTGTCAATTTGAAAAATGTGGTAATTTCATATTTGTTTTCTTTAAAAATGTTTTCAAACATATTACATTTCTCTTACTTTTGATAATTTTATAGAAAACAAGCTTATTCTGGAATAGTTTTGTATGTTAATGGTGACTCCAATATTTTCTCTTTATTTACATAGGGAATATGTGCATTAGTGAAATTGCAGCTCTACATCAGTTACATAATTTAACCTTTATATCTTATATTCATAACATTAACTCACTTATCTGTACACTGCTTTTTGCATTTAATCAATTAAAATTTAAAAAAAATGTACATCAAAACTATATGATCTCTAATTTATTAAATCATCTACAAATAGTTCCAAATATTAATAATCATAGAAGATGAACACAAAGTTGGAGTTAATATATGCCTTGGTTTAATGCCCATTTTCATTTAAATAACTCAGATTTTTTGCTTGCAGTAATAATACTTTTCCTCACTCCATCATCTAAAATCTGTGAATTATATATAAATAAAGTTTGGGGGCTATTTAAACTTTAAAAACTCAAATACTCAAGTTCTTTATCAATGATGGCAAATTTTTAACTTAGATGGTTGTCATCTTGACAATATGAGACAATTTAAATATTTTGTTAGCTCTTAACTTAGACATTGGAATGCAATACAGATTCAAATATGCTACTACTGCTTTATCAAGTTAAAAGATAAAGTATTCCATCACAGTAAAATGACTAGCATATAAATGTACTATATAAAGATTAATTTGTTTAATTTATTATATGGAAGTGAAAATTTGTTGTATTTATTTATTTGCTGTATTTATTTATGCTTTCTTGATGCTTTGTAGTGACAAAAATATTATCAATCTCTTGATATTTTCTTTTTAAATCAAAAAACTAAAATAGAAAGTTGATTAGAGGTAGCATTGTTTGTATATATTATGAGAATATTACAAATAGGTATTATAATTCTTCCATATTTATTGATAAACACTCAGTTAAAGAACATAGTCATGGAAATGTGCAGGTCTATGATATTCCAAGTTGGACTTGTAACTGTGACCTGGAGTTGATGTACTTCCTGGAGTTAGAAGTATTATTGGAAACAGCTCCTGTTTATTCTGCATATTTAGTAATAGTTTGATGTATAGGGAAAGTAAAGGTACATGAGCCACTTCATTTTGAGCATAAGTTGTTATCCTCATTGTTTTTGAATTCTTAAACTTCATCTAAAATTGATACTGAATTCTTCTTTGTGGCATTAATGTGGAGTTGATCCATGTTCCATTTTAGTATATATCTGTTGTCAAGTTTCATAACATAATGAAATTAACCAAATTTCTTTAAGAGAGGAATATACAACTTCCATCCTGGTTACCAAGTTTCTTTAAGACAGTACTATTATCTTAAATATTCTGGGAATTCATACAGAAAATATAGTCTGTACCATGAACTAAATCAATTGAGAACTTTTGCAAAGTATAATTTATAACATATACAAAAAATAATTCACCATGGATGTCCTAAAATGAGTCAATGAAGATATCACAGCAATTGCAAATAAAAAATATTATGGAATAAAACATACAGACATGGGCTCCCATTTACTGGCATTATATGCAGCTTATATCTCACAAAAATCAAAAATATAATCATTCCAAAGTTTTTGTCTCTGAACTTTAATACACTGTATGTTAGATACATTGATAAACATATTAATCTGTGTGATAGAAACACAAATTATAAGAATTCATCAAGAATTAGAACATGCATAATCTCTAACTTGGATAATAAAAAAAGAAAACAAGAAGCAAGGAATTAGATTTTTAGATCTGTACATTCAGAGGCAGCTTAATTTGTTGAACTACAGAATGATATCAAAACCAATAAACACAAGAGGAGTGATCCACCTCAAGTCATTGACATCTATATGCCACACAAATACACCAACCTTATTTATTTATTATAGCACAAACTTTATTTGCCTTATTTAAGTCCAAATTTAGCGCTCAGTAATAAATGTTCAAAGTTTTTTAATGTTGATATTTTTTCCTTTTTACAGACCAACTATTTTTGTTTTTATTTTGAAATATTGTTTTTCATATACTCAATTTATTAAATGTTTACCTCGCCTCCAAAATCTTGTATTTACTCATGCTCCAAAAGTGTTGAATTTATTTATGCTTTCTTGATGTCTTTGATGGGCTTTGAAAAGAGTGAAATATGATCAATTTCTTGTTAGATTTTTTTTTTGAAGAGAAAAACTCTAAAATAGAATATTGATTGATGACAGCTCTCTTCGTATATATTATGAGAATAAACAGACTTAATCTCTATATCTACCTAACAAATTTATTTAACAATGTTCTGAAAATTCTAAAAATATGATGACAATACCATAAGATTAAATGATATGTTATTTAATTTGCTGATATGATACTATAGAGTTCATTATCGTAAATCACATTTTTTTAGAATTGGATTCCTGAAACTAATGAACAATGCTAGACTTCCTGAAAAATATTTTATAATAAACTTGAGCATGTTATAAAGATTATCTCAAGGACTTTATAAAAAATTGCAATACTGCTTGTCTTTATTGAGAAGATGTGATCAAGAAAGTCCATAGGTGGAGCTCTTACTGGAAAGTTATCCTCCTCACAGCTCGAACAGAGGTTGGTTTTGCAGCAGTGAAATATGCCTTTTATATTTATTTGGCCGTTTAAAGGCCTTATTTTGCTGCTAATATACTCTTTCATTCACTAAATGTCAGTTTTAATACATTTTTAAAGCAATTTCCCTATGTCTACCTTGTGTTTATCAGCATTTAACTACCTCATTTCTCCCCCTGTTTGGTGGGTGGTTCAACTATTTCATGGACCATAAAGGGTTTTATTCCATCTTAGACTCTTAAATATTTCTTTTACTCCAATTCCCTGTCACTCAGAACTTGTTTATAAAGTTTTTTTTGTGTGTTGTTCCAGTTATTTAGGCCATTTTAAGGTTTTTTTTTTTCAGACCCCCTTTCCTCTGGGGTAACTACCCACCTAAAATTCAACTCAATTTTCTCATTACTCAACTAAAATTATTAATAACCAAGTTTTCCTGATGTATTTAATTTTTCCATTCCTAAATTGTTTTTTTCATTTTACTTTTCATTCTTTCAAACGGTTTAAAGATGGCCACTGCCCCTAGCGAAAAAAAAAAACGCCGCAGAGTCCTAAACTACATGAACTAAAGCCTTCAAAATGCAAAGTTTATCCAAATTGAATTTTAAACAAAATTTGACTAAAAACATTATCACCAAAGAACCAAGTACAAAAGGGAAAACTAAAATTACTCATCTACAAAAAACAAAAATCAACCTTGCATCTAAGCATAACTCAGAAACCTCCTCATTCACCACTGAAACCTCTAAAGACTTTAACATATAGCAATTCCTTTAAAGTTAATGTCACATATCGTTTCTCCTATTAATCCACCAGGGTAACCAAGCCTATCAACATTGCTCCTTACCAAATACTCTTCTTTGTCTGGACTGCACACCCTTTCCATATCCCCTTCCCATTTCATATGTATCCCCTTCCCCCTCACCATATTGTACTTGAATTTCAGTTTGCCATGTAGTCATCTCTTTGTAAACCTTTTAACTGTTGTGTATTTTGTCTTTTTGATGAATAAAAGCTTTCATCACTGAGAGAAAAAAAAGATGTGATCGAGAATAGAATACATTGGAGAGCTACAATTGAAGTCTTTCAGAAATTATAAAATTGCTTAAAAGCCAGCATTGTAAAATATTACATAGAATAATGGAATAGCACATTCTATATATGAACATTTTTTGTGTTTTGCAGATTAATTTGCATAATCGTGGGATTCAGCTTGATCTCACCGGTTCGACAAAACCGATACCTAAATTTTTGTTGAATTCGGCGAACCGATTGTTAAAATGACACTTGTTTATCTATATAAAAAAAATGACACTTGTTTATAAATAAACTTATTTAAAAATTCGATTTTTTTAAAAATTTAAATTATCTTAGTTTTTTTATTACTCTTTGTTAGAACTTTTTAAAAATATTTTTGAATA
The DNA here is from genome assembly GCA_028023455.1 of Epiperipatus broadwayi. Lineage (NCBI taxonomy): Eukaryota > Metazoa > Onychophora > Udeonychophora > Euonychophora > Peripatidae > Epiperipatus > Epiperipatus broadwayi. The sequence continues at coordinate 132,204 of JAQFVV010007058.1, read as the reverse complement.
AGTAATTTTAATTAAATCTTAATTTATAATTAATATAAAACAATTTATATTACTATTTATATGTTATGTTTAAATGTGTATTATTCTCTTTTAAGTATATGGATGCGTATTATTTTATTTATTGACCTTTTTAATTACCAAATTGATATTAATCATTATCAAGATTTCGTGGAAAATATTTTCAAAAATTCCCAGAATTGTTCAATCGCTGAAAGTGTTCAAAGAACTAAACATTAATTGCAGTAAGTTCAGCAAAAACGGAAATATTTTTTTTCAAAGACGAACATAATAAGTTCAGAGAAAAGAAGTCGTCTAACTGTTTCTAATATATCAAACACAATGACTATTATTAAGGATAAATCACTCAGACAATGATGCTCGGATAACAGTGAAGAAAATTGCAAGTGCGGACGCCAATCAAGAAACAATATGGAAATATCTTAAATAAGTTTTATTGTTTTTTGTCAAATATTTTATTATTAATATTTTAAAACACATTCTTTTAATCTAGTTTTGTGGATCTCTTATTGTTCTTATTTAAGTATTAACCACCTAAAATAAACAACTACCTTTCGGTGTAACGTTTTTTAATACTTAAAACTGTCATTAGGGCAGGGAACAGTTGTTAAAATATTTAAATCTCACACCGTCTTTAAAAGTTTAGGATATTATTGTTAATTTTTCTTTCTATTTTTTTACTAGCTTGAATTTGTAATGTCCGTACTCTTTTGCAAGTGTCTGCTACTGCTGCTAAGTTATATGAATAATACAGGTAAAAAAAAATTATATATGTAAAAAAATGTTAGTAATTTCAAACATTCGTTAGATCATATAATTACTCAGATTACGTGATTATTATTGGAAAAATAATAAAACTAAAAAAAACAAACTGTTCTTTAATTAAAGTCTTTTCTTTTTTTTAATTATCAGTTATTATTTGTAATTAAAACTATTACTATTTTTTTTTACAATATCAGTATTTTAATATTTCATATATATTATAACGGAAAAACAATCAATATTGATAATAATTCAGTATCTTACTTTTCGGTTGACAAATAATATTATTGTGGTTTAACTTTATTCTTATTCGTTTATATTATTGAAAGATTAAAATAAATGTGATCGATTGCTAGAACGCAAATGCTTTATTTCAATTCTCGATTTAGATGAGTAAAAAAAGAAAGATGAAAAATCCTATGTGATCACTTGAGATTTGTGTTTTAAATAATTTATCAGTAGTTACTGGTAGGAACTTCCAAAAATGATAGAAATTTTAAATTATAATTAGTCACATTAACAAATGTAAAGGTAAACCATTATCTTAGCACCTTAGTTTATGAATATTCACATATTAGTGAAGTCTTCATTATATTACAACCATATTTGTTTGCTTGTTTAAACTATTTGCATCAATATTTATCTGACCAACGTCAATATCATGAAACTTGAACCATCTGACAGGTTAGTTTTTCCAAAATAATCTTATTAGTTTTTAGATACTTTAATGGGGACCATCTATCACAATGCCAGTTATCCTCTTTTTTATTTTAAAACTTATTGAATAATACGATAAAAGATGACATTAGATGATTTATGCACTAAGTGCAAATTTAGTTCTAATCTAAAAGAGTATTTGCCTGTTTACTTTTAGAGCTGATCATTACATATTAAGATTTTACCAGTACCATAGTTCGAAAACAAATCAATATTCTTATCATTCTTCTTCAGAGTCTAACTTTTACAGATATACAAATTCACAAGAGATATCCTAGCTTCCACAATTTTGATCCTCATTTTTAAAGATGTATTCTAATATCTTAAATATCTATTCTAGGTTTTTATTTCAACAATCTCGAATTGATCTGCAATAAATCTTGTAAAACAAATTATTATGCTTGCACAAGCTATTAAAGCAATAGAAAACTCTCCCGACATTAGTGCCACCCAAAGCAAGTCATAGACACACCTTAATAATTGGCAATGTCATCAATGATCTATGGGATCAAGTCAGCATGTAGCAAGTAAATTGTTCTATTAAGAGATGTGTGTTCAGTAAACTGTTAGATTGCTCTAAACTGAATTGATTTCTCATTTTAATTTCAACCAGTACATTTTGAGTTCATGAGATGTTGTGACCGTAAGCCCAGAAAAGAAATGCAACATTTAGAACTTAAGTAAACTTTCAAAACAATAATTTTAATAAAATTATTTAAAAATCATTACAATAAACATTCCCATTAACAATTAATTTAAAATAACTGTTATAATAAAGTTGTATACAAACACATTATGATAATAGTAAAACAATGGAAAATTAATATTCGGAGTGTTTATAATGAAACAAAATTAATAATCTCCCATAATATGTTGGGATATTTACCCCCATGTATATACCTATATATCACACATACAGTTTTTTATTAAACAATCATTCTCCCTTTTTTAAAAAATTCATGGTCTTTTATTTCAAACTTCAAAATAATAATTATAACAAAGTTGTATACTTGGTGATAAAGTAACAATATAAAACAATTGAGAAAAGATTGTTATAATTCTGGATGTTTATAAGAAAAAGAAAATTAATATCTTTATATTTTCCATAAGAAAATATCATCGTTTTTGTTTATTAATTAGTACATGTAAACACACCCTGCCCTCTTAATCACACATATATAGTGTTAAATACATTATTATACATTTTATTCTAGGATATTGATCATATTTGTTCATTCAAATCACTAATGATATTTAATAGCAACATAACTTTTAAATAACTACTGATATAAACAATTGAATTAATCAATTTATTAATTCCCACTATCCGTTGATTCAGCCCCCCCCCCCCCATTGTACTAACAACTCATAGATTAAGACAAATACAAATTACCAGCTCATTCCAAAATTAGCAAGGCATTTGGGTTATTGCAACAGTAATCATTCCTTTTGTTTTTAATTTAGTAATAGATTATTTATAGCTTGCTATATCCATGATGACAAATATTTCCATCTATATCATACAGCACGCTTATGATTTCAATCAAATATATATATATATCATTCAATATTTTTCTGTTAAAACTCTATAAAAAATAACATTCCTGCCCAGTATGGCTCAAAATTAATTACTTCTCCCATCACTTATTGCAATCAGGATTTTATATGTAGCCTTGATGAACACTTTTCAGCTATTATTAATTTAGTTCTATTGACTTTTAAAAAATGTATACTTAGCTGTTTCCCAGAGTTTTACCTTTCTTTTATTTGTTCTTGCTGAATATTTACTGTGTTTACCTATTTCCTTTTGTTTATCACTGAAATTCATTTCCAACATGGCAGAATTATTGTTCTCTTCTAGAGAGTATATTTGTTGATATTCTTTTAATATCCTCAATCTATTAACTTCCAAGAGATTATTGGGAAATATTGACCGTAGACTTGCCCAGTAGAAAATGATTAAGTTATTCCATTATTTTAAACATGAAGCTTATAATTATATCCAATATATAGGTGCAATGTTAGAATTCATTACTTTTTCTGTTTGAAAATATGTTTTATAAATTTTTTATCCAACTTTTTTAAAATATATAACAACAAGAAAAGAAAAAAACCTAATTACTTATCGAAGTTTTTTTCTTTTTCTTTTCCCTCTTTTTTTTTCTTCAATTTTATAGTAAAAGATTGCTTGACACTAGTTGATTGGTTGATATTTCCCACCTTTCAGTTAAAACAATATTCATTTATTTGCAAGTTTTTGGTTTAATTTTTTAAATAACAGTTTTCATTTTTTAAAAAAAAATATTAAGATATAATACTTTTTAGAAAGTAAATAAAGATACAATTTACTTTTTGTTTTAATTTTAGATCAGTATTTTGTAAAATTGATAAATATTTACCAATTGTTAAGTATAACATCTTGATTTGACTATAACAATTTATATTTTTTAAAATTAAATGCACACAGGCAATAATTATTGGTCTCTATAACGCATCATGTTTACAAGTTACATTTTGAACTTCACTGGATCTAAATACTAAATGATATCAATTATCCTTCTGTTTGCATACATATGACTCCATAGGTATCTTGAGTTAAGATCCTTTATAAATTTCCATTAACTAAACCCAAGTTCAAACCCTATAATCTAATATGTCATTATTGTTTTTCCTAGTTTACTAAGTAAATATTACTGGGTTTAACAAAATTTAAAATTATACAACAAAATTTTATTTTAGAATAGAGTTGACTAATAAAAAGTGCACAATATAACTGAAAAGAGACCCTTTGATTTCTCTTGGAGTTCTTAAAGGAACCGAGCAGGGCAAATTCCTAATGTCTACTCCATACGTTCTTGTCATTGCAGCTATTATTACTATGTGATTATTCATATAGTATACAAACATGGATGAGCTGCTCACCAACACACATTAGCCAGTGTGATGAGTTTATTGGCTTTTTACCTCTGAGTTTAAGATCAAGAAACACCATGGTCTTCTCAGTTGCCTGATAAGGCAGAATGAATATTTGTGTAAATGATAAATATTTTTCCAAAATATATACAATTATGACAGATAAAAATAAATCTTGACCCTTATTCCCAGGAGACTGTAAAATCACCAACCAAGGCAGCAGTTGGTGGCCAAGGGTGGAGAGTGCTAAGAATCCCCTGATTGCAGACCCAGGCTGCCATTTGATTACTATTTTTTATTTAGGTACTTACAACTGCAGATCCCTTTCAAGTGAAGGAAGATTGCAAGAATTAGAAGAAGAACTGTTATATTAAATGGGATATTATTGGACTTTGTGAAGTTAGAAGAAAAGGTGAAGAGTCAATTGATTTAAAAAGTGGACATGTACTCTATTATAAAGGTACAAATATTGGAATACAAGTGGAGTAAAATTCATTATAAATAAAAAGTGGAAGAACAACATCGTGGCGATTGATGGTGTATCGGACAGAGTGGCAAGATTAGTTATACAACTTAATAGCAGATACCAAATGCAGATAATTCAGATTTATGCCCCAACAAGTTCTCATAGTGATGAAATAGTAGAAGATTTTTATATGGATGTACAAAAGGGTTTTGATCGGAGTAAACAACATTTTAAAATTGTTATGGCAGACTTTAATGCTAGAATTGGTAAACAAATGAAAGATGAAAGTGCTGTAGGTAATTTTGGTTATGGTAATAGAAATGAGAGAGAACATAGACTTGTGGGGTTTGGAGAAAAATAAAAACTTTATATTATGAATTCTTTTTTTTGAAAACAATTGTAAAAATTAAATGGACATGGAAGAATCCAAATGAAGGTACAGCAGAATTGGATTATATTTTGACTAACATGAAATACATATTTCAAGATTGTAATGTTCTTAATAAATTTAACACAGGAAGTGATCATCGATTAGTAAGATGTAAGATACGTGTTAATGCAAAACTAGAGAGACAAAAATTATTAAGAAAAATATTTACAGTTGATGTTCCTAATCTTCAGAAACATTCTTATGAATTTAAATTACAACTTACAAATCGGTTTCAAGTATTAGTAGATTTTGAACATGATTCAGATTTGAATGAAATTAATATGAAAATAACTGATACACTTTTAAAAACTGCAACAAAAATAGCTTGTAGAAAAAAGCAGCAATTGACCAATAAAATTTCTACTGAGACTAGAGAATTTATGAAGAAAAGAAGGAATATGAAGATATACAAAAATGATGCATTAAAAAGGATTGAATATCTTGAATTTTGTAAAATGCTGTGGAAAAGAGTTGAATATGATATAAGAAAGTATAACTGTGAACCATCAAGGAAAGCTATAGAAGAGAATAAAAGTCTCAAGAGTGTAAAACAACATTTTGGTATTGGTAGGAAATTTATATCTGCAATAAGAAAAAAATATGGAATTATTACTAAAAAGAGAGATGACATCATGAAATGGGTAGAAGACTTTTATCAAGAATTATATAGTAATCAAAAACAAGTATCTCCTATATCTATTACATCTTCCAAATTGCCCAGAATTTTAAATGAAGAAGTGAGACATGCAATTAAATGTATGAAGAAAGGAAAGGCTCCAGGTAATGATGGAATTATAATTGATATATTAAAAGAAGCAGGTAAAGAAATAGATTTTTTTTAGCAAAGTTATATACCAAATGTTTAAATGATAAAGATGTATCAGATGATTGGAAGAATGCAGTATTAATATTAATATTTAAAAAAGATGATAAAGATATTAGCAATTACAGATCTATCAGTCTTTTATCAGTTTTATACAAAATTTTTACCAAGATAATTACAAACTCATCTACAGAGAACATTGGATTTCCACCAACCAAGAGAACAAGCTGGATTTAAAAGTGGTTTTAGTACAGTAGATCATATCCAGGTATTGAGAGAAGTTATAGAAAGGACAAATGAATATGAGTTGCGATTATGCTTTAGGTTTGTAGATTATGAAAAGGCATTTGATTCTATAAACATTTCTTCAGTGATTAAAGCATTGGATCATCAAGGTATAGATCCAGGATATTGTCATATTTTAAAGAATATTTATAAAAATGCAACAACAATTAGATTACATAATGATACTAGGAAAGTCAACATTGAGAAGGGTGTAAGACAGGGTGACTCCATATCTCCAAAACTTTTTACAGCAGTGCTGCAAGAAGTATTTTGTGGATTAAAATGGGAATCTAAAGGAGTGAAAATAAATGGAGATTATTTAAGTCATTTAGATTTTGCATATAATGTAGTTGTTTTTGCAGATAATGCTTTAGAGCTGCAGCAAATGTTGCATGAGTTAACAAATGAAAGTAAGACAGTAGGACTAAAGATAAATGTTAAAAAGACTAAAATAATGTAATGGATTTTCTCAAAATATGAAAATAAAGATTGATTATGATGAGTTAGAAAATATAAAAACATAATGAATGAAATTAGTCATAGAATTAAACTTGGTTGGAGTGCTTTTGGTAGAAATAACTTTGTATTTAAAGGAAATATGCCTATGTGTTTGAAAGGAAGATTTTTAATAAATGTGTTTTACCAGTTCTTACTTATGGATCTGATACTTGGACACTTAATAGAAGAGCAATACAGAGACTTCAGTCCACTCAAAGAATTATGGAAAGATGCATGTTGGGAGCAACAAGAAGAGATTGAAAATGCAATATATGGGTAAGAGAACAAACAGGTGTTACTGACCTCATTGAAAAAATTAAAAACTGAAATGGAGTTTGGCTGGATATATTGCTAGAAGAGATGATAATAGATGAACAATTGAAATCTTAAACTGAATTCCAAGCAATTGTAAAAGACCCAGAAAGAGACCACATATGAGATGGATGGATGAAATAAAGAAGTGTGCAGGAGTGATGTGGAGAAGCTAAAGATCAGAGATGGATTGAACTTGGAGAGACCTTCATCCTGCAGTGGATTGATAATTTTTAATGATGATGATGATGACCATAATTATATTTACTCTAAAAGTAGGGGTGTTGAGTGTGTGATCTTTACTTGATACAAACTCTTCAATTGCTGAAATAAGATATCACTTATGGCTAAGGAGCTGCCAAGATTTAAAATCAATATTAATAAAACATCCCTACCATGAGAAGAAATCTTAATAGATTAAATAGTTGGGTACAAGTTTTTTTGGAAGGGCAAATCAATCAGTGAAAGGAAGATGCTTGATGTTGAATTTGCTGCAAAGTTTAATTTGGTATCATATTTTTGTAATTTTTAAATATATCAATGAAAGTCTAATAGTATTAAAATTTAATTTATATAATGGTACCCATGCTTATTTTATTGTTGTATACTGTAGATTAAAAGAATTCAGACTAAGAAGATTTTATTTTTTGCTGGATAGTTTTATTACTAGATTAGATTTTTTAATCTAAAGCCTTTAATGCATATATGGCTACATAAATTTTGGCCAAAAATTGTTGGAAATAATAATATTGGTGCAGTAATTCAAATGATCTTGCTATTATTGATTTTTTATGCAATAAATGGATTGACTATCACTAGCTCTTTGTTTGGTAAAAAAGTTAACATAACAAAATATGGATGCATCTATAGTCAGAAATAATGACATTTAATAAATTATCTAATAGTTAGAAATCCAAACATAAAAAAAATTATATTAGGTAAGTCCTTACAAGCATAGATTGATGAATAAATTATATAAAGATTAAAATGATAATTTTATAAAACATTTGTCTAATTCCAATCACATTCATAAGAAAATTGATTCAACAGCCATCAAACATTTAAAATTACTAATTTGGATTTTCAAGATTGTTATGTTACAAAAAATAGGAATTCTCTTAAGAAATGTGTCATGAATACAAGCAAATCTATTCTTAAATTGACTAAAAAGAAAAAAAAACTATGACTAGTTTTTTGATTATTATTAGTAATTTAATTTTAAAAAATGTGTGGCATTTTCTGCTTGGCAGAATAAATTAAATGCAGAGCTTCATAATAAATATAGAGATTTAGAAGTAAAAGTTCAGTGTCTTAAAAGAAGATTTAAAGATGATTTATTTATAAATTAAAACTACAAAGAAGATATTGATATTTATTGGTCATGGTTACCTTGCATTATTTTTAGATGCAGTGAAAGTAATATATACATCTGAGAAACAATATCACAATTTTATTAAATTATATAATTACATTCCCTCATATGATAACAATAATATTTTGAACAGATGGAAGAAGTATTTTGATCATCTTCTGAATAATGACACAAGAACTGAGATGATGACTTTTAATATATCAAATTTACCTACTCATTTAAATTTGGACAATAATATCCAGCTTACTTAAGTCAAAGCAATTCTTTGTAATCTAAAAAATGGAAAAGCTGTAAGTCCTGATAAGATAACTGATTTGGACATGGAATTTGACTCAGTTAATCAAACACCTATAAGTATAGATTGAAATTAGTTGTCTGTTCCCTATTCATATTATACAGCCTCTACATGCTAGAATGAAATGTCATTATTACAGCTGAAAAATCAGGCATTTGAAATGAATATCTGGCATTAAATAGAAATGTGCTCTTAGTTCAACATTGTTTTCAATTTCATGACAGTCGTCTTTGGAACATTTTGTAGGCAGCTTAATGAATCAGGGATCAAGATGCATATAGTTTTGATGGTGCAATTTTTTATTAAAATTAATTAAAAGTGGAAAAAAGTATTTCATACTTTAGGATTCTGATTTAGATTGTGTTACTTTTTCCAGTTCAAATGACAATATACAAATTATATTTAATGTTTTGAATGCAATATATAAAAATTTTGGCCTCATAATTAATGTTCACCAAACTTAAATTTTTTATCAGTCAGTAATGAATAAAAATCCTCAACAACCTCTAGCTTGGATACCTATCAATTTGAAAATGTAAGCCAATTTAAATACACTGATATCTTTTTAATTAGAAAGATACATTTAGGAGTTAATATGCAAGATATCTATTACTGCTATTTTTAACAACTTAAAAGATGAGATGCTTCATTGCAAGAAAATAATTATCACAACTATGTTAGCTGTATATAGAGAAGTTATTTTACTTAATTTATTGTATGGACATGAAACTTGGACCCTACATTGGTGCAATATAAAGGCATTAGAAATATTTCATTTAATGATGTTCTGTAAAAATTTTAAAATACAGTAGCAAGACCATAACACCAAACAATGTTCTTCTATTTGTTTGGATGTCATATTACAAAGTCCACTATTTTAAAATAACATTTTCATTCATTGAAGTGAATATGTGAAATGAGTAAATCATATAAAATTTCTTAAAAAAAGTGTTTTATGATAAATTTAAGTATGTTGATTGTTTTTATTGGACAAATTTGGCAGAGAATAAAATACATTAAAAAATCATAATTAGATAGGTATTAAAGTATTTCAGAAAGTAAAGTTTTTTGCAGAAATTAAAAGATAGCAACATTATATCAACTAAATTAGAATAAGAGACTAATTTTGCTATATATAGACATGTTTATAGTTTACAAATCAGTTTGTGTAGCCATTGCAAAACTTATCTTCAGTGTATTATTGTTGTTGTCTTTTTCACTTCTGAATGTTTTTGCTGATGCTGATATATAACAATTCACAAAACACTCAACATAGAGATAGAATAACTTCCATAGGCTAAGTAGAATTTGTGTTTTTTTTCTATAGGAGCATATGCCTTAATGCAGTATAGCTAAAATTAACTTACAAAAACTTTTATATAAAATTTCTGCTTAATAAAAAATATTTTAAAGTAGCCTCTAAATAAATGCAACAAAATATTTTATATTTACTGGATTATTTTTATTTAGTTTGATTGTTAAATGTTTTTGAAAAACATTTAAAAGCATAGCCTAATTCAATAGAGCACTTCTTAAATTCATTATTCATGAATCTAAAGTTAGTTCATTTTCCATGTTAATACTGCCAATGATGATAATAGCAACATCTGAAGAAGAGAAGAGAATAGTTATCTGTGCATTATTATTAAAAATGAGTTTGTTTGAAAAGTTTATATAAAGTTTGAATTTCCTCAAATCATTAAATAATTAAACTAGATGATGAAAATAATCCAACATATATAATTACAAATAAAATGCCATCATCATGCACTTTTGATAAATATTTCTATCTATATATTTTAATGATTTTATTGCAGACAAAGGTTTAACTTAAATTAATTCTTATTTGACCTTGGCAATGCATCTCACATTACTTGTGAGTTACTGAAAAGTATAAATATATATATATATATATTGTACCGGGTTATAGCCTTAACTATCAACAATACCCACAATCAGATCATGGCCCACCTTGACTGCTAGATTCAAACCCCTACTATCCATACACTTTATTTGTTTCGGAGTAAACCCCGGTGCCAGCTAGTCTAAGACTAATGTATTTGGACAGTAGACTCATAATCCAGCACTCGAAACAATCCCTAAAACTAGCTCAGTCTAATTTTAATTCAATAACAAAATATTATTTAATTAGTGGTGAAAAGAACTGATAAAGAATTGTTGGAAAGAATTGATGAAAAGATTGGTAAAAGAATTGGTAAAAGGAATTGACAAAAGAATGGTAAAAAGAATTGTAAGAGAGATTGGTAAAAAGAATTGACCGACAAATAAAGTTTAAGTTTTAAGGACCATTTATTTTAATTGACATTTACTAATTTTAAACATTTTGTAAATCTAATATAACACACGCAAATTTTAAATTAACATACTATAATATATTTTATGAGAAAGCATAAATAATATTTGACATTTATAAAATCATATAGCATTCACAAACACGCACATCAATAGTTCATTTTATGCATGCTTATAGAGTTCAAATTACTTGTCTCTAGAGGCTTTATGAATTAATGCGATGGCTACTATAGAAATAAGAATATGAAATATTACCTAGGATTTTGAATGTGGACATAGAACTTCGTTTTCTTTGGTTACTGCTTTAGGTGAGAATATTTCCTTGAGGAGTTTCATTATTATTCACTTTTATTATTATTGGAGACAATTAGATATTAATGGAGATTCTTCAAGCTATTACACAGACATTATTTCATGGGCAGATCTTGCTGATCTTATCAGACTAAGAACTGAAGTAAGATTGTATGTTCCCAAAAGCTGCTCAGCACTGCATTTCTGTTTCTGGATACATAATAAATTGCACTGTTACCTCTAGACTAGACTAGACTGAATGTCTGATAAAAATTTGGCTATTTATATATGCAAAGTGTTTTTGTTTTAATGTCCACCAGCAATATGTGTTGTTGAAATTCCTTTAGTAGCTAATTCTTTTTAATCTCGTTGTTGGGTATTTTAATTAGCAGCCATCACAAACATGTTGTTTTTATAATTTTAATTTCATTTTAATATTTATTTTCATGTGTTTTTCAATATGATTTTCATTTAGTTCATTTCAACATTTATTTTTAACATTTAATACGCATATACCTATTACATTCGCACGCACATATATAATTTTATTCTAAAATCAGAACTAGTTTTAAAATGACCTTTTTCTTTAATTTAAATAAAAGAGATTTATATTTTTAAACTTTTTAAATTATATTTCAACTAATAATAATAAACTCTTTACTTCCTTTTTATAAAACTTTTAGTTTAACTTTTCTAACCAAGACTTCCCTCCCCTCTTTTAATTAATTAATTGTAACTTTTATTTCAAAAACTAATGATAGAACGCTATCTGACTCTTACTTTTTTCGAAAACAAACTGCATTTTGTTTAATAAGGAAACTTTAGATTTTTATAACTTATTTTTTTAGATAAAATTATTATGTACCAATTCCAGGTTGGTACAATATATATATATATATATAATCATTAATATATATATATATATATATATATATATATATATATATTATACAAAAAAGATTATGATAAAAAATGAATTGATAGTAATTAGTTAAACTATGTGATAAATAAATAATTGACTTTTTTGAATAATTTTAATGTTTCTTGCTTGTTTATCTCTTCCACTAATGTCAAGATATTATTGACTTGAATAAATTTGAGTAATAATTGACTCTCAGAATTACATTCTTATAATGAGGGTGTAACATCATTTGTCTGTTTTAATGATTTTGAACGCATCCACTCTGAGAGAAACATAGGTGTGCCATGAAAATGTTTAAAAGTCATTAATTAAATAATTTTTAAAAAAAGTCCAAAGCATAATAAGTGTATACATCAAAATTAAACCCCTTTTAAATTGATTATATGAATATATCATTACTATAATTTAAAAAAATGCATACATAATATAGTAAAAGAAGGTATAACCTTAAATAATTAGATTGTGTAACATGTTCAAAGACAGCACAATTTGACAAGGAATTGAATTAATGGTTAACAATAATATATGTTGGAATCATCCAAATTAAATGAAACCATATCATGGAAGGATTGCTTAAGCAAATTGACTCAGCAATCCCTCATTGTCCCAAAGTACTGAGGACAAGTACCTAATACTAAACATGTTATACAATTCTATCTATTTTTGAAATAGTGAAGTAGTTGGACACAATTTTCCTTGAAAATCTTTTGATTTAAAAATTCTCCAAGTGTGTTTAATTAATTCTTTTTAAAAGGTATGTCTTATTGGTTTATTATTTTTTATTTGACATTTTTTATTTCTATTACATAGCATTTAATTAAAATAGATAAGTTTTTAATTAGGAAACAAAAGTTAGAAGATGGCACTAATAAGTCAGTAACCAAATTAAAAACAATTATTCATCAATATAATGGAAATTATTTATCATTTGGATTTATGTATAGTAAAGGTAATCAACCATGTGCCATGTGAATAATTAATAGTGAAACATTAGCAAATGAAGCTCTGGTTTTTAGCAAATTAAAAAGACATTTACAATCCAAACATTTCTACTTGTCTAAAAAACTTGTGGAATATTTTAGATGACTTGCACTAAGCAAAAATAGAACTAAATTTCCAATGATATCAGCTAAAGCACAAGAAGCAAATTACACAATTGCAGAAATTATAGCTAGAAAAGTGAATCTGGTACAATTTCAAAATCTGTTATTTTACTAGCATTCTTGTGCAATTGTAAAAACAATGTTTAAAAAAGAGTGCCAAAAGAAAAATTTAAGAATTTCACTCTTAGCTAAATACAATTTCTTAGTATATTTAAGGATTTACTTGAAAATATAAAATTTCAAAAATTATCTCATCTCAAAGAGATAAACATTGTTTGCAATTCAGTTGGGTGAATCTATTAATATCAGTAGTAAAACCCAGCTTTTAACATTCAGTAGATTTATTTGCAAAAAAAAAATCATAGAATTTTTTTTTTCTGGCTACCCCAATATCAACAAAAGGCCAAGATATTTTTGATTTGATTGATAATTACTTAAGTTGTAATAACTTGTCTTGAAATTCCTGCATAAGTATTTTAAGAGATGAAGCTCTGACCATGTCTGGAATTGTAAAAGAATTAATTACTACTCCAGGACAAAAAATAAATACAAATATTTATACATATTTTAGGTGTGCTTAGGCACTATTGTAAGAAAAGCTATTTATATCCATGTATTTACTGAAACTTAGCACTTGTGAGGGCTATGAATGGCCTCATATTTATAGCATTGAAAATATAAAAGAGGGGTGGGTGCATATATATATATATATTGTATCAATAATTTCAATTTCTGTGGTCAAATTACAATCTTTAGTATCTATATAATATTAGACCATTAATAAGGATGGGATTCCACCCTTATCATTAAAAGAAAATTGTCTTGATGACAGTTAGAAATTGTTGATTGTTATTGATATTGGGATTGTCTAAGTGTTGACTTGTTTTTAATGATATATATACACTAACTTCATGTAAATATATGTAAATTATATGGGCTATATAATTTACATATATTTACATAAACTTACTGCTTATATATATATATATATATATATAAATATATGTAAATTATATAGCCCATATATATTTATAGGCACTTGCCCATTTTTTGTATTTTTCAATGCTATAAATATGAGGTCATATATAGCACTCAAAAGTACTAAACTTCAGAAAATATGTATTTACAAATAGTTTTTTTTATTCTAATGCCTAAGCACACATATTTTTAATTTACAGTGGTATAAGAAAAGTTGGCTATCTTTTTGAATTTCTACACATTTTCTACACAGAGAAGTGCTAAAAATCAAAATCAATAGTGCCTGAAATATGAAAAGTTTTAGATGACTTAAAATTATTAATTATATAAAAAAGCAGACCATTGCAGTCAAGATTATTTGCAGAATTATGTTCCTTGATGGGTGCTTCTCTTATACATCTCTTACTGCATGTGGAAGTGAGATGAAAATCTCAAGGAAGATTCTATCAAAACTTTTATGAATTAAAAGAAGTATCAACCTTTTTAAAAATGCAACATTCTAAATTAGGTGATTTACTTTGTAATAAGGTTTGGTGTAATTTGCTTGTTTCTTGCAGATTTATTTTAATGTCTGAACACTCTTAATAAGAGTATGCAAAGAAATCATGAAAATATTCTCATATCTACAAATAAAATTAATGCCTTCAGAGAAAAATTACTGCCATGGAAATAAAGAATAAAAGAGAAAATGCAGTAGGAATGTTTGAACTAGTGAAAAGCTGTAAACTGAATAAAAATCTTATTGAACAAATTTTAAAAATTGTACATTTATTGTTTACAAATTTTGAAAAATATTTTCATGAACTTATTTTTGACATAATATCTTTAAATTGGATGAGAAATTTCTTTGTTTTAAGTATATACTTGTAAGAAAATTTAAATGTCATAGAAAAGGAATGATTAACAAAAAATAAGAAATGATAGAGGATTCCAATGAAAATATTCAATACAGATTTCTATCATTTTAGTTATCTCTTAAGAGAGAATTTCTAAATATTGCAACAACAAAAAAACACAATAGAAATATTTCTAATTTCAATATCATATTTGTGCGAAGCAAGCTTTTTTATAATGATCAATACTGAAAACAAAAATCGATTATACTTAGAATCCTTGGAAAAAGATTTAAGAGTATGCCTGTCCAAAATTGAAACTTATAAAAAAGATACAGTATTCTTTAAAAAAAAAAAACAATAAGCTCAGATGTGTCATTAAATGTTAAATTAAACTGAAAAATAAATAAAACGTTTTTTTTTTAAAGAATTTTAATTCTTTTTATTTAAAAATTAAAAGCAAACAAATTATTTAACACACTTTTTCTTTTCAAATCTTGTTATTTTTTTATTTCATGAACCTTTTTATTATTATTATTTATTTCAATTTTTCTCCAACATAAAGAAAATGGTGAAATATTTATTGTTGATTTTATTAAATGACATATTATTATTACAAATTATAATAAATTGTTTTGGTTGTCTTAATAAATAAATCATAGAAAGTATACTCTTTTTTTGATCGTCATAATTTAAGTGGATCACAGTTTACCTAAGTTCAAGTATGAGTGAGTTAAAAAAGATTGAAAAACACTGGGTTATTTTGTCATCTTATAACGCTATTTGTGCATATATGCATAAACACATCAGGTAATTGATTAAACTTAATTTTGTTGTGATAGATTAATATTAATCATTATTATGACTGATTAGATAAGTGGGATAATCAAGAAACCTATACGGCTTTAATTTCTCCTTCACTCACTTAATCTCTATTGTTATCAATGATAAAGTGCAAATCAAATGATGTTTTATTTTGCTCAGCTCAAACTTTTATAACCAAATCCGACAGAATAAAGAGAGAAGAAAAAACTTTCTTGATAAACCAAAAGTGTGTTTATCAAAAAAACATTTTCTTGTGATTATATGGATTTCGTGAAAGTTACACCACAATGCCTTGTATATATAAAATAATTCCCACACTCATCCTTTCCTTTAAAAAAATCTTCTGCATAAATTACATTCCTGGAATATTTTGAATTTTAAGCAAACATTTAAAAAAACAAAATGGTTCAAATTAGCATAAATAATCTACAATAAATAAATAAATGTTATACATAAAAATGACCTATTGTAGTACATCGATATGTCGATTATGAAAATATTTGAACACGCAGTTACTACAGTCATACATAACGCAAAAAAAAAAAAAAGATTTTAAATAACCTTTATAACTTATACGGGTTTATTTTATGCCTTTACTTTCCTAGGTAGATTAACAATTACATTATAAACTTGAATAAACTCCAGGGATTAATTATTATAAATAATAAATTTAAAATAAATTTCTTATGTATAACGCAAATTAAAATTACATTTGTATAACAAGATCAATTAATAAAGTAATTTTGTTGACGGAGCTATTGTCTACAAAAGAGATTAAAAAGTCATTAATCAATTTAGGATAGATATAAAAAAAGAGACAATAATTGCTAAAGTTCTGTTGAATGTTACCTGATTACGGTTTACTTGAAAACTTTTAGATTTTTTTTTATTTTCTAACATGAATTGTTTCGAATTAAACATATTATTATAAGATAAACGAAGCAGACGATAATGTTTCGTTCCCGTCATGCATTATCTTGATTCTATTAATTTAAGATCCCGTATAAATGTAATTTTAAATTTACCTTCTAATTGATTATTCATTCTGTCATTAGAAGTTAAATGCTACTTGGCATTAAGAAAAAATGGGTCACTATAAAATATAAATTAAATCAATAATAATGTTGTTAAAACCTATAATGATAAATTAGTTTTCTGATATAAATAGATAAGCGAGTTGATTTGAATTCATATTTAAAATTTAGGATATTTAGAATTGTATTTTGTTTTTAAAATTTTTATTGAATAAAATAAGACTTCATTGACTGTGAACCAACCAGTCTCTGTTTATACTAGTTTAATTCATTTTAAATACTAGATATAGCAGATACAGATTTTAAAGTCTTAACTTTCATTCTTTATCATATTTTTGCCTTTGTTGTTGCATTTTTTGTTTGAAATATGATTTGACATCGAGTGAGCTGTAGAAAGTGGGTCAAAGTGTTAACTTGTTTTTATCTTCGTGGGTTAAAGCAAAAGATGAAGATAGAATTTGTTAGTATTATTTTTAAAAATATTTATTTTCCTTTTTTATTTAATTAAAACATGATCAGACGTGAGTGAGACTTGTTTGTTACATCATATGAGGTGAAAAGTGTCTATAGATATTTGAGATCATGTTATAGGTAAAAAAGTCATCAAACTCTATTCGATTTCCAGAAATATAAATGCTTTTTGAAAAGGGATTCTATTTTAAATATATTTAGATGGCTTCGCAAAGCAAACTGATTTACTAAATTTGATAATTAATACATTATACAGGCTTAAACCTGCATTTATATATGTAATATATGCGGGATTCGAACTCAGACTTTCACATGACCCACTCACTACTCTCAGTGCCATTTCATATTGCTAACCCACCTGATCACACACATGGGTGTGATCAGGTGGGTCAGCAATATGAGATGGCACTGAGAGTAGTGTGTGATCAGATGGGTCAGCAATATGAGATGGCACTGAGAGTAGTGGGTCATGTGAAAGTCTGATTTCAAATCCCGTAAATTTGATAATGTTATTGTTGGTTGTAAAATTACATTGCTAGCACACATCAGATCTCATTTGTGTGAAAAAAGAAATCTGATGTTTTGAATGTTAAAATGCTAGAATTAATTATGTTCATCACTTTCAACCAATATTGATCCACTGCACGATGAAGATTTCTCCAAAGTTTAATTCAATTTCTTTTATTTAGGCTCTCTCTTCCACATCACATCAATGATATTATTTTTTCATCCATCCATCTCATATATGGTCTCTTTCTAATTTTTTTACAATCTCTTGGGATTTATTTTAAGATTTCAACTGGCCATCTATTATTGTCTCTCCTAACAATATATCTATCCCAGCTCCATTTTAATTTTTTAATTCTTTTGATGATATGAATGACATGATAATTAAAAATGAATAAATTGCAGGTATATGCAAAAATAAAAAAAATACAATTGCTGTAAAATAAATAGAAAATGATAGGAGCATAATAAAAAAGTCATTAAATTTTAGAGAAGTGACTTATAGAAATGTTATGTCTCTGTTAATAATATATTGCCTATAAATAATGTGGAAAATAAACCTGAAATGAGAATGTTTTAATTAATAAGTGGTATGATAAAGAGAAATTAAGTATAAAGTGAGGAATTGGGAATAAACTTTGACTAACATTAACTGAAGTAAAGATTTCATAATTAGAACTAAGGTGGTTTGATTATGAGAAAAAATAATGGTTAAGTGAATAAAAGATAATTCTAGAAGAAAGATATTTGCAGAATATAGCAATGAAGCTAAGTCATGACTGACATGAGAAAGAATTGGATGATGAATTGCAATATGATAGAATATATAAAAAGGAAGAATTAACAACAGCAGTCTATTAAGATGATTAAAACTTGAGCTGAGTGGCAAATTCCTACTGAGAACCATGCAGTTGTGCTCTAATAATTTATTTATTAAACCTGCTTTAAGAAAGATAACACTTTTTCTCCTATAAGTTTTTTTTTCTTTTGCTCATTTTCTGCCATTCAAATTTACTTTTCTAACATTTTTAAACTCATATCTTCTTATTGCTTGCTATAATCATTTAAATTTTTTTTACAAATATTTCCTTTTATTCAATTTTCTAAATTTCTATTCTATATTAAATAAGTGATTTTCAAATAAAATAATCCTCAAATTAGGAAAGTGTACAAATCAGTGTAAAAAGATTATTTATTATGAAAATTAAAAACCAAAAAAATTATCTGGAAGGTAGAGAAAATGAAAAAAAAAAAGTCACTGATAATCTTTAAAAAAAACATAAGAATATTTAAAAAAAAGAGCAGTTTAGGAAATTGTATGATAAACAGGCAAAACTCTCCATACAGTATTGCCACTCAGAGTAAGCAGAGTAATCAATGGATATCAGAAGTATTGAGTGGCAATACTGTATGGAGAGTTTTTCCTGTTTTAATAACAGTTATAAGTAAGCATAAGAGATGGTGATCATGTGATGTTTAATGGCTAATTCTGCCTAATAAGATAGTAGTGCTATGGTTATTAAAGTACCAAAGACACCAAAATGTATATGTACTGAACTGAGTTCAGACCTATATAACTATATAAGTGAATGAGCTTGGATTGAAAATATTATTGTGTTTTCAGTTTAAGACTCACAGTTTTGTAGTTAAATAGAGATAAAAGGTGGATGTTGTAGGGTTGCATTAGATTCTAAGATCTAGGTGCATTGCTCTTAAATCCAAGGCTCTTCATTGCTGAAGGCCACAAGCCAAAAACTAGTCTGGGAATATTGGATGAGTAGGCACTAGATGGGGATTTTATGCCCAAGCCTTCTGGCATCCATTTATTATTCTGGCTTGCATTGAGTGGCAATACTGTATGGAGAGTTTTGCCTGTTTAATAACAGTTATAAGCAAGCATAGGACATGGTAATCATGTGGTGTTGTATGATGTGAATATTGTCACCAAAAACAAAAAATTAATAATTTTTTATTAAATATAAAAAAAAGTCAGCAAGATGATAACATGATAATTATTATGGAACTGTAATAAGCAGTTAATTTTGTTTTGAATAGCAAATAAAAATTTACTTTACAATGTTTTTTTTTTCATTTATCAAATTATAGGATGATAGAACTTATATGTTTTTAACACATTTTTTTAGACTACTAAGTTCAATGATATGCCATATGTATATTGTGGTTTACTTCTATACCTAAGAAATGAGTACTATGACTAAATAATAGCATTTGAATGATACTGGAAGTAATTTGCCATTAGTTGCTACTTTTGAGTTCAATTTATTTTAATATCATTTTATAGCTTTTAGAAATGTTGTTGTTTATTAGAGTTACACTATTAAATATAGGACCAAATGTCATTAAGATTTAATATTACTTTTGTCTAACTAGAAAATTATATAATTTATAGTCAAAAGACATATGAAAAAGATATGATCCCCAAGATGCACATTTCGCGCTGAACCAGAAGATTGGAATATATTTAAATATATATTATAGGAAATGACATTAAGCTTAAGTAACTCTAAAAATTATGTGTAAAATGTATGTTTATAGTGTGTGAGGTGGGTCTGATTTCTGGGCTGGAAAATGATTGTGATAGGATTGGCATAAAAATGAAAGAAGCACTGAGAAAGCACAACAATTTGCAAACGTTACATAACTAAAGGAATATTTACATATATTGCACCCTCATATCATCAACAAAATACAGTTAAAAAATAATCTTTTCTTCAGGTTTCTATACTTGAAATCCTATAACCTACATGCATCTGTTATAAATCGTTCTCTAAATTTCCATGAAATAAATACTAAATAACACGGAGAATAAAAGATAACAATACTACTTTTGCTGACCCAAACACTACAAATTCAAGGTTTAGCAGCACAGCTGTATTTAATTAAGAAAAAATCTAATTGCAGTCACCTAACCTGTAATTTTTTTTTTTTTTTGCTTTTGTATCAACTCTTTGAAATAGTAATAAATCAAAATAATTTATTGTATGAAATCTGTAGAATCCAATTTAAATTAATAAAAAAATGACTTACATAATCAATACCAGGCTATGTCTAGCTGATCTAAGAGTCTACTAAACAGTCAATATTTAGATATTTTACTGAACGATCCTTAATAATATTTTAACTATTTACATACATACGATTATTTAACATAACAAGGCACGAAGACATACATAAATAATAATTTAGATTAGTATGACCTGTAAGAGTTCTAGCTGGCTGTTCCCACATTCAGAGGCCAGCTCTTCGCACTTAAAGTCGCTGTGCCATTGGAGACAATCTGATCCAATATATATGTCCATGTGCACATGAGAAGCTTCAAAAAGCAAGAGTCCTTTTGTTCATTAAATTAGTACTGAGACATTCATTATTCAATCCCTGAAGTTGATTGGCTAGTACTCCTGTCCATCCACTCAGGTGATTCTTCATTTTATCCCCATACAAAAATTTACATCGTTATCTTTCTGACTTAAAAATTAATGAGTTATTTTTATAGTTTGTGGTTTATTTTATAAAGGAAATTTGAAATATAGGCATTCTTATACCTGGAACTTAATTGTAAAAATATAGGGGATTTGAACTCAGACTTTCAAGCAACCTTCAACTATCCACACCATCACATACTATTGATACACATTACCACACACATGTAGAAAAGATAATCAATCACCAATATACATATTTCATACTGAACCAACACTCATCAGTTGGTCCAGGTTATCATCTCCCACACATATATGTAATCAGGCCCCAGTTTATATTAAGATAGCAAACCTTTATACTTTAATAAACAGGCTTAAATCTACTCCTACCTCCAACTCTTCATCCATCCATACCATTGAAAATTTGATGATAGAATGCCCAAATCCCATGCTAATGCAAATATTGTTGTAATGCCCATGTTGACCCCAAGTCACTCTGATCTCTTATTACAACAATATTGGCATCAGCATGATATTTGGACATTCTATGATCAGATTTTCAATGGTATGGATGGCTGAAGAGTTGAAGGTTGGAGTAGATTTAAGCCTGTCCATTAAAGTGTAAAGTTTGGTATCTTTAATAAACTGAGCACTGATTATATATATGTATGGGAGATGATAATCTGGACCAACTGATGAGTACTGGTTCAGCACGAAATACGAATATTAGTGATTGTTTATCTTTTCTACGTGCGTGTGGTCATGTGTATCAGTAGTATGAGATAGTGTGGATAGTTGAAGGTTGCTTGAAAGTCTGAGTTTAAATCCCCTATTCTTATAAAGGAAATATAACTCGAATTTCTTTGTTTTATTTCATTAACGACGTATTCTACTCTCATTAATTGGACTGGTATTCATTTTAGAAAATAATCTTTTTCTAATCTTAAAGTTATAAATCTTTTACTTACTATTTTAAAAGAATCAGTCTTTTAAAATTCTTTAATTTCTTTAAACTTATAACTTTTTCTTATTAAGTTTATATCTATATATTTATGTGCATTTAAGCATACACATACATATCAGCTTACGTAATCAATACTAGACCAAATTGAATCCAAATGACACTTATTTCCAAACCAGTAAATGTGTATTTATATTTTAGCCTAATTACCTAAATTCATTTTGTTTCTTATTTAGAAACAATTATATATTTTTTTTAAATTTCTTAATAGTCTCAATAACATTATTAATTTAAAATGTATTGTTTTGTAGTACCCCCCCTCTTCATTTTTTATAATCATTAGCTTTTTTTTTTTAAAGTTATTCAAGACTAATTAAATTGTCAAGTACCTGATCAGAAAGGTGTCACGTCTTCCGTCTATTACTAATAGTCTTTGTTTTGTATATTAGTAATTAATTCTTTACCCTTTTCTTTAGATTCTTTGTTTAGGTGAACAATGGCAAAGAATCAAAATATATTCTCAAAGAATAAATTGTGTAAAAAAACAAAGTCATAAAAATATTCATTAAGCCATAAAAGAACACGCAAAAACGAATTTCAAAGGTAAACAAAAGATTTGACAACAATTTTCTAGTCAGGTAAACTCCTTGGAGGAAATAAATTATATTTAGTGGAATTATGGGAAATCGAATACAGCATGAGATATAAAAATATCGACTTTTTATTTATTTGCGGAATTAAGATATATTCACAAACTTTATAAATGAAATGGGCATATGTGTGTGCACTTACTTATTTTTTTTTTTATGTTTACCTTTTATATATATATCAAAGCGTTGACCGGGAAGCGAACCAGGGCCTGCGTAGCTGCTACGCCAACTGCTACGCTAACCGATAGGCCTCCAACGCTTGACTTTTATTATGTTTACCTTTGCTTATTTTGTGATGATAGTAGTGTCTTTTCCTTTAGTGGAAATAAAAATAATGCGCTATGCTAATTTGTAATATATATAATTTCCTTATCTGTTTACAGTGATTTTTTTCAAGATAGCTATTATCAACCAATTACTGTATAGTAAATGAGTATCTAGCATTCTATCTATTCTTATCTAGAAGATAAAATTTGAAAAGGAAAACAAATCTTGGTATATAATTCAGTGACTGCCTTTTTCTTTCAGTTTTTTTGTGGAAAGATGTTGAAGAGGTTAGTATACTCAAGTGGCCGATTCAAAAATTTAATTTTTTAATTTTTTTTTTAATTATAAAAAGTTTCTCTATTTATATAGCAATGAGTGTATCTGTCTGCCATTACAATGTTATGTGAGATGTAAAATTTCTCGAATTTGAAAAGCCATGTAATTATTGTTAAGTGACTAGGTATCTAGCCATTTTTAATCAGAGCAGAAGAAAAAGTGAAGTGGAATCCCTTAATTGGCAATGAAATGACATGATAATGTCTTTCTCTTTTGCTATCACCCTGGAGTGATATTTGTCACATAGAAAGCTAATTAAGAATCTTGTTTTTATTTTATTTTGTATGCTTAAATAATAGAAATAAGAATTGTAAGAAGCTATCCACTACATTAAAACATTAAAAAAAGTAACAACAACAACAAAAAAAAATGTAATAAAACATTCAATCTACCATGTCCATATTCATGATTCAAATCAAGATAAAGAAGTTAGTTATACACCTAAAAAAATGAAAAATAAATTCTGGGTTTTAGTCTTTGTAGCCAGCATGTATAATCATCTAATTTTTGATATTGTTTATAAAAATGTAATAACTTTTTTTATTTGGAGATTCTGCAACCTTGAATCATTCTAAGTGTATTGGCATTCTTTTTCATGATTGTAGGTATGAAGTCTGGCTGTATTTAATATTTACTGGCCTCGTTTAAACTTGGTTTAATTAGTTCCACTATCTAATAAAGATTATTTTTATTGTTATTTTTCTTTAGTTTGGAAATTTTTTTATTGGTTATTAGTAGGAACAATTTAATTTTTCTTTAACACAAACATCAATGTTTGTTAATGTTTATTATGAGATGCTAGGATCAAAATATTAGATATGATGTGATGAACTGTGATTTCTTCTTATACGGAGTTAGGAATCTCTAAGCCACTACCCCCAAAGAAACCTGTTAATCACATTACCTTCTTCCTTTTTTTATTTCCCACCCTAAGTTTTCCCATATTTGTCTCTATCCTGCTCCATCCCACTTCCACAATATAATCTTAATCAACTTCATGGTTTTTATATCTAAATTCC
Source organism: Epiperipatus broadwayi (assembly GCA_028023455.1). Taxonomy (NCBI): domain Eukaryota; kingdom Metazoa; phylum Onychophora; class Udeonychophora; order Euonychophora; family Peripatidae; genus Epiperipatus; species Epiperipatus broadwayi. Next base: position 107,363 of record JAQFVV010007058.1, on the reverse strand, counting down.
CCTTATCTTTTCCCAAACCCAGCGTAAAAAACTATAACCCACTTTCTGCATAATCATTTTGTTTATATTTATTCTTCCACAACTTCATTATTTGTACTCTTTCTGCTTTCAGGAATTTATATTCAATTAATAGATGCCTAATATTTTCTATGCTTTCCTTATACAACTTGCTGACTAAATCACCCACATTTTTCCATTTATGTGTATGTTGGCTTGTTTCTAAAGATCCTGTTTGAGCCTTAAACAGTAAGCTACTTTCTTTGCTATTATCATAAATTAACTCACACCCATTATTCTGTTTATATATATATTCTATACCTATATATATATATATATATATATATATATATATATATATATATATATATATATATATATATATATATATATAACTCTTTTTACTCTCCATACTAGCTCTCCATCTCTCCAACTCCCTACTCTTTATTAATGCATCTATTATTCTATCCTATTCTTTACCACTATAACACTCAACAATTCTCCTAACACAATCATCCTGCCTTTTGTAAAAGTACATCAACTTTGAATGGCAAATAAGAATAAAGTGACATCTGTATTTCACCACTATAAATTAAAATATTAGTAACACCAGATGGCAATGCAGCCAAAGTTTTATAACTTCTTATTCTTCCTCTTTACTTTATTCGGTTCTTTAGTATTTTCCAACTGATGACATATTACCCTGAAGCCACATCAGTCTGATCTTCAGATCTTTAAGATAACATCTCCAAGTCATTTGCGGACAAATGCAATCGCTAAAATTTGTCCGCAAATCACGTGGACCCGGCATGTTAAAGATTGCAAGATCAGACTGATATGGCTTCAGGATAATATGTCATTGGTTGGAAAAAATAATAATAATAAAAAAGTACATGCATGCATCAAAATAATTTAGAAATTAAAAATAATTAAGTGTAAGTTTGATAATTTAGAAATTGAAAGTAACTAAGTGTAAATTTTATAATTGTACACATTTTTTTTGTAAATTTAAAATAAATAGACAAATAAAGAACACTTTTCCCAATTATCTGGCATTATTAATGGTGACCTGGACAATAACTTAAAACATACTCTATATTACGAATTTTTATAACAAAAAAAAAATCAAAAAAATATACTTGCGTTAAAAATTATCTTATCTTTACAACATTTCTGACAGTATTTAACTCAATTATTCATGTTAAAAATATATAAAACAAACAATTTGAAAATGTGTCTCATTTTTTGACTGAAAATTAGAAAAGTCAGCGCATAGTGCTGTAATGGGTGAGGGGGGGCTTTTTTTTGTTTTCGACAGGCTGAAGGCAGGGCCAATATTATGCTCAATTATAAAATACAAAACCACCGACAACACCAGACCTTGTATTACTCTCATAGCTGTAATTTTTATAATTGTGGATGAATTTAAAAAAAAAAAATTTCTGTATAATATAATTCAGAAATTAAAAATAAAATTAATTAATTGTACTTTTTATAATTGCAGAAGAATTTACAAAATAATATACATCAAAATGACATTATTTATTAGAAACAAAAATGAAAATTACTTACAAATAGCGTCCACTGAGGTGGACTAGTAGCAAAATCACAAAAGACAGACAAATGACAAAATTTCCCAAAGCTCTCTCTGATTTTTAAATCTCGTGGGTCAAAAAAATCCAAAAATTGGATTAATCATGTCATTGTCTTGGTTGACATGACAACATTGTCATGTTATCATTGACGATGTTTGCTGGTAGAAAAATCGGTAAGTATAAAATGTCATCAGTTGAATAATACTAAAGTACCCTTTATTCTGTACCTAATTGCACTTTTCCTGACACAAAAACCCATTTCATAATGTCTTTTTCTTATGTTGATTTTTTTAGCTCTAAGTAATTTTTATCATAGAAGGTAAAACATGTTTTGATTTTCATTATCAGTTTTAGAGCTTTATTAACTATTAAAAGTTTTTTTCCTGAATAGAATTAAAAAGTAAGCTGAAAGATGGTTGTAATACAGTAGAATTGAGAAGTGGGATATGCTGATATAAACTAAAAAACTTAAATATCTTTATATGTAACATTTCCCCCAAGAGATATGTAATTTCCACTTTATTGATTAATTAATCCAATAATAATAATAAACTTTTAGTTTCTCTGTATTTAGTATCTAAGTCAATACAAATCATTTTTGTTTTAGCTGGTCAGGTAGGAGTAGTATATCTAGCAAGGTTTTAAATAAGAATGAAATCTAATATAGTCTAGATGTAAACAACATAAATCATATGTAAGGCATAGTTTTATTCTACATGGAAGAGTTAACTTCTTACTAATTTTATCACCTATATAAGTGAAAAGTTATAAATCAAACATTGGTAATATAATTAAACAGAGCATTTTTAACAATTTTATATATAATTTCTGATTTCCAACAGTTGATATACTTTTAACACTTCAAAACAAAGCAAAACTCTCCATACAGTAGTGCCATCTTGTGCTAACAAGAGCAATCAATGGATTCCAGAAGGCTTGTGCATAAAATCCCTATCTAGTGCCTACTCATCCAATATCCCCAGACTAGTTTCTGGCTTGTGGCATCCATTGATTGCTCTTGTTGGCTCAAGATGGCACTATTGTATGGAGAGTTTTGCTTTGTTTTCAATTGTTTAATAACAACTATGTGCTAGTATGAGATAGTGATCATGTGATGTTTAGTGGCTTAACACCAATCCTGCCTAATAGGATAGTGGTGGCTATGGTTGTTAAAGAGCCAAAGTCACCAAAATGTATGGGTGCTGAATTGAGTTCAGACCCATATGACTATATAAGCTATTGAGCTTGGATTGAAAATATTATTGTGTTTTCAATTTCATTCTCATAGTTTTGTAGTTAAGTAGAGTTAAAAGGTGGCTGCTAGAGGGTTGCATTAGATCCTAAGATCTAGGTGCAGTGCTCTCAGATCCAAGGCTCCTCATTGATGAAGGCCACAAGCCAGAAACTAGTCTGGAGATATTGGATGAGTAGACACTAGATAGGGATTTTATGCACAAGCCTTCTGGAATCCATTGATTGCTCTTGTTAGCACAAGATGGCAATACTGTATGGAGAGTTTTGCTTTGTTTTGAATTGTTTAATAACAATTATGTGCTAGTATGAGATAGTGATCATGTGATGTTTAGTGGTACTTTTAACACTCCAGTATTTATTAGATTGCTATATGAATGTAAATATTAGTAGATCCAAAAGAGTAAATCAGAACAGCATATCCGGACAATATTAAATAAGAGTAAAACTAATACATTCCCAATGTAAATATTGCCAATTTTAAATATATGGCTTAGTTTTTAGTTATGATCTAGATGGATGAGTTCATATTTTTATTCATTTAATGTCTATATGAGTGAAAATTTATTTAAAATCAAGTACTTGTAATATAATTAAATAAATTTCCTTTAAAGTTCAAAATTAAGAGAGAGAGAAAATTGACAACAGTTATAACTGGAATGCATTAAATTTCATCCTTATAAAGTAACTTGCTAAATATGATACCACTATATGCAATTAGATCTGCTAATGCAAATGTAATTTATATTAGTAACATGAAAAATAGTACAGGTGTTCTAAAAGTGCAATGAATTAATTACTCAATAAACCAAAAAATTCACATATGCATATATGTTTTAAATGGAAATATTTAATATGTGGAGCTATCTATTTGTAATTACTCAATTAGACACTACTCAACCTAGAATAATAGCTAATGAAAGCCAATTGTCTCAGACCAAGAGTTAAAGTTAAACTACAGTTTGATAACAAGGTTATTGCTCATATCCATGTATAATTATTACTAATCACTTATTGGCTAGAGTTTCACAGTATCAAAATTTTCCATTCAGTATTACCTGCTGAAAGGTTTGATCATAAAATCCCTATCTAGTGTCTAATCATCCAATATTCCCAGACTAATTTCTAGTTTGTGGCTTTCATCAGTGGAAGCATTGGATCTGAGAGCACCAGCTAGATCTTAGTGTCTCATAAATAATGCAACCCTCTAGCAGCTGCTTTTTATTTTTTTTTATCTAACTATAAAGCTTTGAATCCAAAATGAAACCACAATAATGTTTTCAAGCTAAGTTTATTACCTTGTGTAGTTGTATAGATTTGAACTCAGTTCAGCATCCATACTTTTTGTTGTCTTTGGTTTTTTAATAACCATAGACAACCATAATCATATTGAGAAGGATTGATATTAAACCATAGACATGACATGAGGACCATTTTTTATGCTTACCCAAGCTGTTTTTCATAGACAAAACTCTCCATTCAGTAGAACCACTCAGTGCAGACCAGATGGGGATTTTATGCACAAGCCATCTGGCATCCATTGATTACTCTGGTTTGCACTGAATGGGAATATGTATAGAGAGTTTTGCCTGTTTCAATATCTAAATGGCATATTTTCAGATCCAAGGCACACACTGATGAAAGCTACAAGGTAGACACTAGTCTGGAAATATTGGATGAATAGGTACTAGATAGAGATTTTATGCACAAACCTTCCTGCTTCCACTGATTACTTTGGCCTGCAATGAGTGGTACTACTGAAGAGAGAGTTTTGGCTCTGTGAAAAACAGCTTATGTAAGCATAAAGAATGGTGATTATTTGATGTTTGATAGGCTAGAGATTATCATGTCATTTCTAACCCATTCATAATTTGATTAAATATTATATATGTTTTTTGTAATAAAATATAAGTTTATGGTATCATTAAACCCACTTCATCCCCTTTTTCCCATGAACATTATCTTTTTTAAATATACTTAAAGTTTCATTCCACCAACATACACTTTGGGAATATACGAAAAAAGTTAACAGAAAAAGTTAAATAACTCCAAAGTGCATTCCTTTAACAGGATTTAAAGTTTATATCTGTGATAGAAATGATGTAATAATTTCTAGCTCAATAAATGATTAGCAATAATAATTAATATATTTTTGTAAAACAGGTAGCATCAAAGAAATGAGTGCAAGGAATTTGATATTTGTAGATCAGATTGTAATAATTTAATATCACAAAATACTAGACAAATGATGAAAATATTGACAAAAAAAGTGTGACTTGAACCAACTGAAGAGAGCTGATTGGACATGAAATGCATGTTTGAGAGGGGGAATATATTTTTTCAGATGTATTATTTTATACATTTCCAAAATTTGCTTTTGAAGTAGTCTAATATAATAAGTAAATATATGAGTCGTAGTAACTTAAGTTATAAACCATAATTTGTATGTTTAATTATATATATATATATATATATATGACTTGCACTTTAAATTGACTTTGTATATATTAGGTAAACACAGAAAGACAAACTTTCAAAATGCTATTAATATCAAAGCTTAACTAGTTAACTTTAAATCAATCCTTGATTCTAAACACAAAACTCCTATAATACGATTACATATTAAGCTGCATCATATAGAGCTAATTTTTATTCATTTTTCAAATCTTTTTAAATTAATAATTTAATACTAAATATGCAATAATTAACAAATACAAAATTTCAAATGAAATATAAATACAGGAATGGCAAACTTTCCAAATGCTATTAATATCAACATGCAAAACACTTTATTAAAATGCCTAGCAAATGTAAAATAATCATTTATATGGGCTTCCAGATTCAAGTAATAATATGTAGATGATCATTTCATATTTCTAAAGTAATTTAATATTGAGGTTGTCATGTATATATAACGTGTAAATATTTGTTCTATTTTATTTTAGAAAAATCAAATCAGATGATATAGACAATAACCAATGAAAATAATAAATTGTATATAAATAAATAAATAACGAGAATATTTTCAACAGTAATAACTGTTAAAAATTGTTAATATATACAAACAAAACACAGGATAAACTATACAATATTCAAAATACCCATATATATATAAATTTAAACAAATGGGTGAACATGGTTAAAGGTACAGCACAATTAGGTAGGAAATAGGCATTGTTAGATTATTGGAAACTTTAGAGTTATAATTTTAAAAATAGAAGGAAGAGATTATTATTATTGTTTTTTTAGATTATTTGTATTTATATATATTATGGGGAGACTATAATAGGTTTAATCATATTTATGTACATATATGCATTTTAATAATTATATTTAATGTATGTATTTCAATAATTATATTTATTATAATGTAATCTAAATAATGTCTATTGGATGGAGTTGCTGTAGAGTAATTGGTCATGTGATTGTGTAAAAACAAACATCTTAAAAAGGTTCCATAAAGGAATGAAAACTGAATTGATGTATTAAATAATATTTTTATTTACAGTGCGTTGTCTATTTCAATTTTGTTTAAAATTGATTATTTTTAATATTGTAAACTCCACGACAGAGTTTACATGCATGGCTTTTTGGTAAATATATATGCATTTTTTTAAATGTATTCTAAGATGTATAAAAATCATGTGTAAAATGAATTATGAAGAGATTTAAAATAATAATAATAATTTCAAAATTTATTAGAATATATGAATTTTTTCTACAGTACAGGCTTTTTCATATCTGCACTCCAATATATAATATATAGGGGGTTTGAACTTAGACTTTCACGTGACCCTCAACTATCCACCCTATCTCCTACTGCTAATATACTTGATCACACACATATCAAAAATAAATAAATAATCATCAATATATATATTTCATGCTAAACCAGCACTCATCAGTTTGTCCAGATTAGCATTGATTGTATATATGTGTGGAGATGATAATCTGGACCAACTGATGAGTGCTGGTTTAGCAAGAAATACATATATTGATGATTATTTATCTTTTCGACATATGTGTGATCAAGTGCATCAGCAGTATACAATTCTTTATTGTAAAATAAAATTAACTATTAATAATACCAAGTTGCTATAAAAACAATGAGAAATGAAAAAAAACTCTGATCATTTACTTTTAAACAAAGGCAATGGAATTGCTATTTTCTTCATTATGCTACTACAAAGTGGAAGTCAGGAAAATTTTAATAGTTATTTAAGTAAAGATAATGCAGTTTCAGAGGTAAAATTTTTAGAGTGCCTCACTCTTTGAACTTTCCATTAAAGTGGCTTATTATTGAACTGTAAATAAAAGAATGCCTTAGAAATTAACTTTGATTCTGCTGGTTTATTAATTGCTTTTCGATGCTGAAAATACGTGACACTTGATGTAAGGAAACTTGTCCCCTGGGATTTATAAATTTGCATAATTTCAATGCCATCAATCATAGGAAAAATCCCATGGGAATAAACTACAGTTGAAACAAACTACTAGAAATTAATATATTAAAAATTGCTTGCAGATGATTAAAATATGAGGATTCTTATGACCGTATATCTATATACAAATGTCAAAGAAAGTGAACTTACTGATACATAAATAGGTAACTGAATAAACTTATTATCAACTTTTTTTATGGGTTGTTATGAATAAACAAAGATTTTTCTATCATACAAGCTCTCCATACAAATATTTAGATGTAAATATGTAAATACGATTTTGATATTATTCTAATTCTGTTCGTTAATTAAAATTATTGTATTATACAAATTGTAAATTTTTTTTTAAAAACATTCTCTTTAGACATACATATATGCAAGATATATAAAGTTTATAAATTTAAAATGACTAAGTATTAGTGAAAAGTCTGGAATTTTTTATTATGATTTGACATCCAGAAATTTCAATGGTGATTTATAACTAGAATTCAAACATTCATTTCTTTTATAATATTTATTTCAGAGTTTGTATCAGGCAGAGTACATAGTTTATGTCTATTGCAAAAGACTGCTAATTGGTTATAGTTTCTGTTGTAGATGTAGGTAATATATTTATCTCAAAGTCAAGTTTTACACAAATTTTGATTTTTTTTCATGATCGGTTCAACTAGTAGTGGTTAGCTACCATCTGAGATACTTTTTAATGATGTCAACTCTATGTCAAAAGTAAAACCTATAATAAATTGTAGAAAGTGTTTCAATTCACTTAAGGAGGTTTGTATTCAGAGCAAAGTAGTTCATAACTACAATTTATCCACTCTACTTCGAACACGTTTGAGCAAAAAACCTTTAATTATACATATATGCGGATACAATCTTACGTTTCAACTGTCCTGCAGTGTTCTTCAGAGCTATGATATAATGAACAAAATAAAATATGTAACTATATAAATAATACTATAAAAATGTAAACAATAAAATTAATAAAATGATTAAAAAACAACATAAAATATAACAAAACATAATAAAAATGAATTAAATATAATCAAACTGAAATAAATAATCCAGCTAACATAAAATAAAACACACAATATAAATATAAACTATTTATGTGTATTTCTAACTGTATATATACATATTCATCAACAACTATTAATTTAAATATATTATTCATTTTTCTTATTTTTAATAATCTAAGTATGTCTATTTCTTATTAAAAAAAAAAACCTTAGTTTTATTAGCTCTACTTTAATAAAATATTTAATAATTTTATTTTCATAAAATTCTCAGTTCAGCTTTAATTCATTTATTAATATTCTTTTTAATTTTTCAATAATATAATATCTATTATTTTCTTATTCATAATCATGTAATGTCTATTATTTTCTTATTCCTTAATAAAAAAATAATAGATATTATATAAAAAAATAATAGATATTATATATTTTAAAAATTAAAAAGAATATTAATAAATGAATTAAAGTTGAACTGAGAATTATATGAAAATAAAATATTATATAAGAAAATAATAGATATTATATTATTGAAAAATTAAAAAGAATATTAATAAATGAATTAAAGTTGAACTGAGAATTATATGGAAATAAAATTATTAAGTATTTTATTAAGGTGGAGCTAATAAAACTAAAGTTTTTTTTTATAAGGAATAGAAGTACTTAGGAGACTATTAAAAATAATAAAAATGAATATATATATATATTTAAATTAATAGTTAAAAATAATAGTTAATATTTAAAAATCAGTTGGGTGAATAAAATAACAAATGAAGAAGTTTTGAAAAGAGTTAATGAGGAAAGAAGATTGATTGAAAGTATCAAAGAGAGAAAGAGAAACTGGATTGGACATATACTAAGAAAAGATTATAGTTTAATGAAAGATGTTTTGGAAGGAATGGTGAGTGGAAATAAAAAGAAAGGATGGAAGAGATTGACATTATTGGATGATATACGAGATGGAAGGGGTTATGTGGAATTGAGGAAGTGGGCAAGGAAGAGAATGGAATGGAAGAATGGATGAACTGATGTAGTGACTACTCTCTGGACCTGTCTATTGGACAGACTACTATTGATATATATACAGTCAGGAATACACATATATAATTTATATTTATTTCCTATTTATATTGTATAATTTATTTTATATTAACTGGCTTATTTTATTTGGGTTTGATTATTTTTATTTCACTTTTATTATGTTTGTTATATTTTATGTTGTTTTTTATTATTTTATTAATTTTATTGTTTACATTTTTATGCTTTTATTTATATAGTTATGTATTTTATTTAATTTTGTTTATTATATATCATAGCTCTGAAAAATATTGTAGGACAGTCGAAATGTAAGATACTATAAGCATATATGTACAATAAAAGGCTCTTGCTAAAAAGTATTCAAAGTAGAGTGGATAAATTGCATTTATATAAGATATTACAGCAAAATAAAGGAAGTAGTGAATTTGGTAATAGCTCTTAACTACTTTCTGAAACACAATCAAGACAAAGAAGTGCAAGAAGAAGAATACTAAAATGACTTATGTAGCTAAACTGAATAAAAGATGAATGTTCATAATTATTTAACAGTAAATTTAATCAAGATAGTTTTAAACCATTTAACAACTTTTTAATAAAAATGCATGTGTTCTTGGTACATTCACTCACATTTATTGTAAAATTCCTAAATAATTTATTTCCACTTTTTGTTTGATAAAACTTATAATCAAATAATAGTAAAACAATCATATACATATAAAGAGTGATTCAGCAAATTATTTTACTAAAAAGTAGATAAATAATTGATCAGATTTATTGCTTGGGTTTCATAGAAAGTTTGACTGCCCTTGAAAGTACCCCAGATGGAATTGGTCCAAAGCCCTTACCTATCAGAATCTGATACTCTACCACTGCATTAAACCATGTGGGGTAACCACTTTACTAATAACTAATAAATATAATTATTAATAAAATAATTAAGCATGGCTAACCATGCAGCCCATGGACTACACATATGGACTGATTTATGATAAGCAATTCTTCATGATTCCAGTTTTTTGAAAAAAGTTGCCTTTATCTGATTTAAATCGTTGTAAAAAATATTTTTATGGCAATGGAATACATCCAATATGGGAAGAAGAGATGTCATTTACACTTAAATCAGTCTGTTTACATTTTATAGGACAACCTGTAATAATCATCATCATAGAATCAGACCCTCGACACTCACTACATCAATCCTGATTTCTACACTTCTCAAATTTTAATACATAAAGGAATTACATTTTTAATTTTAAATACACAAGGTTATGTGACTATTTGGATTATCACTAATGACGATTGTTGCCCTTTAATGAATCTAAAACTATTATGAATCGCTCACACCTAAACACCATTACATTGAAGAAATGATGTACTTCGACTAAGAGTATTTTAATATATATATATGAAAACAAAAATACATGTCAACTAACTAAAGGAAATAGATAAAAAACAAAATACAATTTTTTGTCTTTACAACTGTTTTGTATTTCAATATTTTAATCAAAGAACTGGTTTTCGTCAGAAAATATATACAAATGGTGTCCTTCAAAATTAGATATTAAAAATCATTTCCAGCTCTGATAAAGTAAAAAAAATTCTTACTGGTTAATAAATTTAACCAATCAACTGCTGACCTATTATAATAAATATCTTAAGTATAGGGGATTTGAACTCAGATTTTCAAGCACCCTTCAATTATTCACACTATCTCATACAACTGATACACCTGACCACACACATGTAGAAAAGATAAATAATCACCAATGTAATATTTCATGCTAAACCAGCACTCATCAGTTGGTCCAGATTATCATTTTCCACACACACACACACACATATATATATATATACTCAGTGCTCAGTTTATATTAAGATAGCAAATCTTCATACTTTAATGAACAGGCTTCAATATACTCTAACCTCCACCTTTTCAGCCATCCATATTATTGAAAAAATAAATAAATATCTTAGTTTTTTTTTTTTTTTAAAAACCCACCTTATTTTCTTATCAAAACTATACAAATAACCTTTTAAATAGTTACTTAATTCAATTTCAATTCTACTTACAAAAAATGAGAATATTTACTTATTTTCTTCTAAAAAAAAATTAAATTATTTTCTTATCAAAACTTTAAATAAAACTTTTAAATAGATAACTAATTCATTAAAAATAATATATATATATTAAACCATAAATGCACATATCGAATTGGTTATCATACGTAAATCATATTACCACAATCAATGATATATGATTTACATCTAATATGCTATTAGATATGTGTATTTATGATTTATTACATCTGATGTATTGAGTAATAGTTTGTTTGTAAAAATGATAATTTATTAATCTACCTTCAAACAGCTTACCCTGACCTTATACTGAAGTTTATTAAGACTTTTAAACAATCTGTTTTAGTCATTTAATATCACTCATGGTCTTTTTAATACCATAGATCCTGATAATAAATGAATAACCATTTATTACCAGAGTGTTGCCTTGACAACAGATTGTTAATATCCCATTGGTTTATTTTAAACATTCATTGCAGTGATGTGATTTAATCAATTAGATATGTGCATTTATGATTTAGAAAACATTGAGCAATAGTTTATTTGTAAGATTGTAAAAATGATTATTTATTTATTTATCTTTAAACAGTTTATCTTGGCCTGTTTAATGGAGTTTATTTAAAACTTCTAGGTAGATTTAATCTCAATTTATTCTAATCAATTGGTTTCACTTGTTGTGTATTTGAGATCTGGGACTCTAATAACAAATAGATTTACATTCATTATCTAAATGTTGCCTTAATAATATATTTTTGATATTTTATAGGTTTTGTTTAAACATTGGCTGAAATTAATGTGATATATATATAATATTGATTTTTTCCTTCATTTGCATTTGTAATTCAAATTTGCATATATTTGTTCACCTATATAATGAAGTGGTTTCTTTTTTCTTTATAACCTAAATCTGCATGCACTTTTTGTAAAATTCACTATAATAAAAACTATGGTTATGGTAGACTTTACTGAAAGTGCATTCAGTTTTAGGTTATAAAGAAAAAAAACATTTCATTATGCAAAAGAACAAATATGTGAAAATTTGAATGTATAAATATAAGACATTGCCAATGATATATTGTAATGATATATAAATATGCCATTACATTAATTTAAAATAAAAACTAAGTTCACAAATAAAAATAAATTTATTAAAAATCTAAAAGCTAAAAAAATTAAAGAGCTGTAAACGTATATATATTCGCACAGATGCAAAACTTTAAAAATATTTTTTTTTTAATAAATAAAAGTATTTGAACATACTTTGTTATAAAAAAAGTACAAGATTTAAAGATAAAATATTTTTATAAATGGAAATGATTGTTTTATAAAGTAATTGAAAAGCAAACTAGCCCTTAGGGCTCTTATATACTGTAATTAAAAAGTCAGAGGATAAGATAGATAAGAGAATAAAAAGAATTAGCTTGACCAATAGAAGCACCAAGCCTCAGCCCGGACCCTAATGAAAATGATGGATTAGTGACATTTTGTTGTTTGAATCTGTGTGGATACTATAAAATGAGAAATATTGAGTTTCCTGAGTTCCAGCTTTTTTGTATTTGAGACATGTGATAGGACGCACATATCACACTCTCTTTTTAAAAAAAATGAAATGACTGTAATTCCAAAATGAAACCAGCTAAGGTCACCTCCAGAACATCAGATCGGTCTTCCAATGGAGATGACGTGGGAATTAGAAATAGGAACCTGGACTCTTCTACCGTGAGCTATGAACTTTACAAATTAACAAAAAAATAGAAATTAAGAACTTTCATCAATTTTTTTTTTAAAGATTCAGCTAATCTAAATTTTAAAATGAACTCTTATTTGATTTTCAAATTGACAATTAATGTTTAAATTATATATATTTGAGTTTGCTAAAAAAAAATCATTTCCATTTTTTTTTTATTTCTATAAATATTTATTTGTATAAATTATTTAAATGCATAAATTTAAGTTGGGTATGGACATTGCACAGATTCGTTAGCAGTTAATTATGTTGTGGTTTTCATATTCGATTAGAATATATAAGTCATTGATGTCAATGTGGCATCTTATGAAGAATGCCATTGGGTTTTTTGTATTCCCTCTGCAATTGACATTATCAATGACTTTGTATTTTGATCGGTTATGTTTATTTTGAAATGTTTTTGACCGTGGAATCTATGCAGCCGATCTATACTCAACATTATAAAACAAATTTTATAAAATTCATCTGTGCTTTGCCAGTATTTCAGAGTATAAAATCAATAAATATTTATTTAGAAATTAAAATTGTAATTTTGGACCTTAATAAGTAATATACATTACTTCTAGCAGTGATTTCATTGCTGAATTGGTAAGATATACTTATTATTTAAATAACATATTAATATAACTGTCACATAAATGTAGAACTTCTGTGGTATAATGCTCATGTTAAGAAAAACCTTTATCAGTCAGATGAAGTTAACAATAGTCAATTATCATTTAATTTGTAAAATTATTTATTTTATTACAATCTGTAAATTTTAACAAAAGTATTTGTTCTATGTAGTGAATTGTATAGCATAGTGTCTGAATAGCTTGTTTGAAAAATTGTAGATTTCCAAAGTTATTTATTTAATTGTTCTTATTGATATAATAAATATTGTTTTTATTGCTAAATATGTCATCTAGTTTCATTACTATCACTAACACATATTATATATCCAGAAATCTTGATATTATAAACTATTATACAATTATATTTTTATGCTGATTATTAAGAGTATATATACATAAAAATTGAATATAATAATCATTTTATTAAAATGGTCTGCAGATATTAAGAAAGCATTTAAGATAAAGATTAAATGTTCACTTTAATCCAATTGCATTTATTAGAAGACTGCTTTTGTGGCAAAATTACTATTTGCATTATTCATAAAATTATAGTTGATGAACCATTATAAATTTAAATGCTGAAATTATTCATCTTATATTCATAAGAAAGATTAGTATGAGTTAGTATGAGTTATTGATAGGATATCCTGAGTGATCATAAAATCTCTTATCCAATCATGATATTCAAATCCTATCCTAGTAGGTTATTATTTATTCTAAATTAAGTTTTTCATATCTTTATTATTGCAGATAATATTTTATTAAAAATGATTTCTTCTTCTTCTTCTTCTTCTTCTTCTTCTTCTTCTTCTTCTTCTTCTTCTTCTTCTTCTTCTTCTTCTTCTTCTTCTTCTTCTTCTTCTTCTTCTTCTTCTTCTTCTTCTTCTTCTTCTTCTTCTTCTTCTTCTTCTTCTTCTTCTTCTTCTTCTTCTTCTTCTTCTTCTTCTTCTTCTTCTTCTTCTTCTTCTTCTTCTTCTTCTTCTTCTTCTTCTTCTTCTTCTTCTTCTTCTTCTTCTTCTTCTTCTTCTTCTTCTTCTTCTTCTTCTTCTTCTTCTTCTTCTTCTTCTTCTTCTTCTTCTTCTTCTTCTTCTTCTTCTTCTTCTTCTTCTTCTTCTTCTTCTTCTTCTTCTTCTTCTTCTTCTTCTTCTTCTTCTTCTTCTTCTTCTTCTTCTTCTTCTTCTTCTTCTTCTTCTTCTTCTTCTTCTTCTTCTTCTTCTTCTTCTTCTTCTTCTTCTTCTTCTTCTTCTTCTTCTTCTTCTTCTTCTTCTTCTTCTTCTTCTTCTTCTTCTTCTTCTTCTTCTTCTTCTTCTTCTTCTTCTTCTTCTTCTTCTTCTTCTTCTTCTTCTTCTTCTTCTTCTTCTTCTTCTTCTTCTTCTTCTTCTTTTATTATTATTATTATTATTATTATTATTCTTATTATTATTATTATTATTATTATTATTATTATTATTATTATTATTATTACAAATTAGGTAGACATTTTATTATAGGGTAAGAGTAGATCTCATCATATTTTTACTGGGATTACATTTATTGCCTAATAATTCTTAAATAAAAGAAAGGAGTGAAATTTTAATATTATAAATATTTAATTAAAGAATTCTGAGATCTTAATATTATAATCAATGTTGAAAAAAATATTTTGCAAAAGAAATTCTTTTGAGAAACAAAGTGGCACAAAATATAAAAAAAACAACATATAATTCTTTAGCAGAAGATATTAAACGTAGATCTAATCATTGTGATGAAATGTTGAGAATAGTGGTTGTTAGTTGTATTATTATTAGAAGAGGATATTAAAAAATGTTGTAAGAAAGAATCTAATATAACCCAATTACTCTATACTATATGCTATCAATATTAAGAGTATTTCTGTAATTTGTAGGAGTGAATTGGGAGTTCTCTTTCTTTATTAAATGTTAATTATTATAATGATAATATTTATTTATTGTTATTCTTATCCATATGGCTCTTTTATTATAACTTATATTATGAGAATCCTGACCTTAGCTTATGTCATCATGTTGTTTGAGTCAAATCATGTTATTTGTAAAGTGTGACTTTATTAGGTCTTGATATCATAGTTCATCATTCATTTTGTTGGGTTATTATATATATATATATATATATATATATATATATATATATATATATATATATATATATATATATGTGTGTGTGTGTGTGTGTGTGTGTGTATAACCTTACACTTAGTCCTTAAAATTTGCAATAATTTAGTTTTTTTAAAACTTAAATAAATATAACCCTTTTAATAAATAGATGTCATTATTGTTAAGCTATATAAAGCCTTAACTAAGTGTTCTAATTTATTAATAAAATAGTTTGCTAAACAATGCTTATATAATAATTTACTAAAGTAATATCAGTTAACTAATTTTAATATTTGCTTAGGAATACAAATTTGATAGTTTAAATCTGGATAAAGAGTTATATTAAAGTGTTCTCGGTTTTAAATTAATTGCAGTAAATAAAGTTTTTAATGCTATTTGTGAAGTATGGTTTATTAATTTATGTTAAAGTTTCTATTTTACTGTTTGTCAAAATAAAATGCATTTAAAATAATATTTTATAAAGTATTAGTTAATGTAATATTTGTTTTAAATTAGAATTTAAGACTAATAGGGAATAGATTTTGACTTAAATAAATTTTAGTAATTAAAAGTTCAATTTTATTTTTTTTAAAATATTGATTATTTTTTAGTATATGCATGTGTACAAATGTTTGTGCATGTATGTTGAAAAATTGAGAAATTTAAAAGTGATTATTAAGAGAAATATATTCTATAAAAAGGGTACTTTAAATAAGAACAATCTTAAAAAACTCTTAAGATGGAAAAGAGTGTTTATTTTGAATCAAATATGTTTGATTTAAAGTAAGTAAATGATTTTTATTAAAATTAAATAAATGATTTATTTGATAATTAAATTGAGCTAATAAAAGTTAATTATTTTAGTGTCTAAACATCATGTGTTTAGAAAGTTTTGATTAGCAAGTTCATGGTCAATTCTATAAATATTCAACATTACAATTAAAAAGATTAAAATTACATTGATGTTAAAAATCCTACTATAATACTCCAATTTGATTAATTGAATTATACCATGTGATAAATTCTGTAGCAAAAATTGAACATGTGCACAAACTTTCAAAAAAAAACCCAGAATATAAAAATTATTATTAACACATTGTCTTTATTATTTTATTTAATCAGTTTTAAAAAGTTTACTGTTCATTTTAAATTCCTTATTATTTTAGTCACTTTAAATGTCAGGGTAAAAAGTTATCTAAGTGAAGTTTCTCTACTGTATATGTCCACCTGTTTATGAAATATAAATCACTGGAAGATGCAAAAAACTATATTTCTTGAAGGAAGTCATGAAAAGACTTGAGTAGAAAAACTTATTGGAAACTGATAAGACATCAGGATATGTGTAAGTTTATTTTTGCCCTATTTATAGTCTTTCATTTAATTCAAACATTCGGCTAGTAAATCATTTAATTAACATTTTATTATAATTTTTAAATTCATTACTTACACTAATTATAATTATTAAAGATGATTGTAAATTGTAAAGATTTTGCAGGCATCATTCATTCATACATAACAAATGTAATTTAAAGTGATTGCTTAACACCTTCATGCTCTCATTTCCATATGCTTAAGATTTGCCCATACATAAATGTTTGGTTTGAAAGAATGAGTGGATTCATTCCATTCTTTTTAAAATACTATATCTTGTGTCTAGAAAAAAGTGAGAGTACTCATTTATAATTTATCTTTAAAGCACATGTTCATTGGCTTAATTGCTAATATCACTATTACAGTATTAAAACATAGCACTTTATAAAATAATATCTCACTATTATATTTTGGTAAAGCTCTGACCTTGAAATAAATAATTCATGTGGACAATTTAATCAATGAGAGATAATCACTCAATAATTATTAGAAATAAGTTTGAAAATCATTATATCTTTATTAAACCAAAAAAAAGATTGCAATGATGAGTTGTTTTAAAATTATTGCCAGTTTTAAAAACAAGATGAAATAGATCATTTGAAATTGCTTTCTATAATTCTACTGATGCAAAATGACATCCAGGTAGACTTTCTCAATATTTTAGAAAAGACAATGTTTATTTGTTTTTCTGATAATACAAATAAAATAATATTTTATTAATATAATTTAGTTATTTAGAATTTGTCTATGTATTTATTAAAAGTATATTTTTATTGCCTTGCTAAAGAAGAAGTAATTCAAATTCACTTCATGCTTTAATATTAACCAAATAATGTATAACTTTATAATGGAACTACTTGTTGCTGGTTTATTATCAGCCTTACTATAAAGCATCACATGATCACCATCTCTTATGCTAGCACATAACTGTTATTAAACAGGCAAAACTCTCCATACAGTAGTGCCACCCTGTGCCAACCAGAGTAATCAATGGATGCCAGAAGGGTTTTGCATAAAATCTCCATCTAGTGCATACTCATCAAGATTTTATGCACTAACCTTTTGGCATTCATTGATTACTCTGGTTGGCACAGGGTGGCACTAATGTATGGAGAGTTTTGCCCGTTTAATACCAGCCTTACTATACCTCTCTCAGTTCATTTTCTTTAAGTTTATATTTTAATTGCAAATGATTATTGTCAAGATATTCCTGCTCTGAAATGTGTTTGCATATTTATTTCATTTTCACTAGTGAAAGACTTTGCTGTATTATATTTTATGAAAGAGAACAATAAAAGGACTCCTCAATTGAAAAGGATAAATTTCATTTTTAAAAAACGAAAGAATTTTTAAATCTTAATTTAAAAATGAGAAAACAAATGTAGTGTATAGTTATTTGCCCCCCCCCCCCCAAAAAAAAATAAATAAATAAATAAATAAATAAATTGATATATGACTCTTAATTATAGTTTTATAATTTATGCATTATTTATTATTATATTATTTATCATATAATAAGACATATTTATGATGTTTTGCACACATTAATGGATTTGGTAAGAAAATATCTAGGTAAAAAGGTTTTAATTTAGGGTCATAAATTATTAAGAGTTCTCTGAATTATTATTTTAATATAATAGGATATATTATTGTATCCAGAATGAAAATAGCCTTTTATATTTGACATATGATTGTGATTGAAATGTACTAAAATCAGTGTGTACATTTAGATAGTTTATAAAATATTAATATTTTGATATTATTATGCTATCATTGTGTGTCAGTTTACATATAATGATAGACCAAATAGTGTTTTATGCTTATGAATGTATGTACAAGTTGATTATTATTATTATTATTATTATTATTATTATTATTATTATTATTATTATTATTATTATTATTATTATTATTATTATTATTATTATTATTATTATTATTATTATTATTATTATTATTATTATTATTATTATTTTAATTATTATTATTATTATTATTATTATTATTATTATTATTATTATTATTATTATTATTATTATCAAATTCATGCTTTATGTAGTTATTAATTGATACACTGCTCGAAGACAGATATCAATTTAAGCATTTTTATGTGGATATTTTTATTGCTTTTTGCATGTATTAAGCCCTTACATATGAGAGAGAGGGAGAGTATATCTCACTTGTTTCAGCACTAACAGGTCAAGTTATTGGATGCCCCTTCACAAGTTACTCTATGAGGGAGAGTGTGGCTTACTTGTTTCCACACTACAAAATGAAGTTATCAGGTGTCCATTCATATACTTTCCATAATCCACTTTGCCTATAACTTAATTTTAGAGTGTATTTTTTATATATGAAAATATTTTAAGGCATATCCATTTTTGAGATTAGTTTTAGTTCTATTACAGTTTAATTTTAAGTATATTACCATAATTGTAAGTATTGAATGTATCTATTTCCTCGCCCCTCATAGATATTAATAAAATTGTAATGTTTTGATTATTTTTTATAATATTAATTTATCTTTACAATTCTATGAGAAAAATATTTCCACACTGATTTTTAGACATTATTGTGCTATATTATATTTAATATCATACTAGTGGTCTGCATGTAGGCATATATGCATATTATTTTATCCTGGGCACATAATAGAAAGAGAGATAGTATCAAATAAAATGTGAATAATTCTTCAGCAATATAAATGCTATTATTATAATTTTATAGGAATGTTTCAGAAAAGAATGTTTTATTTCAAAGTATACCAATATTTCTGTTAATACAATTTGTTGTATTAAAATTATTAATTATTGTAAATATTTATTGTGTTAAATATTATTATGGTGTAAATAAATATGTTTGCTATTTATTAAATATGTTTCTGTTTTGTTTCCACTATTAGATTCAATATCCAGAAAATCCAATCTAATAAAGTTTTATCATTCATTATTTTGAAGTGAGTAAAAAGTTTGCACTTTGTGGCCAATATTTCCAATGTATAAATATATAAAATGAGTTAAAACGCACAAAGCTGAAGGCAAAGAAATCTTAATACTGTAGAATAGATTGATATAAACTAAATATATGTATCCAAGTGTTTGGCTAAGCGCTTTCTAGGGCTATGAATATGAGGACTTCGGTCCTCGGAAGCACTTTGCCACATACTTGAATGTATATATTTAGTTTATATCAACAGTATTAAGATTTCTTTTGTCTTCAGCTTTGTGTGTTCGTGCGTTTTAGCGCATTTTATATATTTATACATTCATTATTTTATAAAAACGTATATTTCAATAATCACATAAAATTTATTTATTTATTTTATTTATCATTTATTTCATACCCGCATTGTAATAAAATACATATTATGTTGATCAAGTATATTTTGTAATGGATAGCATAACAATTATCCTTTCTACCTGCTGCATTATTTTTCATTTGGTACTTGGTACAAGTTCATAAGAGATATTAAAATTACATATGTTTATAGGTAGTATAAATTAAATATTTAAATAAAAAGCAATTTCAAAATATTCAAAAAGTATTTTAAATTCTAGCCATGTGTTTTCTAAAATGTTGAGATACTTGGTTTTTGCATATTTGTATGCCTAAGACACAAGGCATCCCATGATAGAGTCATAGGAAAAAGACAGAATATTTAATGTATAACTTAAATAGATTTTAAGAATATTAAAGTATTTACCGCAAAATAAATTTTCTTGTATCAAGTACATGAGTGAAACCGAGATATAGATAGAATACAAATCAAGTATATCAGTTTGAATTTTAAAAAGAATCTGAAATAAGATTTTAAATATAAGAAAAATCTGAGATTTTAATATTTGAATTTATATGATATGTTGTCTATATAAGAGTACTCATACTCTGTGATGTGTAAAATCCATTAGATATTATGGTCATTGCCAGTGTAATCTGTCATTCCCTGTACTTCTCTTGTGATACCACTGCTGTGACCTGTTTATAATTCCTTTTGGAAGATCACAACATATATATATATGTTAAAACGAAGATTTGCACAGGTTAAATATATAAAATACATATTTTGCGGGTTCATCCGTGTTAAAAGTTTTTAACTCGGATGAACCGCAAAATATGTATTATATATATATATTTAACACAGTATTCAAAATTAAATAATATATTCTTTACCAGAAGTACTTTCAATTGTTTCACTGACAATCTTTATCAATTGTTAATACAAACGTATAAAAAATAAAAACTTGCATTATCCATCATTCAATCCATTCAAATTTCCCACAATTCTGTTGTCTTTATATTAGCCGATTGTATTTTCATTAAACCACCTCTATTCCTAGATATCATCATTGCCTTTTTAATTTTACGTTTTTCACTACACCTTTCAATTTGAATAATTTTTATATCTCTATTATTAAATTTAAAACCGTAATTACATATTTTATTATGATCAAATATAATTGATGGAGTATTCATATTTACCGAAGATATATTTTCTTTCTGTACGTTTATAAAATGTCTTATGATCATTATATCGTTTTTGTAATGTACCTATATATTTTATTCCACAACCACATTCCAACATATATATAACAGAACTTAATTCAAACTTAGAAATCTTGGCATTAGAGTTATTTATCATATCATTTATATTATTTGAAGAGAAAAAAGAAATTCTACACAAACCACTATAAAGTTTATTAATTAATTTAGCTTGTTGATTAGATATAAAAGGAATAGAAATCCATTTATCACTTTTTAATTTATTTAATATTTTCTTATTATTACTTTTATTTTGATTATATTTTGTAATTGTATTATAAATAATATTCCTTCCATAACCAACATTCAACATATCAGTAATATATACATTAATATTTTCAATTTTATCGCTAATAAATTTGCACAAATAATCATTTCTAAACAAAAATAACTTCAAACCAGCTAATTTATGATCCATATGAACTTTGGAATATAACCCCTAATTTCCACAGGCTTTAAAATCATATTATAATCAAACACATTATTATTTCTTTTAATAAATATATCTAAAAACTTTATAGAATCTTCCTTCTCTTCATTTAACACCCATTTTTATATTATTAATCATATTTAACTCACTAAACAAATTAACTATTATTTCATTATGTGCACATATAAATACATCATCAACATATCTACAATATACTTTAATTCTTTTATATTTTATCTGAGACAATATCTTAACCTCATAACTAGAAATAAAAAAATTACAAATCTGTGATACCACTGGAAGACCCATTGGCCAATCATAATTCATTTTATAAAAGCAATCATTAAACCTAACATATATATGATCATTTAAATATATTTGTTTGAATTATTATTATTATTATTATTATATGATTTAAAAATACAGACATTTAATGGTTGTAGTTATATATATATGTGTGTGTGTGTATGTGTGTTTCAATGTTAGTCATTTTGGAACAATTTATAACTGCCTTCCTGAAGTTAAAAAAAAAGATGTAATATAAGTTTTGTGGTAGAGTTTTAAATATAAACTAAATAAAGCAAAAGCAGGGATGTTATCTTGCTAATGTCTAGATTTACACTATGCTGATGATTGTGTTACTTATATTACTTCAGAAGATGATTCATAAAACATTATTGATTTGAATACAATCTATAAAAAATATTTTTCTTTCAAATTTATTAACTGAGAGGTATAGATCTTCTATCAATGTAATTTTTAAAAAAGTGAAAAAAATAATAATTTAAAAATGCTCTGAATACAATGTTCTAAAAGTATCCTGAAAAACCTTTACCATAGTGAATATGATAATGTTGAATTTATATTTATAAATGCTATTGTCATTAGACTAAGTCTTTGAAACAAATGAAAAGTAACAGATGTCTTAACAAAAATAGATTTATAGTAAATCTTTAACTGTTTGTATTTTTTTAAAGCCTATCTTTAAATTTCCAACTGTTTATTTCATGGAATTTACTTTTATTCTTTATTAAAATTTCAGAGATTTCAAATTGTTTATTAAAAATAAATATTTACAAATGAAAATTATTCATCATTCTTCCACTACTTTTTTGGGTCTAGAACTGTAGATACCATTAGTTTATCATTTTTTCATTATTTTTGACCCTATTTTGCTTTTTTAATTCTTATTTTATTGTAAAAAATTGATATAAGTCTATATTATTATTTTAATTCAAAAAAGTCTGAAGAAGTCAGCAATTTTGAGAGAAATTTGAATGGGTGTTGCCCAATATAATATTAGAAAAGAGCCAACTGTGCATCCTTCACAACTTATATGGTGCTTGAAAAGAACTGACTAACAATCCATTTATTACTGATTATGAATTTTTGCCAATTCAAAAAGAGCATGCAAAATTTTTCATTTGACAGTGAAAAGATATATATTTTACACTTATTTACATATTTCTAATTAATCTTTACAATATACTGACTAATATCATGGTTAGGTATAGATCTTTATTCAAAAATATTTAATTTTAGAAGAGGAATCAAGAGAAATGAATAATGAACATACCACTGTTTGTAAGTAAAAAAAAATCAATGACATTTGGTGATTGCAGATAAAAAAAAAAAACTCCACTTTTCATAATTATTTACATAACTATATGATGTGGTTAAATAATTTTTTTTATTCAAAATTATTTAATTTCAGAAAAAGAAAAGACAAGAGGAATAATCAGCCATACTTATTTGCCTATCAACAGAAATCAGTTGTGACCACAAATTGTAACTGGTTGAAAAATAATTAATTTATTTTACTGTAGATAACTTTTCTTCCATTTTTTTTACAGTTATGAATTTTATTTAAAATTTTTAATTATATTTCAATAATCTGAATGCAAAATAATTCAGTTTTTACAGACTAAATTAAAACAATTCTAATTATTTTACTTTCATATTTTTATGAATAAAACGGTAACTAATGAATAACAAAAATTATAATTTAAACCAATCTGAGAAATGAGAAAAATGAGCAGGAAAAAAGTTAAAACCATTAGTTTAAGTTGGCAAATATATAAGAAAATCTTAAACTGAAATACATAGAAAGGGTTATAAAGAATACTTATCATTTTTCTTATTGGACAGGTTATCTGCATTAATCATAACATTAAATTTAAAAGATCAGAATTGTTTTTGTAAAGCGTAAGCAAATTTTTGTTCAAATTATTTAAAACTAAGAAAATTCTATTTAAAATTTAAAATTTTATTTTTAAAAAATGACAAAAGACCTGCTGAGAATAATATAAAAAACTTTCTTTTTCAGCCAATTACAAATTGTGGCCATATGATTTTGATTTCTCTTGACTTTTCTTCTAAAAGTAAATTTTTTTAAATAAAATTGAATCTAATCACATTATTCTTCTAAAAAACTAAACATCGAACAAATGTTTTATGAAAAAATAATCATGAATGTGTAAACAAACTATAGACGTATGTTTTCATTTTTCAAAACGAACAAAAATATGAATATGCTTGAAAGCTAAGTGCTCTCATATAAAGAGAATTAAAAATTATCAATAAATATCATTGTAGGTATACTATCACTATCTATCAGTCCTTTATAAAAAAAATTAACTTTATGGTATTGACATCTCATGATTTTTTTAAAATTAATAAATCAATAATAATTTAATTTCAGTATTTGCTGAATGAAGGTAAAACTGACAAAATAATACTAAAGGTGGCCATAAGAGGGAATTTTCAAATACAAATAAGTTAGTAATACCACACTAATCTCATGTTAGTAGATTACACAACGTTTCAAGTGATATTATACTCCACTCTTCATCTGGTATTGCTGGTCTGACCAGCAGTTAGTAATAATACATCAAATCACAAAAAATGTTTTAGTGGTATTATTCTCTGCTTTTTAGCCACTGGCCTGTCAGGCCTTCATCAGGTGTTGGTGGTCTGAAAGGCCAAACAACACCTGATGAAGAGCAGAGGATAATACTACTCAAAACATTGTGTAATCTACTAACCTGTAATTAGTGCATTATTACTAATTGTTGTTTGTATTTGAAAAGTTCAAATAAAATTTAAAATTTTCTTCTCAAGGAAACCTGTTCTGTATTATTACCCAAATGAGACATTAAAAAAAAATAGTTGTGAAGTTAAAATGTCTAGAATGGAGTGGCTTGATGAAGGTGCTGCAGTTTTAATTAATTAAATCTCTGGCTTTATTTGATCATGGCTCTTAGGGTTTCCAAAGCATTGCAAGAGTGGTGCCAGCAAATTACTCTTGGTTATAAGGATGTAACCATTAAGGACGTGCCATCATTTTATACAGATGGCCTTGCTTTCTGTGCAATCATACACCATTTCAGGCCGGATTTAACTGATTTTGATTCTTTGAAAAAAGATATAATGTATAATAACAGTTAGTATTTGACATTGCTGAAAAAAGGTTAGGCATAGTAGCTTTCTTAAATACCTTAGATATGGATTTTTTCAAACAATCAAACAAGTTATCTATGATTACTTATGTGTCATCATATTACAATTATTTTAAAGACAAAATGCCAGATAATTGCACTTAAAAGAAAATGTCCAGCAAGATTATCCATGGCGAGTTGGGAATCCTGTCGCTTTAATCTGACTTGGGAAATGAGTATAACGCTTGCACTTAACATTTTATTATTTTTTATTATAATTTTTTTATATAATGTATGCATGATCTTGTATTCAAGATGCTGTAATGATTTAGTTGAATAAAAAAAAAAAGTATTTAAAAAAAAAAAAAAGTTAAAATTTTTATTGACATTCAACATTTAATAATATATGGTGAAAATAATCCAACATTAGTTATCTATTTATTTTACTTTTTCTAAAACTTAATGTTTTGTCTCAATTGTTTATTTCATATTGCTTATTTTAATGCTTTTTGGTACTAAGTTAAGTGCTTTAATATCACTTTAAGAATAAAAATTGATTGTTTTATGCTGTTTATAGCAATACTTTCTACTAATGCTATTTTAGTTGCTTTTAAAAAAATGAAACCGGAATTCATTAAGAAGTTTTCGATTTGCACATAATGTTCAAGTGAATGGAATTGTTATTGTTCTCCGTCTACTATTTGGTTTTCGAATTACAGTTTACACCCTTGATATTAATTAATAATAATAATATAAGGTAGAAAGCTATTATAATAGTAATTGGTTTACAATGTGATTAAAACTGCAGCACCCCTTCACAGAGACGCCGTGAAGGGGAGAACTACTCTCATAGTAGGCTTTAGCGATTCAATAAGGATTTTAAAAGTTTTTTTTGTTTGTTTCCTTATAGCTAAGAATAGACAAATACTTAGTCACGGAACAGTAACTTAATTGGCGATTTAGATTTATTATGGACTAGCTTTTTTTTTAAAAAAAAACAGTCATAAACTTACGCTAGCTAATTCAACAGTTCGAAATAAGTTTCTAGGTTCAATAGAATAAAACATATGCGATAAAGGCATTATACCACGATGTTCTTCACAATGTATATATGTGCGTGTGCTTATAAATCTAAATAAAGAAAGAACTTACAAGTACGTAATGCTTTCCCCAGGAGGTAAGTCTATCAGCGCCGGAGGATGTTTTAAATTGCGAGCAGAACAGTTAACTGTGCATACCGCCGATGATCTTTCATCCATCAGTGTGTCAAAACATTCGCAAGCATGTGGACAGGGCAGGCAAATTGGTTCAGGATTTTCATAGGGGACGAGGCTGCTCTTAGATAAAGTTATAACTGTCCATAACAGAAATGCAGCCCTTGCAAGAACGCCATAACGCTTTACGTGTATGTACGAATACATTATCTTATTATCCAAAACTCCTTTCTACAGCCGACTACTTCTTCGAGCATTTTACGAATAGGTTGTGTGAACAATTAAGAAATGAAAAGCAAGTTAGTCAGTTAGAAAAACAAAAGTACAACGCAAGGAGTTTAGTCTTTCATGCCAAGCCAGTTAGTTGGTCTATAATCACTAGAATAGTTGCCATAGCAACCAAATAAGACTTAAAAATAGGTAAGATCTTTTAAAAGAACAGTTACTATTTATGCGTAAATATTTCCACAAGAAAAACTTTTGTAAAAAAATCTTTTATCTGAGAATCTCCGAGTAAAAAAATTGAATAATTAATAAATAAATAGAATTGCTGGTGGAATTCAGGTGTTTGTTGTTTGTTTGGAAAATTTTTATGAGTGACATGTGACGTATTGTAATTGCGTGTGCGTGTGTTAGATGAACAATTTATCGCTTCAGCGGCCAATAAATAAAATAAAATCGTGACGTTGGGAGAATTGTCTGCTCGAGGATAGGTTCATTAACTCAAAAAATTATCTTAGCTAACGATAATAGTGGTTAGCAACAGAAATTCTTTACGTGATTACGAATAGTTTTGATACATTGTATGCATAAATTATGCATTAATTTGTGAATCGTGAGTGCATTACGAAACAGCTAAATAAAATTATTTATTATTTATTAAATATACTATATATCTGAGAGAGATCTAAAGAAAACTAAGTTTTAGGACATTTTTAATACCTCTAATTAAAATTCAAATATAGTGCATTTATTGGAAACATGTCTGCTTGCGTATATATATATTGTTATTATAAGTACATTCAATCTAATTCTAGAAGAAATTACAATAATATAAAGACAAAGAATGTAAAAAATAAAAACAGAAGTCTATAATCAAAATTGATAAACGGACAAGTAAAAGAATCTAAATATGATTGCACAATGCTATTGACATAGTTATTATCGATAGTATGAGACGAAATATATATATACGTAGACAGGGCCGGATTTAAGGCGATTGGAACGATTGGGCCCAATCGGGCCCCGCACTTGAAGGGGCCCCGCATCACCATCAAAATTAACAAGAAGTTATTTTTCGAAATATTGAATTTGCATTTTATTTAAATATTTAATATATAGAGGGCCTCGCAAAAAAAAATCCAATCGGACCCCGCACTTATTGGATCCAGCCCTGTACGTAGAAAAAGAGGGGGTGGACTAGAATTAAAATCCCTTTCTATCTTTATCTTCATCACTAGCAGTCCTTCGTGAAAGAATATTGCCATTTTCACTTCAGAAAAAAAAAAAATCGGAAAAATAGAGAATATAGAAAATGAAAAATTTCGTTGGATGCAATTAAAAATTGAAATTTGACGGCATAAATAATAATCCCAGAATCCCAGTTTGAAAAATATGCCCGATGGCCATGAAAGGCTCACTGCGATCTATATAATTATCATAATATAAAGGAATTAAAGATTTGAAGACGTATGTATCCTTTTATTACTTTATCTCACTGATTACTTAACGGCCTAGCATTTTGAATTAGTAAATTGAACGCACTTATAGAGTGTGTGCACGCGTGTGTAGATTTAAAAAAAGTAAATTTAGATATGAATAATAGGATTTGGCGTGACTAAAATTAGTAAATGTGAAAAAAAAAAAAATGTAGAGGGAATAAAAGAATAATGAAAAGAAAAAATGAGAAAATAATGTTTGTGAGAAAACAATATCTATTAATTAACTTCACAATTACTTTAATGAATTATGTTCCGTCCAAATAGTTTTACTTCATTTTACTAACGATATTATATTTTGTTTAAAAAAAATACCACCTATACAGTCCTTCCTAATAAATAAAACCAAGTATTCTTGAAAATATTAGCCAAATTAGCCAAAACATTTTCTCTTGAGTTATCAAATCCCCTCCGCCCCTTTCTATAAACTCTTCCTTTGTCTAAATTATTATCCTCATATAAAGCAGGCAGAGGTTTCAAAAAAATACATAATATATTTAATAATTTCATCTCGTTTAATGGCCTAGCATTTTGATTTAGCAAACTGTGATTCGCTATGGGTGTGTGTGTGTGTATACGTAAATGAGAAAGCAATCAATTAAATATTTAAAATAAGATTAGCTAATCAAACCGTTAATAATTGTTTAAGTGGATAAACTTTAATATCAATACAAAAAAAGGTATATTTTGTTCTGTTATATAAAAAAAAAGTATTTAGGTATTCCTGAAGAAAACATCAGACACTATTCAATGTGTAGATAGGAGGATATTAATATTTAAATTAGGAACATAACTCTATATATAGTATGCATATAGTTCCTTGCTTATTATTTATAATAATGTACAGAATATAACGTTATATTTTTCAATTTAATTTTACATATATTGAATAAGGTCTGATGTCTCCAGTTGTATAACAAAATATGTAATAGTAAATAAAATTCAAGTCATACATCATGTGACTTCACTTGATAGCTTGTAATTATAAACTAAAATAATGATTGTGCCAATAGCTCTAACAAGCTTTACCGATAAATGGCATTAGAGAAAGCATTTAAAATATCTATCTAGAAATTATCCTCATTCCCAAACCGGTTTCAAGCTATTGGTTATCCTCACTGGGGTGGGGATAATTTTTTGATAGATATTTTAAATGCTTTCTCATGCAAAGCTTGTTATAGCTATTGTACTGGTCAGTTTTGTCTGTTCATATAACAAGATCTAGCATCTAGGCAAAAGTACCTCAAGTCCAATCATGCGCAAGATACATAAGTCAGGAACACTCATGAACTCTGCCCTGTTTGCCTATTTTCCAGATCTATCAACTTATGAGCAACAATCCCGATGATACTGATCTAATTTATCTCTCTCCATCGACATCGCAAAGTGGAAACACAAAAAGACTCTAATTTGAAATTATATAATGGCACATTTTAGTACAAAATAGAGGATGAGATTTATTAATTTAAAGAAGTATGCATAAATGCTTGGTTTATTATTTAATTGATCGTCATTGATCTCTTGACATATATATAATTTGATTGACATTTATACGGTAGCAGGTAAATCATATGAAATTTGTTTATAACTTAGAAAATGACTAGTTCATATGCTAATAATTAATAAATACACTGATGAACATAGCTGATTTAGTGCTATGAGTAAGTCTTTGAGAGATATCAATCCACTCCCAGAAAGCCCTAAATATACCACTTGGCTGAATGTTTAAAATGATAATTTTATGACAAAAATATACTTTACATGTATAAGTAAATTACTCTCAGTTTATATTGAGTAAGATAGGTGTGAGGGATAGCTCGTTAACATATATATATAATGGCATTGCAAAAAGATGTGCATATGAAAATATTAATAAATATAATAAATAGATCTATTTAATAGAATCATAATATTATGGTTTATGGATGTTCATAGGTTTGAGTTATGGGGAGAACTTTAAGAGAGCAGTGTGTGCATGGTGGTGGAATTAGGTGATCCAATCTTGGGTCCAAAAAATGTGCTTCCAAATTGAAGGACAAAGAATGGTGACCGAATTCTTTCTGCTACTTTGGCAGGTTCGGTTCTCCGAACGAAGATGTCAGCTATTAATAACAATAGTCTGGATCTTTCTGGAGCATCCCTACATCAATATCTCATACAATGAATAAGTCCCATGGGGGAAGGGTTGCCAGCCATGTTCTTGGACTTGGAATGAATATATGGGATCCAGATTACCGAAAATCCCGGGAAACGAAGCACGAAGACACACATACATGTATTTGAATGTGGAGGCCTGTTTCCATACAATGCTTGGAATGAAAGACATATAATATTTTAAACACTAAGGATGAATTAATGACAACCTATACATATTGGGAATGTCTAATGTAATAGTATGATTTAAATACTAAACAGTAATGGATTATTTAAACTTATTACTAAAATACATAATCCCCTCCCCCATTACTTTAATTTATCTATATACTCCCCACAACATTAATGACGATGAAAATTCAGTTATAAATGCTTTATATTATAATAAACCTAATGAAATACATATACGAATGGGGTGGTGGTTATTAATTTCAAAATAACAGACTTAATTTCATATAACAAAATTCAGTTTAAGGTTAGCACTTATTATTCAAATAAAATAAAAAACATTTCTTAGAAAAATAGATTTCTACTGTTTTTCTACAATAACATTATGAGATAATTAATTTGTTTTCCCCAAACTCACAAGTGTTTGCTAAGATAAAATAACAAGACTTGTTTTAGTTAAAGTTAATCTAGACACCCCATAAAATAGAGGGGGGGGGGGAACTAAAATGAAAAGAAAATGACTAACTGGCTAGTTTGAGGAATTATTGGCATATTGAAATATATAAAACACAATAATGAAAGTTATAAAATATTGTTGCCACATGAAGGTGAAAGAAAATATTACACTTATTTAATACAGGCTCAATGAAAAAAAGGAAATTAAAGAAAGTTATATAGTGTTATTTACATGCTAATATCAGGTAAATAAATTACAAATTATTTTAATGAAATATTAAATTTCTGGTCAAAGGACCAGCTAATAGAATCATATTTTAAATTATATACAGGATTATTAGAAATAATTACAGAAGAATGAATTTAAAATTTAAACATTAGGCAGCAGCTAGAGTTCTTTACCTTTGTAATTTAGGTTAGTAGAGATCCTTTGTGATTCAGTGACCATTGGAATTGGTGAACTAGATCTAGTTAGATTTTGTCGGTTAGGCAGATAGCATTTATTACTCAGTCTTTAAGTACATTACAGTTCATGAATGATGGGTTCCTGGGTGATGAGTGTGGGAGAGAGCATGTTGATCAGAGAGAAAGGTGAAAATTTTCACTACTCACAATACATTGAATTATTGTCACGATAAGAGTGGATTAGATTTGCCATTACTGTTTTATAATTACCAGTCTCCTTTCAGAATTCAAATCTAGCAGTATTTATAATGTTTTTCCGTTTATCTTGGAAAGCACTTTAGTTGCTAGACTTGAGAACTTTATGCACTTAGTGGATCTGGAATTTGCTGACCAGATGCACATTTTGTTTACGTAAGTTTTATAAACAATGCAATTCTGTTAGAATTTCTCGAACGTTTGTTTTAAAATATGATCTAAAATTTTAAAACAAATTTGAAGTGGATAAAATTTTCACTAATGGATTTTTACATTACTATTATAAAATTATAACATTTTAATTTGGTCTAATGGGTCTCCAGTCAATTTTCTTAATTGCATTTGAGAATATTCAATAGGATTACATCATTTTTTTCTGACCGCCATGACTAAAATAAATAATAAATGATAAATATAATTTTGAAATACATATTAATATATAATACATTTGTTTTTATATATGTTTTAAAAGTAATCCCCCTCACCTATAATATATACGCATCCATTGTGCATGCATATGCATTAAAATAAAAGTAAATATTTCTTTGGTAAAATTAGTTACATTAAGATATCTATATATATCTACGTCAGTTATTATTTTATTAGTTAAGCAAAAAAATATATGTATTAATAAATACATATATATGCGTGAGAATGGAGTTTAAATATGGTTTGGTGGTGGGAGATTCTGAGTGGGTTGTGAAGCTCAATCTGAGTACCAGGTCGACTGCTTCACTATTACTATGCTCATTATTTTAGTTAACAAAATATGTGTTTATTTGAGGATATTTTTTTCACATTGGCTAATTAGCCACCTTATTACATATATTTAAAAGTATGCATGATGTAATTTATGCATCCAGCCTTGTAAAGGTCTAAGGTTTTTTTTAATTGGTTGCTCTAACAATTTTGTTTTAAAGATTAAATGTAAATTAAGACAATCAGGGTATTTGGTGCCACATTGAATTTTTAAAAAATTGATTTGAAAACAATTTTCACAATAACTTCAATTTTAATAATGTTACAGCAAAAACCTTTACATTGATAGAAACAAAAAAACTAAAGGAAAAAAATAAAGCTAAGATAAGTAGTGATTACCATTAAAAAGTGAGAGGAAACAAAAAATTTCAATATCTCAAAAATTATTACTTTATTGTTTGTTCATAATTTCTAATTTATCATTAACTAAGTTTAAAATTACATCTTCATTGGTAATTTTTTTGTATTCCTCACAAAATTCTCATTCAAACCATATATATATAACTTTTTACCTGAGATAATACACAGTTCCAAAACTTACAAAAGTAGTAGCATAAGAATTCTTCATTTTTACCTTATAATCCAAAAGTTAAAAAATCTCAAGAGATCTATAAGAAAAAGATTCATCCCAATAAAAGATACAAAATGAATCATTTCCAGAAGGTGGATATGCATTTGTAATCATAACAATTGGCTTTTTGTTTATCCAAAACTAGAAATTGAAGGCTAGTGTCTGTATCAATGATAAAATGAATCTCCTCTATTTATTTTATATTTTTGTGTGCTATCTTGTTATATTTATTGTCCCACAGAGATATAATTTATTTGCATATAGCTCATTTGCTAGCTAGAGACTTAAAAATAATGTGATGCAAGATGTGGAAAAACTACTGACTCCACAACATGAGTACCAAAGCATAGGCAAAAATCAGGATTTGATTCTTTGCCTGCATATAACTCCATGTGGTATACATAACTATTGTGGCTACCACCACACACATCTCATTAGAAATCTCTCTTTATTGGTTTTGGGTTTTTATTTTCACATGGTACTATGTTCAGTAAACTTTGTGATTGCTTCATCAATTGCAACCTTTCTATGCATCTGATAATCAGTCTTGAAATTTGCATTGCACTGCTCTACAGTAGCCTAATTTTATATAAGAAAATCATTACTTGTTATACAAACACATACATGCAAGTACAAACACATTAATACAAATATAGACACACTAATAAATTATTAAACCTTTTGATAATCATAATGTCTATAAAATAAGATTGCCTCAAACTTCGATTAGAGCCCCAAAATTACAGTGTACATAAATCACTACTTTTGTTACATTTGAATACAAGTATAATTTATATATTATACAGAGACACTAGTGCAAACAAAAACACATTAATAAATTATATATTTATCAAATAAAAAAATCTAAAATTGAATACTTACATATGTTGTGTTTATCTTTGAGATGAATGCCTTAAACTTGTAAAATCATCAAAGCATGTTGAATCCACTTTATTATTAATTATGGCCATTAAAAAACTTGTAGCTTTTTTTTCTTTATACAATCTAATAAACTGAGCAAAAACAAGACCAACTTAAATGAACTTATTATTAGAAATATTAATAAAAAAATCAAAATTTTGTCCAATTTTAACATGCCATTCACCATTTAAAAAAAAAATCAAACCACTGAGAATGGTGGTATTAGAACATGTGTAGTGCATTTGGTTTTCTGGCAATTTTAAAAAGAAATAAAGAAATTTTAATTTCAAATGAATGAATAGCAGTCATGCTCCATTTTGTGAAATAGTTAAACAAAGCATTTTAATATTATATAAATACATTTCCAAATTTTGATAAAGCTAAATTGAAAATTACATTTTTAAATATATCTATTATATTTTATAGCTTTATGGCTTCAAATATATTATAATGGTATGAGTCTTGGTTAAACCTGGGATGATGGCAAATTATCATCATCAATCTCAGTTACTACAAAATTTAAATAATGAATATAAAAGGAATGAGCATGAGGAATGAACAAAGACTCATAAGTAACCAGCATTACAGACAAGAATAATAATCATTCATCATCATGAATGATCAATAATAAAAATAAATCAACAGTCAATTTTGTGATTGGATTTAAAATGGGTGTATTATGGCCCAGGGTAATCATTTAGCCCTTACCAACTTGGGGCAGATTATTTAAACAATAATTTGGATGCAAATACTTAAAAGTGCTAATCCATCAAAACATAATTAAAAACAATAATGCTGGATAGACAAATTATTTAGCCCATGACAAACTTAGGGCAGATTATATAAATAATTTGGATATGCAAACATAAGTGCTAATTCATAAGAATATAACAATGCAAGAAAATCTGGAATACTACAACAAGCTGATCATCATCAATGCTCTGTCCACATAGTACTATTAATGTGCTGGACAACTATAAACTTAATTTCTAAATAAATAATAAAAATGACATGTAGTGCATGGATTTTAAAGGATATCTCTTTCGCACCCTGCAGCATTATCATCATTTGGATGTCCATAACATTAAACATAAACCCTTTTATATATCAGACCATTATGCATAAATTCATCTCACTGAGCAAAAGCTCTGTAACTGTTACTGTGAGCAAGAGATATGAGATATAATCCTAGCATACAATGTTTTAAATCTATTCTAGGATTAATTAAGTTCACTGGGATAACTTTATCAATGAAATATAAATGTATTAATTAGAAACAGTCAAATGAATTTAAGGTCTGCTGAGTATGCCATAAATATAAATTTGACATTCTGATTTTGATTAATACAATAAGCTATCACATTGTGATTTACAAATATCTCATAACAGGTTTACCTAAAACATACCTAAATATAAGCACACAGATATGTGGAATAATAATTTATGAATATATTTGAATTGTCATAAATCTATAAATGAAATTCATTTTTATAGTACATAATTAATGACTTATTTAGCATATGTGTATGTGCATGGAAATATGTGCACACACTGACATTTATAAAAAAAATAAACATAATAAACCATATATTTTCTCAATACTCAACTAATTCCATGTTGAAAATTTACATAAAATTCACACATATGTGTACATATATAAAAATAGATAGTATGAACCAAAGTTATTAATTAATTTATTATTTCTAATGATAAAAAGAGTTTTTCTTTAAAAGAAAATTATCATGAGATTCAATTTCAAAAAAAAACAACCTTTGGCTTTTTGTTGTATTTATTGTTTGGATGATTTTCATCATCTAATAAGAGTATTGAATGTCTTTAGAAAAATTTAACTTTATTTAAATATTCCAAATATATTCAACTGTTAGTAATAGCACATCATGTACTATTACTAACAATTAAATGTACTTAGAATATTTAAATAGTTAAATTTTTCTAAAGACATTCAATACTTGTATTAGATAATGGAAAAAATCCAAACAATAAATACAAGTGAAACACCATCATCACAAACCTTCAGGAAAACACCTTTAACTTTTTGTTTCTTCATTTCAATAAAGTTCTTTCCTTTTTTAAAAAATTTCAAAATAAAATTGTTTATGAATCAATCCTTTGTTTTAGATATTGTTTTACTTTTAAATTAGAGATTTTAATAATCATCATTTTCACTAAAAAGTATCTATGTTTTAATTTTACTAAATAAAACTGGAAATGGCAATTTATTAGTTTCTTTAATTAATCTAGTTTTAATTGAATAATTTAGTCAAAAATTATTTACTTTTAAAACCAGCTGATATCTTTGTCTGTGCTTCTTTGAATATTGATAAAACTGCTTATGTAGCGTGATAATCTCTTGGTAAGCTGGTTCCATCTAAAACCACAGTCTGACTCATTGTTATCTTCAGAAAAAATATAACCTGGGTAACTGTTGCTTGAAGTGAGTTCCCTCCGTCCTCTATGCCATCTAATACACACATATATGGGCCATACACCATATAAAAGCTGTATCTTGCTTTCATGTAAATTCAAACTCTACCACAGTTGCACTAATAGCAACAGCTGGATCCAGTTTTTGTCTTCAGTTATAACTTTATACTCATTATGCTGTCATAATCTGCAAAAACTCTAAAACTCTCATCTAATCTTTTTTCAACCTTTTTATAATCAGGCTGGAATTTTAAGAAACAGTAATTAAAAGTAAGTTTTATTTATTTTGATTAAAAATAATTAATGAATCTTTTCAGTTCACCCTAATCCTTTCAACAATAACTTTGTAGAATTTTTATTAAAATATGTTATATGAGCTTTAATTTAAAAAATTTTTTTTAATCAAAATAGATAGTGGAATTTTATAATAACCAGTGTATTTATTGTAACATAAAACATGCTTGTTTTAATTTCAAAATTTGGAATAAAATATTAACTAGATCTTTTTAAATGTTTAATTTATGTTTTTTTTTAAATTCAAAATTATTTAATCCTTAACTGTTATTTTATCTCAATATATTTTCTGGAGCACCCTCTGAATTAATGGTTACCATTTATTAATTCCTACATATGTAATTCATCTGAACTATATTAGAAGATTGACAGAATGTGAAAGCATAAAGTACCTTAACCCAATTATACTTCGGGATGATAGAATTTCACCTTTTGGCCAATTCACCTCCTGGTGAATTTTTTCATAATCATTATACATTAAAATGCATGTAAAACATTATATTTTATTATATAAAAATTTCACTAAAAAGTTTATGCTAGAAGGTGGGAAATTCAAAATTCTCACTCTTACAATAGACATAAGCCCCACTCTGATATGTTTAGCCATTATCTGTTGCCAAGATTATAAAACATTTGGCATTTTAGGACATTGTTTAAAGAAAATAGTTCCAATGACCAAAAACATGTTTATTTGTGAATTTATTATAGTTTTAGATATTTTTTACAATAATTTACACTATATTTATTAGATATCAAGAAATATAAATTATTAATAACTTATTTTGACTTGAAATACTTTGTTTTCAAAAATATAATGTTATATTAGCATGAATGTAAACATGACCTGAACCAATTTACAAGATTAGCTTCTATAAAAGCAACTACTTATACTTATGAGTATGAAAATATTGCAATTTTGCAATAAATATTCAAAAGTTTTAAACTTTTAAAGCATAATTCACTAGATATAAGAGAAATTAATAAATAATCATTCACATTTTTAAAAATAATCAGAAATAATAAATATTTTGATTTTATAAACTGAAAATAATATTTTTAAAAATGATGATGTGTAAACTCTTTGTTTTGCTTACGATCTCTCTTTTTTAATATTGACAGAAACAAAATGTGAACATTTAAAATTTATTTCAGTAGTAAATAACAATATCTATCAAATGAAGTCACATTTATTATTTTCTGATAAGTAATAATCATTTTATCATGTGTTTTATGTTGATGTATGAGACAAAGAAAAATGGCAGAAAATGCTGTCAAATGCTGTTATTCGAGAGAGTTAATGTGGAATCATGAATCAGTGTTTGCAGATGACTGGAATGGAATACAACAATGCTGGTCATTTTTGTAATTCTTTTTTTTTATTAAATATAACATTTGTAAAAAAAAATTAATTGATTGCTTTAACAACATTGCTAATTTATAAAAGTTCATTAACATTGATAAGTATGTCATTCTTCTGAACTACATTAGGGGATTGACAGATCATAAAAGCATGGAATGCCTTAATGTGAATTGTGAATTGATGTTTCTGGCTGTTTTTATAGTAAGATGGAAACCTTTACTGAACTCATACTGATTTTCCCCCAATATTTTTTAATGGTGGAATTACTTCCTTCAACAAATATAGTGGTTGTGATGTCATTGGTCAAACATTAATTCACTACTTAGACAACATAAAGAATTCAGGTTTTATATAAGATATTTCTAACCATGTAGGTAATTACTGTTTATAATGGCAATATACCTATAATATTTTTTAATATTTTTCTAGACATTTATTTTTTTATTCTTGAATAAAATCATGTTTCTAGTCTGAATATTGAACAATTCTCAGTGACATATTATGGAATATTTCTGTTTTGACATTCATTTTTTGGCATCCTCTTGTGTCTATCTATTACACTATTTTGCCAGTTATGTATTTATTTAATGGTTGAAAAACTATAACTAAAGTAAATATTGATTTATTAATTCAGAAAATGAAAATATCCTGTATAGTTATACCTATTTATCACATTTAACTTAATATTCCCCAGTAAAAATTCTTTTGCTTCTCTTTTTCCAGCATTTACCATCATTACTTTGGATTTTATTTTACTAAATTAATCCCCAACTCTTTACTCACTCTTGCAATTGTCTTCAGCATAACATCCACATCTTCCCTACATTTTGTGCACAAGAACATATCATCAGCAAATAAAAGACCTGATAATATTTACACTCCCTCACCATCTATTAATGGTATCTCTACCCCTCTTCCTAGTCTTTCTATTGCTCTCTCCATTTTTCTCAAACATAATAAAAACAAAATAGGTGACATAGGGCATCCATGCCTTAAGCCCATCCCATGTTTAACTCTAACTTAATCTATATTTCCTAACTGATATGTACAACAATTATTTTCATACAATCTCTTAATAAGATCCACTAAAGCTCTATTCTCAAATTTACTATGATTACTTGTAATCTATTTCTATTTACTCTATCATATGCATTTTCTATATCTATAAAGTCCATTTATAGCTATCTACCTGCATTCCTGCTTATATTTATAAGTTGTGTGACTACATATAAACTGTCTTCTATACACCTATCCAATTGAAAAACTCCTTGCATTTCTCCCCCTGTATTACCTTCTTCCATCTATTTTGCAACTTCCCACCCACCATATATGCAAAAACTTTATATAACACTGACATTACCACTATTGGTTTACCATTGTTTAACTTTCTATAATACTTACCCTTTCCTTCAAATAATAGCCTTACCCTTGTATTATTCCAGCTATCTGGAAATTCTCTCTTATGTGTCATCTTATTAAAATGTGCTAATAGATTTAATTTTGTCCTATTTCATAAATTCATCACAATCTCTGCTAAACCTCTTACCTGCCTCATTCAATTCATTTTCTGTAAACCTAATATTTTCATTACTATATGCCTTTATGTTTGTTATCACATTGTCTGTCACATCTAACATCTTTTCTATATGCATTACATATTTTTTTAAGATTGTCTCCAATTCTTCTCTAGAGCTACACACTTTTTCCTCATCATTTAATAATACCATTTCTCTCTCTCCTAAGTTCATTTTTAAATATATTTCTAAATTTTTTAACTCCCATCTCTTCTACTTTTATTAATATCCTCCAATAATTTACTATTTAATTTTATTCTCTCTATATAATTATCTATTTTAGCCAATGTTTTTTAAAAATATTTTTCTCATTTATTATTAACATCTTTTCACTTTCTTTGTTTTTAAAAGCATTTATATTCTCTGCATGCTTTCCCCCTCTCTTTTACATTTTTATTAAATATCACTTGTCTATTCTATTCTTCTGTATATTCTCACCTAAAATTCTATTTGCCATATTTTCTACTTTACCACATCAGTTCTTATATTCATTCCCAACAAAATCTTCCAAAATTTCTTCTACTTTTATTTTATATTATTCTAACAGTCTTATTATTCATTCTCTAATCCACATCTTTCACTATCCTTTCTACTTTTATTACCATTTTCCATCACATTACTAATCATTTCTATTTTAAAAAAAATATGATCACTATTAGATACTCTCTCTTCATTATCACTTTAGTTTCCGTACTTTATTGATTACCTCTTTCTCTACTAGTACATAATCTATTGTGTGGAATATATTATTATTAGAACATATGCATTTTTCTTCATAAATATTTGATAAATTTCCAATGCTCAAATTTACTCTCTGAAAATTTTTTTTCAAAAGTTAATTCATTCTTGTTATCCACATTATCAATTTTTTCAATAAGTCCATTCATATCCTTATAAGCATTATTTTCTTCCCCTTTTTTTGAAACTCTGTATATCCTTATCTAGGCATTTATAAATGCTGATGTTGCACTCCATTATAGTTTGACTAGTTCCAGTGGCCATATACACTATAGCCATTATCTATTTTTGTCTTCCTAACATTATCTCAACAAATGTTCTTGACATTCTACAGTATTTAAATATTTTTTGGACATAACTTCTATATCACCACCTCTTTTTTTCTTTTTCTTTTCTATTTTTACCTTGCCAGAGCAAGTCTTCCAGTATAGGTTTTTCTTCTCTTAGATGTGTTTCCATTACTGCTAATACCCCAAGCTTTTCATTTTTAACAACTTTATTGAATTTCAGCCACTTTCCCTGGTCTTCTACCACCTTGCATATTCAAATATCCAATTTTAACATTTTATTTTCTACCTTTCTTAAATTCTTTTATCTCTTTCTTCTCTATTACAATAGTAATTAGCTTGTTTATCATTAATTTACTTATTTCCTCTTCACATCTACATTTATATCTAAATCAGTTAACCTTTGTTTACTTCTTACATCCCATCCATTCTTAACATTAATTTTGATAATATATTGTA
Source organism: Epiperipatus broadwayi (assembly GCA_028023455.1). Taxonomy (NCBI): domain Eukaryota; kingdom Metazoa; phylum Onychophora; class Udeonychophora; order Euonychophora; family Peripatidae; genus Epiperipatus; species Epiperipatus broadwayi. The sequence continues at coordinate 65,924 of JAQFVV010007058.1, read as the reverse complement.
ATTTAAAACCCTACCACTTTTTATTTTCCAAACTGTAATATTTTTATAAATCATGTGATGTGATGTTTATGATGTGATGCACTATGGCTTCCCTTTCTCTGAGTCAGGAATCTCTCAGATATTATGCCCAAGGAAACCTGTTAGCCACCTTTCCTTTTAATTTCCCATATTCCTCTCTATTTTTCTCTATCCTATTTCCACAATATTACCTTTGTCAACTCTATAGCCTTTATAGATAAATACCTCTTATCTTTTCTGAAACCCAGTATAAAAACCAAAAACCAACTTTTTGCATGATCACTTTGTTTATATTTACTCTCCCACAACTTCATTATTTGTACTGTTTTTTTGTAGGCATTTACATTCAATTAACAGATGCCTAATATTTTCTATGTCTTCCTTATATAATTTTTAGACTATATCACTCATATTTTTCTACTTATATGTATATTCTCTTGTTGCTAATGATCCTGTTTGAACTTTAAACAGTAAACTACTTTCCTTGCTATTATCATAAATTAACATGCACTCAGCATTCTGTTTACTTCTATATATGTTTAAATTCTTTTTACTCTCTATACTAGTTCTCCATCTTTCCATCTATTCTTCTATTTCATTCCTTGCCACCATAACATTCAACAATTCTCCTAATACAATCATTTCACCTTTTGTATAAGTATACTAGCATAAAGTCTTTAATCAAATCTTCTACATACCATACTACCTTTCTCACCCATCTTATTACCTGTCCTTTACTCATAACCCAATTAAATATTATTTTTCTATTCTCTTATTATCCACAAATTGCAATCTACAAAACATTTTCATTTTGTTTTTTGCGTCTCTCATGTAAAAACTTGACCAGCCCATTTCTCCTTGATTTGCCTTCTTTGCCATCCATACATCAGCATCTAATGCATGTCTTTCTACTTCTCTTTATACTTTTTCTAAAAAATCTAACATCTTTTTACTAATACATAATGCATCATTACCATAAGTTAACCCTGTTACTGCTACTTCCTGCCATACAATTCTAGCTATATTATATTTATTTTATGAAAAAACTGCTAATTTCTTTATTAATTCCTTTCTTTTTTTTTGTTTTATTTATCAATGTTTTCTCCCATTCTCTAAGCAATTTCTCTGATTACTTAAGATGATTCCCAAATACTTATACCTATTCACCATGCTTAATGTTATATCCCCAATAAAAATTTCTTTCTCTTCTCTTTCACCAGTACTCTACAGGTAGTGACATCTAATGAAAGTTTGATTAATCAATGGACACCCGCCAGAATGCTATCAAATTCCAATTACCAGACAAGCCAGTCTCTAACTCCTGTCTCCACCATCAAAGATGGCTTGAAAGCTGAAACCAATGCATTTTATGTTTCTAACAACTATCCTTCATTTCTTTATTTTTCTCAAGCCAATATCCCAAAATCAAAAAACAAAATTTCAAAACCAGAATAACTCACATATCAATATGAATCTGATTTCAAGCCACTTTCTATATTACATTTAGATATCAGTTTTATAACTACTATGAATCTTTTTAATATTTGACTAAGAATGTTAAAACCAATATCAACAGCACATGAACTTTCATATGTTTATTCATATGTTTTCAATGGTAATTATTTTTGTATTACTGTAGAGCCATCTACAAGATTGACAAAGCAGTGAACACCTACTATAATGCTATAAAACTTTTATCTTCAGTTTGAAACTAATGCCACCTTTTGCTCCTCTATAATATTCAAGTTTGACTATTTAATAATGAATAAAATCTTAGTTTTATATTCATATTATATCACTTGCATAGTTACACAATATAGGATGAAGATTTTGAAGCATATAAAAAATCAGATGATGTTGAAGAAGCTTTGACCTTCTTAACTAAAAGAAAGAACGGGCTTACTATTATCACAGAAATATATAAAACCTGATTTGGTATCATCCCTATAAAGTTATGGGAGTGAGTTAGCTTAGGTTTAAAACTTGAGAGCTTTTTTAAACTTCAGGCCACTAATTTGAACATTAATAAAGTGCACAGAATGGTTGCATTAGTTGAAGATCTAAGTCTTAGACATCACCGATGAAAGCAAAAGCCACAATCTGGTCGATATAGAACTGGTGATTTAATAGCACTATATCATCTGACATCCATCTATTACCCAAGCTTACCATAGAATAGTTTTAGAATGAATGTAGCTGTGAAATGGGCAATTACTATAATAAAGGGGCAGACATTTTGATACTTTTTGGGGTAATGAATGCAAACAAAAAATAGCTGTGTAATAATGAACAAGTTAAGAAATTCGTAACCCAATTTTGATTTTGTTTTTTTATCCTTTAATTGTTAGTTCTGTTTTTATTAGTTTTGTAGTTAGAATGGCCATAAGTCGTTTACTAGTTTTCTTGTCTTTTACTCGAATTTAAAATATAAATTGAAGTTGTTATAAATTTATTTAAATGCACATTATTATATTAAGTAATATTTACTAAGGCTATAACCTCAAGAATATGTGCTTGAAAATGCGAAGGTAGGGACCTCTACAGGTCTTAACCACAAGCTTATGCTTTGAAAGAAAAGAGAGGAATGTTATAAAATGTAGTGAAAATAATTCTGCGAATTATTATAAATTATTTTTCAGCTACCCATTTTCTATGTTCAGGGATTGAACATAAAAAACAAGAGTTATTCCTACCATATGATAGGGGTCAAGTGATCTACCCCCGACTCAATCTTTTCCCAATGAGCAATCTTGAGAAGTTTTACCTAGTGGGTTTACTCATTACTCATTATTATGGCAGTCCCGCAATCCTATTATACGCATCACACAGTCAACTAGTACTCTAGATAGATTAGAGCGTTAAGCCACTATAACCAGCCGAAGAATAAAGGATTATCAAATATATTTATCTATGGTTTTCATTAGTATAATTTCAATTTCTGTAATAAAAAACATTTAAATTACATAGCAACTAAATTATTTATATATTTAAATAGTAAACTCATAAAAATGTTCTTTTTCTTTTTCAACATTTATTTTAATCTCTGAAAGATGGTTCTTAGTTTTATAGTAGCGCCCTCCTTGGCTAAAGAATTATAGTTAAATCTCTTCTACAAATTTTGTAGAATTTGTATTAAACTTTATTTAATTTTAAAATATGATGTAAGAAGAATGCAAAATTAGAAATGAATTCTATGAAAAAGTAATGTTGTTCAGATGCTATAATGAAATAAGTAATTAAAATACCTAGTGAAATTATCTACACAGCATACGTATAAGATAATAAAAATTGCATAAATTGAAAAAAAAAAAACCCGGTGTAATTTTAAACTGAACATCGGCAGACTTTATAAAGTGAGAAGATGAAAAACCAGTGAATTTCTCAAGATTTATGACTATGAGTAAGTAAAGAAGTCATTTAACGATGATTCTTTACTCTTGTAGCCACTTATACACAATTAATATATATATAAATAACATAAAATTAACTATGTAAATATTCCACAGATTTCAATACTATAATTGTAATTTTTATGCAAATAACATGCATGATTCAGCATTATTCATATGAGAACTGCTTGATTCCATTTTAAAATAGGTGGTCATGGGTGATGAGGGATTCAAATAATTGCCAATGATAAATTACATTTAGTGATCATAAAATTTTGGATCCAGTTTGAATTAGATTGGCATTACTCAAGACAAATCTTAATTTTTAAGAGTTGAATATGAAAATAATTTATAATAAAAAAATTATGGATACTTTACATTATTTCACTGAGTAGAGACTGCAGATTTTATTGCAGTACAACAGTTAAAATGATAAGAGTTTGATATCTTAAGAAAAGATACTGTTATGGCTCAAATTAGTTTCAATAATGGACTCGTTATGGCTCAAATTAGTTTCAATAATGGATTCACTCAGATTACAATCTTATTTTTGATAATATTCAGTATTCATCGCAACAGATAAATAAATATATTGTTAAATGGAGGTTGCCTTGACAACAGTTGGAAATTGTTGATTGTTATTGATATTGGGATTGTCTAAGTGTTGACTGGTTTCCAATAAATAAATATATGTATAGATATAATACAACCAATGACAGAAACAGGCCAATAGGCGAAGATGCTCAGTGAATCTGATTACTTCTATTAAGAAATGATACCTGACTATAAACTGGCAATTCATTCAGAGATAGGGTCAGGAAACAATGGATATTATGCTGGTTGCTTGAAGAAGCAGTGAGGCATGTTCAAAATCAAACTGGAAGCTTTTAGATAGTAAATCTGAAATGAGGCTATCTGCCATGGTACAGTTGCAAGTATCACTACATCTGGACATGAGGCAAACTGCCACAGTATAACTAGAAGGATTTGGCATACCTCGAAGGTGATCTGAAGTCATATACTTCAAAAGATGGGTAGCATCTGGAGTTTTAACCTAGCCAATGATATCAAGTGAATTATATATCAGATGTTTATGTAAATATGTATTGACACTTGATTCCACCCCACCCCCCATAGAATAAAGTTTAATATGGCAAAAATTGGTTTATTAGAGGAACTCAGTTCAGGCTATGTGGAAAATTAGCCAACCTATATGGTTCAATTGCTCTTCTATCTGAAAATTAATTAAACTTAAATGGAAAAATTCATAATGACCTATAGTGTGCAGACATATATATTCACAGTCAACTCCATTGCTTCCAAAAGATCTTGATTTTGACAAAGTGCTACCTTTATAGACAGCTTATATCTCTTTCTTTTAATGATATTGCAGAAATATCACTTCAATCTCTGTACCCCAGGAAAGGGGAAGAAAGCACAGATTTTGCCACAAAACTCATAAAACTATTGCTGTGCTGTGTTTTCAGGGATTTCTTAAACAATGTGCTAAGACAGTTCATATGTGAAATCGTAGTTCTGGGTCAAACTGTGAATAAATCCAAATACTAGCTTTGAGCCCACAGTGTCTCAAGCAATTCTGGATGAATATTATGATAGTATCATTAAATAAAAGTAATTCCAGTATTAAAGCTGTTGATCAGAAAGCTTGATCAGTTAAAGTCTGTTCCAATCAGGATGAGCTTGAGAGATCTTCAAGGGATAATAGTGCTGTGAACATTTGTTACAGATGTAACAAACTGGAATATGTACATAGTTTGTTCATTTAGAAATACAGTGTGCAAATTTTGTGAACGCATCACATATATAGAAGCTGTTTGTTTAAAAAAAAACGAAGATAGAAAAAAGGCAAAGTTCCTTCTAAAAAACTATTATGTAAAATTAAATCATATGGAGTGGTATCAATAATATTAAAAGCATGAGCAGCAGGCATTTAATTTTTAAAACATGAATTATTATTAATGGTATACTGATTTCAATAAATTAAATTCTGGATTTGCAGTTATCATTGTGTCAAAAAATATGTCGGTTATTATTAGTAAAAAAAAAAAAAACAAACTGCAACATATCCAGGCAGCCAGATCCAACTTTTGGGGGAAGGCAAGATAAAAATTATTATGCCAAAAAACAACACATCTCTTTGTCATTGTGTTGGAAAGTCATCATGAAATCTCTTAGACTCTGACTGGTTCAGTCACTTAGAATATGAAGTAATCAAACAGAATCAGCTTATAAATGTAGGCAAATTGAAAATGCCTACCCAGAAGTCTTTGATATGGCACTGGATTGCCATTGGTCTTAACAGGTAAAGTAGAAACTGAGCTTGGACTGTGATGGGATACAGGGGTCCTTGATCCCATAACTTCACAGAGTGGCCTATCACAATTGTACTGATTATCAACAGATTGGTGATGTGCAGATCTGTAGTGATTATGGATGTACAGTCAACAAAGCATTGCCAGTTGATTTATCCACCAGTATCAGTTAAACTGATCATATCCCTGTAGTCTGGTGGACATATTTTATAAAAAATATAACTGGGACAGCCTCACTTGTAGCTACCAGCCAATGGTCAGCCTGAATTATTATTAATGACTATTACCCCTAAAAACTTATTTAAGATGAACTAGTCATCTTTATAGTACCAGTAATATTCCAAAGAGTTGTCAATCAACTTGCTCTTAGTTATGCGTGGAGCACCACCATACTTTGATGATTTTTATTATTGGTTAAAAGGTCAGAACAACTCTGGATTGCCACTAAAAACTTTTAGACAACTTTAAGGTCTAAGACGTTAATATAAATCTAGGGAAATGAAATTTTCATGATGAAGAATTTGATTTCTTAGATGTAAGACAGATGCGAATAGCAGCCATCACAAAAAATCTTAAAGTGATTAAAGAAGCAAAGACCATGTGAATAAAAAGCAGCTCCAGTATATTCTGGGCTTCATCAATCATTAAGTCAGCTTTCTACATTATAAATCTGAAGCTGCTGAACTAATATACAGACTGCCAAATAAAAATGCAATCAGGAAGTAGAACAGAGAATTTGAATAACCGACAGATATAATATCAGATTCAATAGCACTAGCACAACTATGATCCAGAAAAGCTGCTGGAAATAAATTGCACTACATCACAGGTGGGAATGGGTGCAGTTCTATTTCATACAAGTAATGATTGTACACAACTTTTCATTGCATCTGCATAAAAGCATTTCTCAAGAGCTGAAAAAATATGTTTAGACTGACTGAGGTCTTTGCCCTGATTGCTGGCATTAAGGAATTTTATGACTATCTTTACGGTAGTTCATTCATATATCACAATGATCATAGACATCTGTTGGAAATTTTTGTGCCCAATTAAGGGATCCCTCACCATCCCTCACCATAAATAAATGATTGAAGTAGTTCAATTTTTTATTTTATGTTTGCAATTGTTTCTTTCGTTGCACATAATTTTAACAACCCTCAGATCATAATTATGGGTGGGTTCTCTTTCATGATTATGAAAGACTGATGAAATAACAACTTCAGACTTTATTTTAGATTTTTTTGCATATTTGTGCTATTTTCATATTAGAAAAATCACAGACAGATGTTAGTAAACAGTAATCAACTGTAAGTGCTTTTTGCATTCAAAAATGCACTCTGTTGGTGCTACACAGAGACTAAAGCACAACAGTATATATTTATGTTTTAAGATAAGAAATATATATTGTGATGCTTTATTCTCTATATAAACCAAGAGATTGCATTTAGAAGAGGATACCTTTTGAATGCAAAAAGTATTTTCAGTTTATTATTTTCATTGATTCCTGTTTATTAACATCTGGTAGTGATTTTTCTAATATGAAAACATAACAGATATTTCCATATATTAAAATATTTCAACAATAACATCTGTTCAAAATTATCAATTTATAATATATATAGAAGTATGGAGAGATGCATGTTGGGAATAACAAGAAGAGATCGAAAACGTAATGTATGGGTAGGAGAACAAACAGGTGTTACTGACCTCATTGAAAAAATTTAAGAGATTGAAGTGGAGTTGGTCTGGACATATTGCTAGAAGAGATGATAATAGATGGACAATTGAAATTTTAAACTGGATTCCAAGAGATTGTAAAAGACCCAGAAAGAGACCACATGTGAGATGGATGGATGAAATAAGAAAGTATGCAGGGGGGATGTGGAGAAGAGAAGCTAAAGATCGGAAAAGATGGATTAAACTTGGAGAGACCTTCATCCTGCTGTGGATTGATAATGGTTGATGATGATGATGATGTAATTCTACCTGTTAAAAATACATTGTGTAACAATTTTAAATTATAATAGTGATAAATACTAATAGTAATAATTTATAAATTAAGCAGAGGTACTTTCTATTACATTATAATTATTAACTAAATTTATGCGGGCAAAAGAGTAGATATCACATGAATTTCCAAGAATTACGTATATCAATATTGTGGATTGTGTACTTATTATATAATCTTTAGATTAAATCACTATTGGGCACTGATTTACCTGATGTTTGTTTTGCTTTTGGAATAGTAATAGCCATCATGTTGTTCAATGCCTACAAGTATATAAAAATTGCATTATCTTATAAATATGCTTAGCTTGAATTTTACCTTACTCAAAATATACTCTGTTTATTTGGGAATACTTTCATAATCATTCAGATGTATATAGTCATAAGTAAACAGGAAGACTCTTCATTTTAAATTTAAGCATCTTAAAATTCTCTATTTAATAATAGCATAAACTAATTTCTCTTTAAATTACATTGGAGATAGAATAATAAAACGTGTAAGATTTATAGATGATATGGCTCTTATAGTTGGAGGAAGGATATATGGAATATGGAATGAATATTAATGTTGCAAAGAACAAGTGTACAAGTTAATATTAATGATTAGATAGTTCAGCAATCAGATGAAGTTAAAAGGATAGTTTTGCAAAAGGAGGTATTTAGTAAGAGAAAGAAAATATTTTATGAATTTTTGAAAAGAGAGTTAAGGAAAAGATGAATTACATGTTATCCATGAAACACATTTCATATGTTTGTGAAAAGTAGACAATAAATAAATAACTTAAGAACAAATTAGTGACTCTTAAGTTGGGAATGTGGGTGAGGATGAAAAAATTAGTTGGAAAATAAAATGACATATTGTAAAAGTTTTGGTAAGAATAAATGGAAAAAGGAAATTGATGGCAGACATTAGGGATAGAAAGAGAAACTGGATTGAACATATATTAAAGGGAAAATGCTAGTTTAATGAAAGAAGTTTTATAGAGAATGATGAATGGAAACATAAAGAAAAGATAGATAAGATTGATTTTTCTGAATGATAGAGGGGTTAACAAGAGGTATATGGAAGTGAAAAATTAAGCAATAAACAGAACAGAAAGAAAAAAAATAGTGAGATGGCTGTGTGGTTCTTTTCTAGACCTGCCCATAGGATAGAGCGCTAATGATTGATTGACATTCAAAAAGCTTATTGGATTGCACTTGAAACTTCATAGGATTGAAACTTTTAATTTTAGAAATTCTCTATTTTTTTTTTAGGTGTCAAAGCATTGACTAGGAAGCGAAGCCGGAGCAGCTATGCTAACCGCTAGGCCACCAATGCTTGACAAGTTCTCTCATTTTAACATTATATACCCAATTAGATGGAAACTGAAAAGATGCGGTTGGCTGATTCATTATTTGGTTATTATTAAACTAGAACTTCTATTAATATTCATGATTGCTAAAAGAGGTCAGCACAAACTAAATAATTTTTTTTTTATGCTGGGTTTGGAAAAGATAAAGGGGATTTAGATATAAAGGTTATAGAGTTGACAAAGATTATGTTGTGGAAATGGGAAGGGGCAGAATATGGGAAAATTTAGAGTGGGAATGGAAAATAAAGTGGCTAACAGGTTTATCTGGACATAATTGCTGAGATATTCTTGACTTCGTTTAAGGAGAAGCCACAATACATCACATCACATTTTTGACTGTCATTTCCTTTATTGATTACTATGCCAACTATTATGCATTTATTACTCAGAAAAACTAAGCGTTTGGATAATTTATTACGTCTATATCTATCAGGAATAAACTGTAAATAAATGGGAATTTTTTAAATGAAAACATCTTTTATTTTAGTAAACTAATGCCATTTTGAACAAATATTTTAAAATATAAATATTATTATGCAAATTATTTACAACAAGTTTTATTTTAAACACGTGTTTATTTCATTATATAGTTTATACAATATTAATTTATATGTTACAAATTATATATTATTATACATTGAATAAATTCTTTATAGTTTGTTTTTTGACCATTATGTTTCTTGCATATTTCATGAATGATTTATTTTATTAGAAGACAATTATATTAATAATGATTGTAATAGTGAGCTTACCTTTCATTTTAGGCCATAAAGGATCCCACGCATTAAAATTGTGGCCACATTTTAAATCTCATTTTTTTTGGTATGTATTTAAGGTCACTATATAATTATGGAAATGCTGAATAGAATAAAATTGTTTTGGAATGTTGCTTTGCATCTCGCTAGCCATATGGGTCTTAGCATTGATGATGCATCTTTTAGATTGTTTTTGTCACCAATCAGGAAGTGTGTTGTCAATGCCTCATTTAATGGGTTTTTGGAAAGTGTTAGGTTTGATCTAATATTAATGAAAAAGGACAATAATCACTGATGTGTAAGAAAGTTTCTTCTTCTTGCCACATAACTTATACATTGTGTCAAAAGATCATCTATAATGTTTTTTAGGAAAACCATAGTTAGAAAACAACCGTAAATGAATTTAATGCCAGTAGATGTCACTGATTCATCTACCAGCATATTTTGTAGTATTTTTATAGATGGACAATAGAAGCATAAATAATGCTGAGATTTGCATAAATCTATGAAAGTTATTAGATGAAAATATTTTTATCAGAGTCTATCATGCTAACTTCTTTGTTTTTCTTGTGAGAAGAAAAGAAAAAAAATAAAATAAATAAATTTTATGTTTTTATGTTTTGACATTAAGTAAATAATTAATTAATAATTTGAATTGTTCAATTGACATTTTAGATTATGAAGCAAATGCACTGTGATTTAATGCCGTATTGAAATTTTCCTGCCCAGCCAGTTGCGACTAGATTTGCCAATATATTTCTCACTGCACATAAGAAACAAATCTGACACTGTTCAACACTATGTCACTAGAGATAAATTTATATTTCATGCATTATTTCTGTGACATATTTATTATTGTTCATGATAAATGTGAAATATTTTTGGTAAATTTTATTTTATTCTGTTAAAATAACATATACTTATTTATTTATTATAGAAACGGACTAAATTGTGGTATCATTGTTGAACATATAAAAAGAATTATATCTTAGCAATATTGTCTCATGAAAAAGTAGAAATGAAAAATAAAGACCAATTTATTTTAGATGTTATTATTAGGAAAGAATAATTAAAAATAAATAGAAGAATGTATGGTATTGATTTAGTGTGAGTTCTACATTTTATTTAACATATCTGGGGAAGCGACTGAATCACTAATGAAATAAGCGATAAACGTAACATTTTCCAATAGTTTGGTTAAATATGTAATTTCATGCATACTTTTGAATTAAAGTGTTTTGAGATTTTGGTAAAATAATGTGAAAGTGATAAATTGTTCGTTTTTTCATTTTTTTCCCCCACTAAATAATACAAATAATAAATATGGGAGAATTTTTTTTTTATCTTATAGTTCTTACTGTGATAAATTTAGCTGTATGTTGAATCCAGTTTGCTATTTAGGTTTTCCCATGGTTGACCAGGATATGTTTTCCTTCAAATACAAAATATTTTAATAAATTGTTTATAATATTTAAATTTTAAATATTCTCAACAGGTAAAAAAAAACAAGCTTTCTTTTTAAAACATGAATGGATTGAAATTATTACCTGTTTAGATTCAGTAGTCAGCAATGAGAACTTTGTTACCTCATACACCAATTATCCTTATTAATTACACTGTGAATATATTAGCTGACATTCACAAAATAATAAGATTATTATTTATGTGGAAATGTATTATATACTATAACAACCCTTACCCAATATGCATTATTAGTTTTATTTCTGTGTAGTTAATTTTGCCACCATACCAAATTAACTTTTTAAAAATATTATTACATTAAATTCTGAACATAAACATTCAGCACAACCTCTTCTCATTTAGTTATTGAAATTTCTCTCTTGATACTTTTATCACAGTCTATGAAATAATACAGTATAAACTCAGTTGCATCCAATTATAATCCATAATCTATCCTTTATCTTCTAGAGTTTATTAAAAATTATTTAATTGTTTAAATCTTTTGTAATTAGTCAGTACACAGACAGACCATAACAATTATTTTCATAAAATTTCAAAAGCAATCAACCCCATTTAGGAATTGCCTTCTAAAACAATAGCAAACACTTCATAAAGTAGTGGGATCCAATGCAAACCATAGTATAATCAATGGATGCTAGAAGGTTTGCATATAAAATCCCTACCTAGAGTTTAGTACACCAGTATCCCCAGATTACTTTCTAGTTAGTTGCTTTCATCAGTGAGGTGACTTGGATCTACAAGCACTGTGCCTGGATCTGAAAATCTTAAGCAATTCTCTGGCAGCCATATTTTCTGTGGTTAGTAAAAAAACTAAAGACACTATAATATAATTGATATTAAACTGGGTTCAAATCTGTATGACTACAAGTGAGTCAGCTTGGATTGAAAACATTATTGTGCTTCCATCTTGGGCTCATGGCTTTATAGTTATGTAAATAGGTAAAAGGCAGTTGCTGGAGAATTGCATTAGATCCAAAAATCTAGGTGCAGGGATCTCATGTTCAACTGTTCTCAAGATAAAAGCCATGAACTAGAAACTAGTTTTTATAATTAACTAAGACTAGCAAACGATGTGCATTTTAAATGTGCCATTCTATACTGAGTATCACCTGACTATACATTGATTATCTGCATTTAATATGGCCAATCAGTCATCTAAACATCACATGATCACCATTTCTTATGCTTGCTCATAACTGTCATTAAAACAGGCAAAGCTCTCCATACAGTAGGCACTAGATGGGTATTTTATGCAGAAACCTTCTGGCATCCATTGATTACTCTGGCTTGCACTGAGTGGCACTATTGTATGGAGAGTTTTGCCTGTTTCAATCAATCAGCTATAAGAAAAAATGACAAACTACCATATAATGAAAAAGTATATCAGTTCTTATATTCTACCATACATTTATACATTCAAATATAAAATCAATAAAAGCAAGACTGATTTCTTACATTCTTTAATTGAACAGTTTTTACAATAAAGATACTCAGCAATGAGAAGTCTTCTTTTAATTATCACTTATGGGCATATTATCAAATGTCTGTCTTTTGGATGATACGATATCATGTCAATTACCCATTTCTATGTCACTGCTTCTAATGTAGCTCTCCAATGTTCTTACACTGAGCAAGATTATATTCTCCATAATGATCATGCCTGGTTGGATTTAGAACTTTCAAATCTCATTGTAGAGGCAAAAGGTTGAATGTCCATATAGAGGAATTGTCGTTTATTAGCTAAAGGTATTTAACATCTAATGGTGATTGACAAAGCTAGTAGGTACAGTACTGACATTTGATTCAAATTCTTCAATCCCAATTTTATTGTTTAGTATACATATTTTAATTCAAAATATGCAAAATGTTTGAACATCTGCGTAATGAAAAGGTTTTACCTTCTCTTTATAATGTAGAATCATCTGAATGCATTTTAGTGAATTTCACCAGAATCAGAACTCTCACAGATAAAAAAATAATATATGCTGGTTCATTTATACAGTCATTGTCTGATTGTATAAATGAAACAACATATATTATTTATCTGTTAGAACTATGATTCTGGTGACATTCACCAAAAGTGCACTCAAATGATTCTACATCATAAAAAAAGGTAAAACATTTTTATTACACAGACATTCAAAAGTTTTCCATACTTTGAATTACAAACATAAACAAAAGAAATATCAATATTACATATACATATTATATATTTGCTCTTGAAACTGGTCCATAGCCTTTTATCTTTGATGTAATTTTTTCTCCATGTGTTACATGTAAATCTCAATGTCATCATTGCAGATAAACACCAGCAAATGGTGTCATGATACAGAGAAAACAATTTGACATCATGACATGATAACTCCATTATAGTGGGATATCAAAATTTTTAATGAACTTTATTTAAAAAAAATTTGAAATTGCAGTGCAATACACACAAACTGAGCTCTGTGCCAAAATCTCTTAATTTTTCCTCTTCCCTATGTTGTATTCCTGTGATATAGTTATGGATTTTGGATGAAAGTAATTCATCTGGAAATATACTTCCTAATCAAAATCTAACTCAGTCGAAAGTATGGGAATTGTTGGATAAAGTAAAATTTCATGTCAGATAATCATATATACTAAAACTTTGATTTGGTTTGTCATAAAAAAGGTAATTTAATTCACAGATATTGGCCAATTTTTTTGACAGCCAAGGTCAATTTTTTTTCTGGAAAACAATTTTCACCATTTGGAATTTTTTACACCTATCATGAGGGGGAAATTTTTTTTTCTATTTTTTTTTTTTACCAGAAAATGAAGCAAATGTTATCATTTGGGTATTCGGTGTTCAATTATTTTTTGACTTATATCAATAATATTAGCCATTGTCAGTTCTATTTTGTTTTTTGTTTTAAAAAATGATAACAAAGATCCAATGTCAAGCATTGGTAGCCGAGAAGTCAGAGCAGCTGCCTTGCAAGCAGTGTCTTGCAGACAGTTGTCAAGGGTTAACTTCCCAGCCGATGCTTTGACATATGGGAAAAAGATCCAATCAATTAACAAGATTATTTCTGTTGTATTAATATGAATAATATTATTGGAGTAACATTTCAGTTATTCAAGAGTAAAACAATTCTATAAACAAATATTAAGATATTTATTATAGGTATTTACAGTTACAAAATATATACAACAGCATATATACAGAGATTTGCTTCTGTTACAGTTATGAATTTGACTAAATTTTAGTTGTTATTGATACTTGTACGTAGAAAAGATTTGTATCATACCGTCTTTGAACCCAACTCTTAACTTTTCTTTCATGTTGACCCTTATTCAATAACTTGTATTTCTGGATTTATGTTTTTGAATTGAGAGATCCACATGCAATCATTATTACATCTGATTGGCTGTCACATAAGCATTTTTAAGGTGCAGTCAAAGGTTTCAGACTTTTAAGTCATTATTATATCATCGGCTTGCACTTAATAAATTTAATATATTTACATTTGTCACTATTATTTCATTAGATTTGAAAATTGCTTCATAGTAAATCGGAAGATTTCAAATTGTTCTTTTGTCACCATTTCATTATTTAGGTATTTTCCAGAAACTACAAAACAAATTTTTGAAGTTCTCCTTTAAAAAAAAAAAACAATTCTGTTCTCTTATTGGATAAGCCAATAAACATCACATGACCACCACCTATTATGCTTGCGTATAACTGTTGTTAAAACAGTGTGGCATACGTATAGTGAGTATTGCCTGTTTTAACTCTTATTGGATATTTATGACTGTCAAACAAATTTATTTTTACTAAGTTTATTTATTTAAAAAAATGTTTAACTCAGTTATGATGATGGAATAATTTAAGATTATAATATTTAAACGTTCACTGCAAAGAAAAAACTTTTAAGTACGTTATATATTTTTCAAAGGTTGTATCATTTTCCTTAAAAACTTTTACGTTCTTTAAATTACACTATAAAGTACTTTTAAATGTAAAGAAAAAATATTGTGGATTAAAGAATAATTTAACTGCCTTTGAAGTCCTGCAATAAATGGCAATATATAAAGAACCTATCTGGCGAAATTAAGATATCTCTTTTAATGAATGATTTTAAGAGTTAACAATAATATTAGAAAATATAGTTGTCAGTTTTAACACGGAAAGCTTATACATGAAAATAAAAATCTCAAAGTGAATGAATAAACACGATTAGAACTATTACTAAAAAAAAACAGATGCATCATTAATTAAATGCGTGGAAATGTTTTGTCAGGAATTATATAGCAATAAAGAAAAGAAAACGAAATATCACCTACAATTATTATATTTTGTGAATTATCCAATTTTTTTTTATGAAGTGCCACATGCAATTTAAGTTAGGAAGAAGGGGGAACGCTTCAGAAAATGATTGATTCGTAATTGGAATCTTAAAATAAACAGGTGAAAAAAAAAAGAAAAATTGTTAGCATTGTTATATATAATTTTCTTCTTCCTTTTATTATGTATTGATTTCTATATTTACATAAGAAAGTTGGAAATGGTACATTACTATATATTGAATGTCTAATTGATAAAGCTGTAACAGATGATTGAAAAAATGCATTAGTAATATTAACATTTAAGGCAATGTGATAAAAAAGATATTAGAAATTACAGACCTATCAGTTATTTTAAGTTATAGAAAGGACCAATAAACATAAGTCGCCATTATGTTTGATTTCGATATGATAATGACATTTCATTCTATAAGCATTTCTACAATGATTAAAACATATGATCACAATGATATAGACTCAAAATATATTAGAAGAATATCAAAACGCAAGAGCAATGATTAGATTACATAACTGTATTAAGTAGATTAACAACAGAGTGATTCCAGATCCCCAAAAGTTTTTCAATGGTTTTACAAGCAATATTTTATGTAATAAAATACAAAGTCAAATAAATAAAAGTAAAGGTAGATTATTGACATCATCTAGATTTTGCAGATGATGTGATTGTTTTTGAGAATAGTAATTCAGAGCTTAGGGAAATATTGCAAGAGTTATCAAATGAAAGTAATAAAGTAGAAGTAGAGACAAATGTTTAAAAGACTTGAGTAATGTTCAGAGAATTTTTTCTCAAAAACAAAATAAGGATTGATAAAAGTGAGTAAGAAAAAAAGCAATTACAAATATCTTGATCAGATTATTAATATAGATTAATATAATAATGGATGGAATTAATCATAGTATTAAACTTGGATGGGTTGAATTTTGGAGAAATAATTTAGTATTAAAAGAAAAAGGAAGTTTTTCTTATAAATCTGTTTCACCCATTTTTACATATGGATTTTAGATGTGGACTCTTAACAGAAGTGCAATGCTGAGACTTTAGCCATTTAACAAAGTATGAAGAAAGGTATATTAGGGGTAATAAAAAGGGATCACAAACAAAAAACATAATTAAAAATTATACATGTTTTAATGACATCAATAAAATAATTAAGAAACTGAAATGGACCGTCACTAGATATTCCATAAGATCATAACAGATTTAAAATGGTGCTAAATGTGAGATGGCTGAACCAACGAAGAAAGGTTGCTGGTATCATGTGGAGAAGAGGCTAGAGATTGAAGAAACTGGTTTAACTTGCAAAAATCTTCATCTTGCAGTGGAACAATAATGATGAAAATGATAATATTCTGATCTTTAACATTTAGAAATTTGGCTTTTTCACTGAATACCACAATTTTACTTGATATGGTTTTAAAGTTAATCTGCTTGAAACCCCCATCATATGTTTATAAACAATTACCTATAAATTTTTATTAAAGCTAAAATTAAGATCAAAACTTCAGAAAGTAGTAAATTGTAACTTATGCTTAGGATTTCATATGAAGTATTTCATCTTCAATTTTTTTTTCATGTGTCGTAGCATCTCTCATCTGATGTGAATATATTTGCACTAAAAAGGGAAAAATTCGAGAGAAAATTACAAAACTATATCTGTGAGTACAATCTTTATTATTCTATGCAATTATTTAGCGTGATTTACTACTTTAAAGTAGTTTTGAAACATTAAATTAAATAACGTTTATTAATTACGGTTAAGCGCTAAAATGGACTCTGTAATAAAGCCTATACTAAGGCCTAAACACTCTAATGGGAGGAAAAATATATATACTAACCTTAAAACCTCTGATGAGTCCCAAAGTTTGGATTACAACAATAAATCCTCCAAAGAACCTAAGAATAAATCTACAACAGTAGAAAGCATTTCAAATAATCAAAATCAATTTCTTTCTTCTTCGACTACTAATAACCTGATAATAAAATCTATGCTAAAATCAAAACACTGTCACGTGAAAGGGGAAAATAATTCGAAATTATCTAGTGATTTCCAAATTGTAAATGCAAAGATTGCAACCCCTAATGAACCTAAAAATAGTGGTGAAAATGTTCGAAATGATCATACCGTTAAAAAAAGTATAATTCTTCTCATAAACTCGCGAAACAATGGGAAAACTTTGCAACAGGGGAAAAATGATCATTCCCCAATTACAGCCTCAAACAAAAAAATGAATCACTTAGAGAATACCAAAACTTTACAAACACCATCAAAAACTAATCTATCTCCACTAAATAATCCAGAACTGGGAAAACAGATTAACAACAATAATTTATATAATAACACAAATCTAAATCTCATAAAATTTCCAAAACATTTAAAGGAAAATAAAAATTCCAAAACTACAATAATTAAACCAAATCAGAAATCGACCATAAACCATAATGATATGCACTCTCCCATTCCAAAACAATCTTCACTAAGTCACCCAGAGCTTGACAAATTCAATATCACAGGCCCTGAATACAGGGATTCAAACCAACTACCTCACAACTCTGAGCATAATAAAACCACAAGCCCAATGATGAATAAAATGACATATGCAAACAAGGTCAGAGCTAACATAATGATAAATACACATCATCAAACATCACAACCTGATAAATACATGGAAGCAATTCGACTTTTACAAGAAATAGAAACAGAACAGTCTACATCAAACTACTCTAATCCTCAAACAACATCTACAGATAATCCTACTTGTGATATTCAGAACCATGAAATAATAAATGAACAGTTTAACCAAACCATCCCATTGCCACTCCACAAATCTCTACTCAACTATTATAATGAGTGTTCTCTCATACTTTCCACTACATATAACTGTTTAAATTTATACACATTCCCTACATCATCACTATATGAACTATGTAAAGCACATGGCTGGTAGAAATCGATCCATAAGATCCTCTTTCATCCAAATGAAAGATATCTTATCATCCAGTTCACAAACCAACAAGTTAAAGCTGCCTTTAGAAATAGTCATAAACTCCTAAACAACAAATTTCTTGTCTACATTGACCTCAACCGCCCAGTTGTTTTAACAGGGCGAATTCAAAAATGTATCATGGACTTTGAAAAGGCAGACCTTCAGCGCCACTTCAAAGACTATGGCACCATTACCAAATTTCAATACCTAGTAGCAGACAACGATGATCCCACAGTATACATCAACACTGCACAATTTCAGCTAGTTCTTAAAAAAGGAATTCCATCTCAATCAGTCCCATCTCTAATTCAACATGGCGAATCTCCACTCAACATCATCTTTCGTGGCCTTCCACCCCAATGCTTCCATTGCAGGCAGAGAGGCCATCTAAAAAAAGATTGTCAAGAGAGAAAATGCATAATTTGTGGAGAGATTCGGTACAAATTCCACAAATGTGATAGCGATCAAGAAAATCAACATCTAACAAATACATACCCAAGTCTCAAGCAACAATATATCACTAGCAATACCACAGATCACACTACATCATCATCAAAAATTCCTAATGATAAAACTTCCTTGGAAACAGAACAATTTCAACTCACTCCTGAACAGCTGCATACCAATGACAATTGCGTATCATCATCAGATACAGCAACAATCAGCCAAACAGACATGGACACCGATGCTGAACAAAGCGACACTACAATGGCCAGCAACAGAATTCCACGTAAAAGAAAACATAAAAAAAAAAAACAATAGCTCTGAACAATCACAAGAAAGTAGCAATAGCAATGAATGTGACAATCTTCGAGATGCAACAAAGACTAATATTCCCCCACCAAATAGACCTTGTGAAAAAAAATGAAGAGACCGTTCTCCAAAAGTCACAAGTTCATATAACCTCACAAATGAAACAAAAACAATAGACCAAGATAACAACATACAACTGATTGACCCTTTGTCTCAAAATAAAGTGGCCTCATGTCAACATGAAAATGATAATGAACGCTTACTGATAGACTTATCTCCATCATTGTGGCCTATTCCTGAACCTATTCCACCAGACCTCAACTTATCTAAGAACCTAATACAATCTGAACCTTATCATCACCCCACCAATTTGATGCTGGAACAGAATATTATGGTCTTAGAAACTGGATCACATTCCAATCAGGCAAACTCTCCCACACGAGAGAGCGGTTTCACTATCAATGATGACTTTCAACATAACATCGATTAACGTCAGAGGCATGAACTCCCTTGGCAGAATCCAAGCATTATCATTCTGGCTTAAGCATAATACACCTGATGTTCTTTGCCTCAATGAAACAAAACTTCACACACTATCTGACCAAAACATCATACAGAGAATACAAAAATTTGGATACTTCCATTATTCCTTCTCCTCCTCTGCATCTGGTGGAGTAGCAATTCTTTTTAATAAAAAATCTAAAATAACCTTTTTCAAAATAATTCATATAGACTCTAACTGCCTCATAGCCATTATATAAGTAAATGGATGGACACTTAACATAATAAATGTTTACATGACCAAAGCATCAGATATAATCTATAGAATCATCCACACTATCAATGCAGTCTTAAGAACTAACCCTTTTCCTGCATTGATGTTGGGTGACTTTAATCATACATATGATTCTTTTGAAAGGAGTCACTTAAAATCACTGAGCAACACCTTTACAAGTGGAAGACAGCTTTTTGATGTGTCTGCCTTCTCATTCTATTCATCATGGTTTAAGTCCCTCATTGATCTTTTATACTTCTCTCCTTCACTTGCTCCCTTCATTGAAGCTAACCTGTGGCCTGTTGTCTTTATGGACCACATGACACTAGAGGTCCTTATCATAATTGTGGATAACACACATTCATATGGCAACATTCCATGAACAATGAGGATCCTCACAAAGGAATCTGCCACTATACAACTCATCTCTGAGATTTACATATCATTCAACTCTGCTAATATAAACACACTTTCACCATGTGATAAATGGAATAACTTCATAAATATTCTACAATCACATATTCATAAATGCACTCAACATAATAAAGGTCCCCTCAAATTACTAAGTCAGTTGGACAAGATAGCCAACACACTCAAACATTTGCCCATACAAAGGCAAAATATCCAAGAAATTACTCACCTTAAACTACAATACAAAGCTACCCAACAATCCCTGGCTGAATACATATCAATTAAACGAGCGTGCAGTTACTTAGCATATCAACACTGCTGGACTCGAGGTTACATCAGATGGGCCCTAGGAATCAACCAACAAAACAAGACATCCTCATCGATCAAGATACACAGTAAACAATATATCGGCCTCTCCATGCTTTCCAAAATAAGAGACTTTTACAAAAGAAAATTACAACCTATTGGTGTCACTAACATCCGTACAGTTTTTGTTACTAACAACCCTATGGAACATAACATCACAGATGGTGATATTCTTGACAAACTGCAATCACTCCCAGAAAGTGTCCATTCTGGCATGCATGGAATTCCCAGATTTCTACTTTTACACCTAAGAGCTTTTACTATCCCAGTAACCCATGGAATGATAGACCTCATCGCCACTGGAAGTCATCACCTAATAAACCTATGTCCCATCTCCATGGTACCCTTTTTAAAGAAGCGTGATGTACAACCATATCTCAATAACCTGCATCTTATCTCGATGATTCCTCTATTGACAAAGATCATCGAGAGCATCATTAAAGACAAGATTCAATATAACATAATTAAACAACTTTCATGCTATCAATTTGCAAAAAAAGGCACTTCAACATCTGACGCTGTCAGCCGCTCCAGACTTCTGGTCGATCATGTGCGGAGACAAAGAAAGTCCCGGCCCATTGCAGTCCAACTTGATATAGCTGAGGCATTCGACTCCGTGAGAATTGATGTTCTTCTCAGTGTTCTGGAACAGCTAAATGTACCACCTGTATACATTCAAATGATTGACAACCTTCTTTACAATCGGGAAGTGTTCTTGTCCCTAGATGGTGGCATTGCCCTGGGTGTTATGCCCTACGTCTCCATCCCCCAAGGTTCTCCCCTGAGTGCACTTCTCTTTGCTGCCTATATCAATCCAATGCTGTTGAAAATCGAGGCCACGTTTTCTGGTATCGCTGTTCCACTACTTAATGAGAACATCAATCACATCTCCTATATGGATGATGTAGTTGTGTTTCTTTCATCCCATGATGAACTGGGTAAGCTAAAACAACTTCTTGATCACCATGCTAAATTATCTGGTTTCCTTCTTATAACGATCGAAATGGAAGTGGTGATCGAATCTAACCGCAAAAACAATATCTGCAACGACCAGGGCGCCATCTAGGCATTTGAGCCTAGAAAAATTTATAGAGTAGGCAGATATGCACTGTTAAGATTCCACTTTATTTAAATAGTCCGATCATTAGCCCAAGTCACTAGCTCAGCGGAGACGCAGAGATAAAAATCTATATCTTAATTTATATCTTAAATATCAATAAATAAAAGCCACTGCCAGAAATTAACACATAAAAATATTTATTTTCACACATATAAAATAACATTTAAATTTTGAGGAATAAGTTTAACATTTTAGATTTTTATATTAACTTTTAATTTTACATTTAACTAAGTTTCAATGAGTTTAATATTTTATTTAGATAGTCAAGTATGAATAGACTACATAGATCTGCATTTGAAAAGAAAATATTCTTCCCTGATTTAACCTTAGGCAACAAATTTCGCAACCAAACTGGCGCCAATCCATCTGATACATTCATGTATTCAATGTAGCATGATATGACAACACAAAATACTATACTGTCAGGAATGTACATCTGAACAGTAAGTAGAATTAGAGAAGACATTGACTCTCCACCAACAGGAATGTTACATCTGTTGGCAAGTAGAACAATAAACAAAAAACTCCATAGGGATAGGACTGCGGTCTTCTGCCGACTTACAAACCCATCCATAGGCAAACAGAAGGTGTGTGGCGTATATATGCAATCCTGCCTGAAGCGGATCTCATACTACATCTACTAATTACACAAATATATCCAATCCATTGAGCCAATTCAACTACGAAATGAATAACCTAAGATTACCCTCCCTTAATATAACTTTACAAACTATATAGCCATTCACGCCCGACTTAAATTTAACATTTAGATACGTTTGCACAAATGAATTTTATAAAATTTGTTTTAAAAATGTTGAGTATAGATCAGCTGCACAGATTCCATGGTCAAAAACATTCCAAATTAAACACAACTGATCAAAATACAAAGTCATCGATAAATGTCACTTGCATAGGGAATAAACAAATCCCATTAGCATTCATCGTAAGATGCTGCAGTGATATCGTTGACCCATATATTCTAATCAAATGTGAAAACCACAACATAATCAACCACTAAAGAATCTATGCAATGTCTATACCCAACCTAAACTTCATCATTTAAAATTTAAACAATAAACACTTTATACAATAAGAAAAAAAAATGGAAATGATTTTTATCAATCGGAAAACATATAAAATTAAACATTATTAATTTGATTTTAAACTTAAAAAAGTCAGATGGAAGTTCATAAGCTTGAACGAAAGTTCTTAGTTATTTTTAAATTTAGAGTTCATGTCAATATAGCTTATGGTAGAAGAGTCCAGGTTCCTGTTTTTTAATTCCCGTGACGTCTTTATTGGAAGATAATGTTCTGGAGGTAGCATTAGCTGGTTCCATTCTTGTATCACAGTCTTTTCATTTTATAATTTTTTTAACTAGAGAGTGTGGTATGTGCGTCCTACCACAACTCTCAAACACACCACGCTGGAACTCAATATTTCTCTTTTTATAGTAAATCTCCAGATTGAATGAACAAAGACATCACTAATCCAAATTTTCATTCGGGTCCGGGCTGAGGCTTGGTGCTTCCATTGGTCAAGCTAATTTCTTTTTATTTTCTTATCTATCTTTCATCAGATCATTTTAATTATACAAGAGCCCAAAGCTAGCTTGCTTTTCAAACAATTTATAAACAATCATTTCCATTTACAGATTATATTAATTAATACCTGTTTTTATTTTTAAATCTTGTACTTTTTTATAAAAAAAAGTACGTTCAAATACTTATTTGTTTTTTTTTTTAAAAAAATATTTTTAAAGTTTGAACTCTGTGCGAATGTATATACGTTTAACAAACATTTTAATTTTAGCATTTAGTTTTTTACTTTTATTTGCGAACTTTTAAGTTTTTAGTTTAAATTAATGTAACGACATATTTATATATCGTTACATATCAGTAAACTTCCTCAAAAAACAAAAACATTAAAAAAAAAAAAGAATTTACTTAGTGTTAGTAATTATGTTACACAAATTTGTTATATATGAAATTTCAAAAGGACAAAACTTTTTTTTTAAAAGACAAAACAGTAATTACAAATATAATGATAAAAAAAAAGTTGACTGATGATTCCTTACTACCAGCTAAATTTCTGCCCTCTCCCTTCCAAGTTTCTTTTCTTCAACTTTTAAGTATTATTTAGGCAAGTTAAACGATTAGATGTTAATTTAACAAGACTTTTTTTTTTAAAAAAAAAGATTTATATTTATTATTACGTTTTATTCCTCGCATTTATTTTTACATATGCGCAATTTTTCTTACTGGCAGAACCTTTTAAACAAAACTTCAAACTGCAACTCCACATCATTACAACAAATATATTTATACTAATTTCAGAAAAAATACTACGGGCATAATTTATTTTCAAAAGTACTAATGGTTTATTAAACATCTGGCTATAACTTTACATTAGTACAAAAATGTACTTATTTCAGAACAAACATGTTATTTGCATGATTCACTTTTAAAATTCTCAGGGCAAACGTGTTTATTAAAGATCGGAAATTTCATCATCATAATTCCCCTTCTCAGGGTCAATCTCTGAGGTAAGGCCACACTTGGGATGGCAATTATAACGATCGAAATGAAAATGATTTGATGAGAACGGTAAGACGCACTTGCCGTTCTCTCTCATTTTTTTTTGTTTTAAAAAAATATAAAAAGGAAAAGACTGTGATACCTTGAACCAGCTATTACCATCTCCAGAACATTATCTTCCAATAGAGGCATCACGGGAATTAAAAGCAGAAACCTGGACTCTTCTACCGTAAGCTATATTGACATGAACTCTAAATTTAAAAATAATTAAGAAGTTTCGTTCAAGCTTATGAACTTTTATCTGACTTTTAAGTTTAAAATCAATTAATAATGTTTAATTTTATATGTTTTCCGATTGATAAAAATCATTTCCATTTTTTTTTCTCTTATTGTATAAATTATTTGTTATTTAAATTTTAAATGATGAAATTTAGGTTGGGTATAGACGTTGCATAGATTCGTTAACCGATATTAAAACTTTACATGAGATTTTGTTTAGACAATTGAGAAAGATTTCAGGTGTAAGAGGCAAGATTTAGTAGGTGGAGGTTCGGTTTTGATAATTATTGCATGTATTTTGGAACAGTTTGGTAGAATGGGGTTCATCTTTCTTTTTAATGAAATAATTTATCAACTGTAAAAGCGTATTTTCGAAAAGTCTATCAGAGTAATTTTAGTTCAGGAGTTAAATATAGTTCGTCTTTCTTTTTAATGAAATAATTTATCAACTGTAAAAGCGTATTTTCGAAAAGTCTATCGGAGTAATTTTAATTTTAGTTCAGGAGTTAAATATAGTTCGTCTTTGCTTTGAAATAATTTATAGAAAACAGTAAATAGCGTTTTATTTGCTATTAGATTTTAGATTTTCTTTTAAGAAGTTAGTATTGCGAATTTAATTTGTGTCGAAAATGGAAGTCATCGAAGAAAGCGACAGGGCGGCATTGGTAGAAGAAAGTCCTGTCTCATTCAAAAACCCTCAAATTGTAGAAGAAGAAGAGAGTGAGTCACAGATGATGATGAAGATGTTGATGAAGTTGGTAATAGACATGGAGGAAATTAAGCAGGGCCAACAGGCAATGAAGAAAGAAATTAGTGAAGTTAAACAGGGCCAGCAGGCTATAAAGGAAGAAATGAAAGAAATGAGATGAGAAATAATGGGAGAAGTAAAGACGAATCAAGAAGCTATAAAAATTATGAAAAATGAATTGAGAAATGATAGACAGGAAATGGAAAGTGTAAAAAAGAAATAAAAGAAATGAAAGAGCAGCTAGACCAGGATAGCATTAGGTCTGCTAACTTAGAAACGAAGATAGTACTTGTAGAAGAAAAGACAGAGAGAGTATTTCATAATAGAATAAAAAGCCAAGATAATTTGAAAGCTGAGGTTGAACAAAGATGTCTAGATATGACAAAAGGCTTGGAATATAGGTTAGTTGAGATTGAAAATGAGTATAGAAGCTCAGGAAGAAAGAGGCAGGAGGAAACTACCAGTAGATTCTGGGAAAAACAATTTTTTATTGAAGTATTTAAAGCAGAGGTGGGAGAAAGCCCCTTGACTCATCTGGAAAGTCTGGATAGCTTGTTTTGCATTCATGACTGGTCTGAAGATGATAAAGTTACACTCGCCGGTAGCCATCTGCAGGGAACAGCCTTGGATTGGTGGCACATGTTGTTTACTAAACCCCATACATTTGAGGGTTACAGACGTTCCATTTTGAGGACCTTCTGGAGTGAAGCCAGACAAGATGAGATACTTTATAAGATATCACAAGAGAGGTATCCTGTTAACCGTGGTGAAACACACGCAGAGTTTTTCTTTAGACAGGTGGCAAAATTGAAATCTCTGACCGCGTTTCCTCAATCGGATGATCAGATAATACGGACCATTCATCATAATATGCCACCTACTGTTAAGTGGAATCTTAACACCTACTTAAGTAGAATCTTAACACCTACTTAAGTGGAATCTTAACACCTACTTAATTAATGGACATCAGCTGTTATTAGAGACTTTCGCTGGCAAAAATGACAAATTCTATACTTGTTATCACCACCTGAATAGCTTGCTAACTCCACAAAAAATGGATCCCTGACTTCCAAGTGTGCTCCAGTAATGCTTTGAACACCTAAAAGAAGCCGGAACCTCTCTACATCTACTTTGCTGCCTAAAGAACCTGAAAATGAACTTAATTAAAAGTGCACACTCTCCGTGAACATTGCTTTTACCGAAAGGTAATTATTTTCATTTTTATTCTTCCCAGTGTAAATTAGTTCTCATTAAATCTCCGCCAATCTAACCACAAATATGTATTCTTAAATCAATAGAGCCTCATATTTAATATTTGCTGTGTTTTCAATATTTTATAGTGTGTCTTAGAATCTTAGTTTTAAGATTCTAATTTGCTTTCCATTTTGTTTATTGGAGAGTGACGAGTGAGTTTTCTATTTTATGTAAGATTTTTATAAATGCTTTGGCAGTCATGCTTTTAAAATGCTTACCTGTAATTATTTAGTATTTAATAATTAATTAATTTTATACTCTATGTTTGCCCTCTTGCTAAACCTCCAAAAATCTTTTGGCTGACGACTTTATTGTCTGATTTTCGCAGGTGGAGATTTCGTTTCTAAGATCTCTAAAAGTGGAAATTAGAATTGTGTTTTTCTTTGTAATTTTATAAGTCGTCAGTAGGAAGATAAAATTTATCCTTTTATAAATTACAGGTGAGCGATACTTTCATTCTGATAAAGTGTTTACAACTTTTAAGATTTTCGTACTCCGTGCACTCTCCGATAGATTCATTTGTGTATTTATTACGTGTGCTTTAAATTTATCAGAACGTGTACTCAGAATTTGTTTGTAAGTTTATTTTCTTTTTGTTATTTGCTGGGACAGACGTAACTGTTTTTCTAATCATTTACTTGTCTCTTATTGAGACCATTAATTATTAATTTTGCCAATCGTTTGGCTGGGATTCACCAGTTTAATTGTTTCTTCATTTCAATGATAATTTTCGATTGTTCTTGGAGTGGATCAATCGCCGTTATTTTAAATGTAGTAATTGGTGCAGTTCATACCGATATAAGGACATCCGAGATCTGACCATGCTTAGATCTTGGAAAGCTCATCGGCACTGCGTTCTTTGATCTATTTCAGGGGCATATGGTTTAAATATCTGAAAGTGAAAACCAATGGTTAGGTGAATGCTCTGCTGAATGAAATTTGCTTCCTCCCTTTTAAATTGGTTTATTAGAAGATCAGTCAGTCTGTCATAGCTTTGCCTTTAGTATGTCTGGTACATGCCTGAGTTAACCCCCATTTAATAATTTATTTTCTCATAATAAAATTTATGAAATATGTTTAAACTTAATTTGGCTGACGTTTGTCTTTGTGCTTTTGTCTCAATTGTCTAAACAATTTAAGATCTCTTGTTTCTCCCTGGGTCTAGTCAGCCAAACCATCATCATCATCTATTCTGATCACAGTAAACAAATTTTCCAGACACATAGTGGGCTGGTGGCGCCCTCTGTTTCAGAATAGATTGAGTATCCGGTATATAGATTTTTATATTAACTTGTAAATTTACACTTAAAAAGATTTCAATAAGTTTAATTGGCCCCATGTTGGGCGCCAATTATAACGATCGAAATGGAAGTGGTGATCGAATCTAACCACAAAAACAATATCTGCAACTACCAGGGCGCCATCTAGGCATTTGAGCCTAGAAAATTTTATAGAGTAGGCAGATACGTACTGTTAAGATTCCACTTTATTTAAATATTCCGATCGTTAGCCCAAGTCACTAGCTCAGCAGAGACGCAGAGATAAAAATCTATATCTTAATTTATATCTTAAATATCAATAAATAAAAGCCACTGCCAGAAATTAACACATAAAAATATTTATTTACGCACATATAAAATAACATTTAAATTTTGAGGAATAAGTTTAACATTTTAGATTTTTATATTAACTTTTAATTTTACATTTAACTAAGTTTAAATAAGTTTAATATTTTATTTAGATAGTCAAGTATGAATAGACTACATAGATCTGCATTTGAAAAGAAAATATTCTTCCCTGATTTAACCTTAGGCAACAAATTTCACAACCAAACTGGCACCAATCCATCTGATACATTCATGTATTCAATGTAGCATGATACGACAACACAGAATACTATACTGTCAGGAATGTACATCTGAACAGTAAGTAGAGTTAGAGAAGACATTGACTCTCCACCAACAGGAATGTTACATCTGTTGGCAAGTAGAACAATAAACAAAAAACTCCATAGGAATGGACTGCGGTCTTCTGCTGACTTACAAACCCATCCATAGGCAAACAGAAGGTGTGTGGCGTATATATGCAATCCTGCCCGAAGCGGATCTCATACTACATCTACTAATTACACAAATATATCCAATCCATTGAGCCAATTCAACTACGAAATGAATAACCTAAGATTACCCTCCCTTAATATAACTTTACAAACTATATAGCCATTCACACCCGACTTAAATTTAACATTTAGATATGTTCACACAAATGAATTTTATAAAATTTGTTTTACAAATGTTGAGTATAGATCAGCTGCACAGATTCCACAGTCAAAAACATTCCAAATTAAACACAACCGATCAAAATACAAAGTCATCGATAAATGTCACTTGCATAGGGAATAAACAAATCCCATTAGCATTCATCGTAAGATGCTGCAGTGATATCGTTGACCCATATATTCTAATCGAATGTGAAAACCACAACATAATCAACCGCTAAAGAATCTATGCAACGTCTATACCCAACCTAAATTTCATCATTTAAAATTTAAACAATAAACACTTTATACAATAAGAAAAAAAAATGGAAATGATTTTTATCAATCGGAAAACATATAAAATTAAACATTATTAATTTGATTTTAAACTTTAAAAAGTCAGATGGAAGTTCATAAGCTTGAATGAAAGTTCTTAGTTATTTTTAAATTTAGAGTTCATGTCAATATAGCTTACAGTAGAAGAGTCCAGGTTCCTGTTTTTTAATTCCCGCGACATCTCCATTGGAAGATAATGTTCTGGAGGTAGCATTAGCTGGTTTCATTCTTGTATCACAGTCTTTTCATTTTATAATTTTTTTAACTAGAGGGTGTGGTATGTGCGTCCTACCATAACTCTCAAACACACCATGCTGGAACTCAATATTTCTCTTTTTATAGTAAATCTCCAGATTGAATGAACAAAGACGTCAGTAATCCAAATTTTCGTTCGGGTCCAGGCTGAGGCTTGGTGCTTCCATTGGTCAAGCTAATTTCTTTTTATTTTCTTATCTATCTTTCATCAGATCATTTTAATTATACAAGAGCCCAGGGCTAGCTTGCTTTTCAAACAATTTATAAACAATCATTTCCATTTACAGATTACATTAATTAATACCTGTTTTTATTTTTAAATCTTGTACTTTTTTATAAAAAAAAGTACGTTCAAATACTTATTTGTTTTTTTTTTAAAAAAAATATTTTTAAAGTTTGGCCTCTGTGTGAATGTATATACATTTAACAAACATTTTAATTTTAGCATTTAGTTTTTTACTTTTATTTGCGAACTTTTAAGTTTTTATTTTAAATTAATGTAACGACATATTTATACATCGTTACATTGTCAACCCAAAAAAATCAGCTATTTGGTCAATTCTTACTGGCCAGAAGATCTCTGGTGGATTTGAAGCAGCGCCACAGAAATTTCTAGGATTTCACCTATCAAAAACACCCACGGTGATGCGTAAAGAGATACAGGACTCATTATTAGAGAAAATTGAAACCACAATCGCATCTTTGTCAAAAATATATCTTTTTCTATTTGGGAAAGTAGCCCTTTTAAATGCTCTCATTCTTCCAAAAATAATATACTATTTGGCAGGGTTCATCCCCACCAAGGTATTCATCAACAAAGTAGAAACCGCCTGTAGAAAACTGTGTTGGGCGGGCCGATCACCCGTAATTAGCTTGAGAATCCTCCAAAAGCCCAAAACTTTAAATGGTCTCTCACTACACTCGCTAACTATATTCAACTTACAACGCATCCATAATGTACTCTACAACATCTTCAAGGAAAATGAACATGTTCAATGCCCACTTCCGGAAAAGGACATTCAACCTACTGATTGGCCACCCCCAGAGGGCGTGCCTTGCTCCTTTAACAGCCGATAAACTTTATCTTTGATAACATCAAACCAACATCAACCCTATTTCAAAGAACACTTGTGTATTGGGAAGTGTTTGATCTTCTTGACCATCAAAAACAGAGGATCCCCAGCTGCCTTTCAATCAACATCCCTCGAATGATAAGGATGACCAAGCTCTGGAAGTTGCCACCAAAAATTGTGGACTTCATATTGAAATCGAACCTGCATGCCCTCCCAACAAATGCCTTCCTCCACTATAAAAGGGGGCAAGATATTGACCCTAATTGCACATTGTGTCAAAGACAGGAAGAGACTACCGATCACTTCCTCTTCGAATGCACAACTTTGAACAATTTAAGAACTCATTTTCAACAAAACATGACAAGAAATCAAATTGAAATGAACCTCAAGACAGCAATTGAAAAGGACATATTCTCTGAGATCCGGCTTTCGGCCATAATTAACTTTTCCATCTGGGCATTGTGCTGTAAGCTGGTGTTCCAGGCTGAGACCTTGAATAATATATTCACAGCGTTTTGCCAAATACTAAACAAGGAAAGGGATAGAGATATGCGCACTGCTGACCCCTTCACAGCTGCACAAACCTGGGACTCCATTACAATTGGATAGAGCTCCCCGCAACTTTGCTGTTTATTGGGTGGCTGTTGCTTTTCATTATTTCATAAAACTCAAACATGGATATTAATACTACCTTACTGACAGCATCTCATTTTAATCTTCCCTGCTATGAACTTTAGACAAATTGGGTTTCTATGGTCTAATTTTGGAACAACAAACAAATCACAAAAGTTTCCAGTGCAAACATTAACTCAAATATATCCTTTTTTTATTTGCATGCTTTACTTGTTTTTTTACTTTTTGGTCTGTATTTCTATGGTCTAAATGTACAATAAATTTGGTTTTTGAAAGATCATATAATCACCTTTTTCTATGCTTACACAAGTTGTTAAAACAGTGACAAACATTTCATACAGTAGTTCCATCTGGCACAAGCCATAGCAATCAATGAATGCAAGAAGGTTTTTGCATAAAATTTCTAACTAGTGCCTATTCATTCAAAAATCCCCAGACTATTTTGTAGCTTATGGATTTCATCATTAAGGAGCCTTATATCTGAGAACATTGCACCTACATCTTAAAAGTCTAATGCAAACATCTAGCAACCCCTTTTTACCTTTTTAATTAACTATAAATCTATGAATCCAATACAAAAACAAATGTTTTCTTGCATCCATTTATTACTCTGTCTTGCACTAGGTGGCACAATTTATTGAGACAGTTATGTGGCTCATGGCATATAACAGCATGGTAGGGTGTCCATATATATATGTATAATTACATATAAAGTTGAAAGTAAATGGAGAAATAAAGACAAACAAATTTTTTTGTAAATATTTATTATATTGATACTTGAATAACAGTTTAAAATTAAGTAATCATTTTGAATTAAAAAAATTATTATACATCAAACATTTAAAAAGTTCTATAAAATGTTTTATTCTGATTTTGATAATTAAAAAAGAAATTTAAAATTAAAAACTAAATCTAAAACAAGATTGTTTTAAATATTTATTATATGCCCCTGAATCTGTACAATTAAAAAAATGGCTGCTAAGCTTGGTAGATAGAATAATGCACATATATCATACTTTTTATTATTTTGGGTTTGACATTTTTTATTTGTATTACAAATCATTCAATTAAAATGGACAAGTTTTTTGAAAAAATAGAAGACAATGGTAGTGCACTTCATCCAGTAAATCAGCAAACAAATTAAAACCAATTATTCATCAATATAATGAAAATTACTTATCATTTGGTTTCATATGAAGTGAAGCAAGAATTTGGGATGAAACTTTAGCAAATGAAGCTATGTTTTTACTAAATTAAAGAGTCATTTACATTTCAGACATTCCCACAAATCTGAAAATCCAGTGGAATATTTTGGATAACTTGCACTCAGTAATACTAAACAAGCAAAAATATGAACCAAATATGCAATGATATGAGATATAACATAAGAAGCAAGTTATACTGTTTCAGAAATCGTATTAGGAAAATGAAACCTTATATACCAGCCTGCTGTGCAATTATAAAAACAATGGATAAGAATTACACTGAATCATAATGATACTGATGTAATAAATATAGAAAGAGGAGTTAGGTATTGATGCAGTATGTCACCTATTTTTTTAAATAATTATTTACAAGACATCCTAAATAATTATTTAGACTGTGGAGAAGCAAATGTTGAAAGTAGAATAATCAAATGTATATGATTTGCAGATGGTATGGCTGTTAAACTTGAGAATGAAAAATGTCTTCAGAATATATTGAATAAATTGGAAAAAGAATGTATGGAATGTGGAATAAAGATTAATGTTGAGAAGACTAAGTGTTTATGGATAATGCAAAAAGACTGTGAATTAAAATCCATGATAACAGAGTTCAACGAGTAAAGGGGTGTAGATATGTAAGTATTTGAGTGAGGATGGAAGAAGTAAAGACGAAGTTAAAAGATGAATAGCATTGGCAAAGAAAACATTTATTGAGAGGAAAAAAACATTCTGTGAACTTTTGAAGAGAGAATTAGGAAAAAAATTAATCAAATGCTATGTGTGGGATGCACTATTGCATGGTTGTGAAATGTGGGCAATGATTAATAAAATTATGAACAGATTGGAAGCCTTTGAGATGTGGGCATGGAGAGGAATGGAAATAAATAATCAGTTGGATGAATAAAATAACAAATGATGTGAAGTTTTAAAAAGAGTAAATCAAAAAAAAAAAAAGATTGACTGAGGAAATTAGAAAGAGAATCTGAATTGGATCAATATTAATTAGAAAGTATAGTTTAATGAGAGATGATTTGAAGGAAATGGTGAGTGGAAGAAAGAAAAGGGGATGGAAAGGAGTGATATTCTTGGATGATATAAGAGATGGAATAAGTTATGTGGAATTGAAAAGCTGATCATTGAAGAGAATGGAGTGAAAAAAGGATGAATTGATGATGTGACTACTGTCTGGATCTGTTCACAGGACAATATTATTGATGATGAACCACCTTTCCATTGTGAACAGAATAAATTACTTCAGTAACAGATTAATGAATAGGGAAGACTCATTATAGTTTTAGATAATCAAAAAGCACTGAAGACATAATTTGTTGTTTCCAAGTAAATGCAAGAAAAATGTTGAGAAGAATAATCTATATATTGCTTTTACTGATTTAGCCAAGGTATTCAATTCAGTTAATTGAACAGGTTTATATCACTGTTTGAAATTAGTTGGTTCTACATGATGGAATGAGAATATTATTATTTCCAGTTGAAAATCTGAATCATTTGAAATGAAAACTGGTATTAAAACAAAGTTGTGTATTTGTTCTAACATTGCTTTAATTTCTGTGGTAATTGTCTTTGGAAATCAGAATATGTGATATATGATAATCATCCTGGTGGAGTTATTAATTTGAACTAATTAAAAGCCAAAACAAAAAGTTTTGCTTATTAGATTCTGGATTTACAATCTAGCCCATGATTGGGTTATTTTTGTTCATTCAAAAAAGATTTACAAAATTTACGTAATGATTTGAAAGCACGATATAAAGACTAATTTATTAGTTAATATTCAAAATTTCAAGTTCTTTATCAGCTGGTCATAGATGAAAACTTTTCAGAAAATTTTAGCTTGGATGATTATTCTCGACCATTTAAATACCTTGGTAATTGCATAAGTAGAAAGATACACTTAAATATTGTGGTACCACACAGCCTTCAACATGCTGCTGTTTTCAACACGTCAGAAGATGGAGTGCTTCATTACAGGGAAGTAACTACTGCAAATAAGTTTACCTATATATAGAATTATTTTATCTAATTTATTGTGTGAATGTGAAACTTGAACATTCTATCAACACAGTATAGAGGCTTTAAAAACATTTCATTTAAGGATGCTTTGTAAAATTTTAAAAGTAGAATGGAAAAACCATAAAACTAATCTATATGTTTTTTAATTTCCCAAATTTGATATTATATGTTCAATTATTGTAAAATCACATTTTCATTGTTTTCATATGCATAATGAATGAACAAGGCAACATTTCCTAAAAGGATAATTTATGGTAAACTTGGACTTAGTATTCATGGGAGATGTAAACCCCTTCCATGTTATAAGGATTATCTCAAAGTCATTTTAAAGAAATACAGTACTAATTATTTCCCTTGAGAAAATATTTTTAAGAATAAAATACTTTGAATGGCCACAATTGGGCATGATCTGAAAAAGTCAAATAAAAACAACTTTATAAGTGAATGTATTTGCGTTTGACAGATTGTTTTGTACTGCAAAACTCATTATTAGAACAGTTTTGTCACTTCTTTTTCATTTGTTGGAATAGGAGTGACCATATTCATTTACCAATATCTACTATATGTGGGTACTTGCAAGTATTTCTGACTTTATCAACAGCAGTAGTAGCATGAAAATTGAACCAGGAATTTTTTAGATTATTGAATTTAAAATGATTCTCTAACTATATTATTTTACCAAAAGTAAATGTCATAGAAATTGTTAATTTTTATCTAGGAAGATTCTTCTGATTTTAACATTTTTAAATAGCCATATTAATGACTGATTTCATAAATATTATGGATTATCACTCTAAATATTAACTTGGAAATTTTTTGTCATTGTGATGTAGGCAGATATTAATTCATATTTTTCCAATTCACCATATGTTAATTGATGCACCCATGAGCTGCTATTTTATACACAGCTGCCCCCCCCCTTTTCTTTATTAGTTTAACTTCTCTTAATAGTTTAATACCTATGTACAACCTTTTACTTCTATGTCAAAAATTTATTTCCAATCTTTTCCTGTTAAAAACAAGTTTATGATTTATCACTCTTAGAAAATGTTTGTTATAAACAGATTATGGGATACAGAAACACAATAGTGTGTCTTTTCAGTGCCTTGTCTTATATTATTTAAATTAAACACTTTTCAAGCATTAGCTCATTTTTATATGTTTTTTTTTTTGTAGAAGAATAATTCTAACTTTATAGAGTCAAGGGAGTCTTACCTATTCTGAAAGATATTTCAGTTTTTCTTGGATATTACATATCTTTTCTCATGGTCTCTTTGCTATTCAATCTTAATACCAAATCAGTTTCATATAAGCATTGCTTTGAGAATTTTTCTACTTTTTAGCCTATTCAGAAAAAACATTCTATATTTATATTTTAATAAAATCTAGTGTGAACCACAAAGTTATTTTTTTGATCAATGTTATATTTTTAAAAAATAAAAACAATATGATGATTTAATGAAACGTTTTACAAATGATGACAAGTTATATGGACATTTGTATTTTTTTTCCAAAATTTACATTTATAAAAAACTCAAGTTGAAAATCTATAATTATAAACTAACCTTGAAATCAAATGCGTTGGTGGTTGAGAGGTCAGCACAGCTGCCTTACAAGCAGTTGTCCCGGGTTAGCATGTTCACTTCCTGGCCGATGCTACGACACATAAAAAAAAAATTGAAGATGAAATACTTCATATGAAATCCTAAGCATAAGTTACAATTTACTACTTTCTGCAGTTTTGATCTTAATTTTAGCTTGAATAAAAATTTATAGGTAATTGTTTATAAACATATGATGGGGGTTTCAAGCAGATTAACTTTAAAACCATATCAAGTAAAATTGTGGTATTCAGTGAAAAAGCCAAATTTCTAAATGTTAAAGATCAGAATATTATCATTTTCATCATTATTGTTCCACTGCAAGATGAAGATTTTTGCAAGTTAAACCAGTTTCTTCAATCTCTAGCCTCTTCTCCACATGATACCAGCAACCTTTCTTCATTGGTTCAGCCATCTCACATTTAGCACCATTTTAGATCTGTTATGATCTTATGGAATATCTAGTGACGGTCTATTTCAGTTTCTTAATTACTTTATTGATGTCATTAATCATGTATAATTTTTAATTATGTTTTTTGTTTGTGATCCCTTTTTATTACCCCTAATATACCTTTCTTCATACTTTGTTAAATGGCTAAAGTCTCAGCATTGCACTTCTGTTAAGAGTCCATGTCTAAAATCCATATGTAAAAATGGGTGAAACAGATTTATAAGAAAAACTTCCTTTTTCTTTTAATACTAAATTATTTCTCCAAAATTCAACCCATCCAAGTTTAATACTATGATTAATTCCATCCATTATTATGTTAATCTATATTAATAATCTGATCAAGATATTTGTAATTGCTTTTTTTCTTACTCACTTTTATCAATCCTTATTTTGTTTTTGAGAAAAAATTCTCTGAACATTATTCAAGTTTTTTAAACATTTGTCTCTACTTCTACTTTATTACTTTCATTTGATAACTCTTGCAATATTTCCCTAAGCTCTGAATTACTATTCTCAAAAACAATCACATCATCTGCAAAATCTAGATGATGTCAATAATCTACCTTTACTTTTATTTATTTGACTTTGTATTTTATTACATAAAATATTGCTTGTAAAACCATTGAAAAACTTTTGGGGATCTGGAATCACTCTGTTGTTAATCTACTTAATACAGTTATGTAATCTAATCATTGCTCTTGCGTTTTGATATTCTTCTAATATATTTTGAGTCTATATCATTGTGATCATATGTTTTAATCATTGTAGAAATGCTTATAGAATGAAATGCCATTATCATATCGAAATCAAACATAATGGCGACTTATGTTTATTGGTCCTTTCTATAACTTAAAATAACTGATAGGTCTGTAATTTCTAATATCTTTTTTATCACATTGCCTTAAATGTTAATATTACTAATGCATTTTTTCAATCATCTGTTACAGCTTTATCAATTAGACATTCCATATATAGTAATGTACCATTTCCAACTTTCTTATGTAAATATAGAAATCAATACATAATAAAAGGAAGAAGAAAATTATATATAACAATGCTAACAATTTTTCTTTTTTTTTTCACCTGTTTATTTTAAGATTCCAATTACG
This sequence comes from Epiperipatus broadwayi, assembly GCA_028023455.1. NCBI lineage: Eukaryota > Metazoa > Onychophora > Udeonychophora > Euonychophora > Peripatidae > Epiperipatus > Epiperipatus broadwayi. The sequence goes on along the minus strand of JAQFVV010007058.1, from coordinate 28,074 downwards.
AATCAATCATTTTCTGAAGCGTTCCCCCTTCTTCCTAACTTAAATTGCATGTGGCACTTCATAAAAAAAAATTGGATAATTCACAAAATATAATAATTGTAGGTGATATTTCGTTTTCTTTTCTTTATTGCTATATAATTCCTGACAAAACATTTCCACGCATTTAATTAATGATGCATTTGTTTTTTTAGTAATAGTTCTAATCGTGTTTATTCATTCACTTTGAGATTTTTATTTTCATGTATAAGCTTTCCGTGTTAAAACTGACAACTATATTTTCTAATATTGTTGTTAACTCTTAAAATCATTCATTAAAAAGAGATATCTTAATTTCGCCAGATAGGTTCTTTATATATTGCCATTTATTGCAGGACTTCAAAGGCAGTTAAATTATTCTTTAATCCACAATATTTTTTCTTTACATTTAAAAGTACTTTATAGTGTAATTTAAAGAACGTAAAAGTTTTTAAGGAAAATGATACAACCTTTGAAAAATATATAACGTACTTAAAAAGTTTTTTCTTTGCATTGAACGTTTAAATATTATAATCTTAAATTATTCCATCATCATAACTGAGTTAAACATTTTTTTAAATAAATAAACTTAGTAAAAATAAATTTGATGACTGTCATAAATATCCAATAAGAGTTAAAACAGGCAATACTCATTATACGTATGCCACACTGTTTTAACAACAGTTATACGCAAGCATAAGAGGTGGTGTCATGTGATGTTTATTGGCTTATCCAATAAGAGAACAGAATTTTTTTTTTTTTTTTTAAAGGAGAACTTCAAAAATTTGTTTTGTAGTTTCTGGAAAATACCTAAATAATGAAATGGTGACAAAAGAATGAAAGCTTCTATTTTTTTAAGGCAAAAAATCCAGTCTACATTTATAAAGTGAAAAATAAATGAAAATCAAGTTTGGAGTAAAGACAACAAAACTTGTGATAAAATTTTCATTTCAATGAATCATTAATAGAAAATGTTATCAAATTCTCCAAGCACTATAATATTTTGCTATAATAATCTTATATAAATGCAATTTATTCACTATATTTTAAACACTTTTTAGCAAAAACCTACTATAGTGAATAAATTGCATTTATAATAGAAAATTATTATTGAATTTGTGAGTGTAGGTTAAAATGGGAAAGGTTTCAAACTTCATCTGGACAAAAAACCGCAATTAATTTCTAAAAATTGATTAATCAGAACTGTGTTTTTTAAAAATATATTGAAACTAATTTTTAAAATAATGTATTCTATAGATGGCGCTAAATGTACCACTTCTTGACTTCGTTTAAGGAGAAGCCATAATACATCACATCACAATGTTGGAGAGATGGATAACTAGTATGGAGAGTAAAAAGAGTTTAAATATATATAAAAGAAAACAGAACATTGGGTGCGAGATAATTTATGATAATAGTAAAGAAAGTAGCTTATTGTTTAAGGCTCGAACGGGATCTTTAGCAACAAGAGAATATACATGTAAATGGAAAAATATGGATGATTTAGTCTGCAAATTGTATATGGGTGATTTAGTCTGCAAATTGTATAAGGAAGATGTAGAAACTATTAGGCATCTTTTGATTGAATGTAAATGCTTGAAAGCAGAAAGAATACAAATAATGAAATTATGGGAGAATAAATAAGAACAGAGTGATTATACAGAAAGTGGGTTATTGGTTTTTATGCTGGGTTTGGGAAAAGATAAGGGGGATTTAGATATAAAGGCTATAGAATTGACAAAGATTATGTTGTGGAAATGGGATAGAGCAGATTATGGGAAAGTTTAGGGTGGGGAATGGAAGGGGAAGGTAAAGTGGCTAATAGGTTTCTTTGGACATAGTTGCTGAGAGATTCCTGACTCTGTTTAAGGAGAAGTCACGGTACATCACATTGTCTATATGGTGAATTCATTCACTGTTTTGTTGTAAGCGGATATCCGAAGATCTAGCTCAGTTAATTAAGAAGTATTACTAGTAAATCTGGACTGGATTCAATATAATTAGTTTTAGTTTGTGATATTGTTAAATCAAATTGGGACCTAGTTATTTCATATTAGATGTATGTGTGTGACCATGTTATGAAGTTTCTGATATAAATAAATGTGCTACATTTATAAGAGAATCCACACATAGAATAATTCTAAGGATGTATTAAAAGCCAGAGATTTATTCTACGTCAAATATACTCGATCATAAAAAAATAATTTTGTATTATAACACTTAATTGAAAGATTAATGCTTTAAAATTAATGAAAATAATCTGTGGACTTTATAAATAACTATTTCCACCATGTGCATGAAATAAAAAAAAAGAAAGAAAAAAGAGATTGGAAAAATGTTTTTATTGAAGAAAAAAAAAGGAAAATTACATTTGTCTGACAATTATAATATTTTGTAATGAAGTATTGTTTTCTTATTGGTTTAAATAGTGTATGGACATCTTTATATGTAATATTGTCTGGTCTGCATATTTATTCCATGTCCATTTCATTGAGAGTAAAATACGTTCTACAGGATTTAGTCTGGTATTGCAAATAGTAGCTGTGCAGCGGTCATCCCCATCATCATATTAAAGAAAATATTTTCAAAGCTTATGTGAATATATGTGCATAAAAAGTATATGAGTTGGTATATTTCCAAATATTTAATGTCAAGCAATGCCCAAATCTAGTAAATGTAAATTATTGAAACATAAATAAAACTGACAATTAAAATATGTATATCACAGTTATTCCTGAATGGAAGCATGAAATACTTTCTTCAATTAAGACACACTGCAATAGAATAATATTATCCCACTGAGCATGTGTAGAAAGTGATACATACACAAGAGTGTATTTATAGACTGTAGAGATTTATATCGTTATTCTATTAGTTATTTTTTTATTTGTTATTGATAGTAAATAAATTTGTTATCCATAAATTTGTACTTAGATTTATTTAAAATTCATTGATGTTGCCTGACTAGTAATCAAATACCCTCAGGATATATCAGTCCTACTGCAATAATGATATAGTCTTTCAAGCATAACTCACTAGTAAATAAATATTAATATATACCTCATGTTATATATGACTTGCTTTATTGATAATTATTGGTATTTACAATAGAAAACTATGAGTATATATAATAATGGAAATGCAAAGATTTGCCTCCATTATTGTCAGTCAATTTCTGAAGATTTAATTGTCAATTGTATAAGTGCTGCTTATAAATGACAATTGAGATTCCTTTTTGAATTCTGATACTTCCAGCTCACTGGTGATTTGCCTCTCATGCAATTATGTTATCTGTATTTAATGGCTTTTTGTTCCAGGCTTGAGATACCTGACTGTGCTTTACCAAATAGTGAAATGTGAACTTCTGACAGTTGTCTGTTATCTGAGTATCCTCTCAAATGGATTTCCTATATATGTACCCAGATCTGACTATCATAGTTTTTTTAATTGAACTGCTTATGCTATTGACTATTTATTGCCTTTTATTGTTATTTCATTGGTCACCTGTATATCACATTCTCTTAATAATATTATAGTTTGGACAAGCTCAATATTTGAGGATAAACTTAAGATGAGTTCATAACATTCCTTCTCCCTGGAAAAAGTTGTCTTTGAAGTACATATTCCTTAAGATAACTTGGCAAATGTCCACTTTAAACATCTGGTCTGTTTTCTATCTGGTTTTAATTGATCTTTGTGCCTATGGTGGTATTGTCATCTGAAGTTTGGACGCTCACTATATGCAGATCTTCTGCATTTTTAATTATTACTGGTAGTCCCATTGAACGTGTGACATAATAGATGACTAACTTTATTTCAGTATTTTTGTTTTTAATATCACACCAAATAGGCCTAAGTTTTGACAGGTTTGTTCTAAGAGCAAATTCAGCTGGGATTTTCCTTGAACTGTGCTGGTTGTAGTATGTTATGTCAAGACGATTCTAATTACATTGGTATTTCAAGTACTCACTTTAATTTTTTAAGAGTTTTGAAGTTACTTGAACCATTCTCTCAGCCTGTACGTTGTTCTCAGAGTGAAATAGTAAAACTCTACAATGATAACTTAATTCGATTTACTTCTTCATTTAAATGTATATGGACAGAATGTTCTAGACATAGACCCAGTTTATCATCAATCATGTATGGGTAATTCTTTTTTCAATTCTGCTAAGATTATGGGCTAGTTCATTTTAATCATGGTGTTGCTTATTTGATTGAACTAGTCACAGCATAAGTGATTGCTGTGCTCAATGGCTGTTACAACAAAAGGCAAATAGATGGTTTTATTAGGCACAATAACTTTACCCTTGCTTCCCTCAAGAATGGAGTTTGATTGCCTTTATACTCAATCTATTTCTAAGTAGTGGCTGCTGATTTTAGAAGTCAAGGTATTTTTTCGATATAATGAATGTTGCATATTCAGTATCTGACTTCACTATTAGTCACATGGTTGTTTGTAATTCAGGTCTTGAGGTCTGAAACACCGTCTCTCAAACAGGTATTGATTTTACTTTACTCTTCAGATATTTTTACCAATGGATTCTCCCATTTCTTTCTGTGTTAATATTTTTGCATATACCTGACATGATTATAATATGAAAAAGCATAACTATGTGAATATTCAGTGTGTTGTGGCTTATTGTTCCCATAACAAATTTTTGATGATCATATTTACCGACTTATTCTGGCAATATTTAATATTTTATTATTGTATGTTATTATTTTTGTTTTCTTCAGCTTGGTATTTGTCTGAGCTAAGTTTTTGATTGATAACTTATTTAGCAGAGCTGCCTGATTCGCTGTAGATTTAGCCACTGAGGAAGCTGCAGAATCAAAAACCGCTTGGACCATTTTTTTCAGCAAGAATTGGTCTGTTAGTGGTTTACATAGGAAATCTTTTTTAACACTAGTTTCCCTGATCTCTTTGAAAAAATCTCTAACTTTTTCCTCCCCATGGATGCAGGGGCTGAAGTTATACCCCTGCAATATAGTTATGGATTTTGGACAGAAATAAGGTGTCAGGAGAGATATTTCTTAATAAAAATCTAGCTTAGAAGAAGGTAAGAGGGCTGGTTGAAAACCAAAATTTTGTAAGACAGAATCACAAATATTTATAAATGATTGCTAATTTTAACTCCAACATTTTGATTTGGTTTGCTGTAAAAAAAAACATAATAACTTGACTCACATGTGGGAAACCAAATTTTCATCATTTTACTTTTTTCCACACCATGAGAGAAAAAAAAATTATTTAACTTTTCAGAACAAGTTTTCATATTTATTCTATTAATTTAATTGTCGGATTAATACATAGTGGCTTCCCTGATAATACCAGTTGTGTCAGCAGCAAAATTTAAGAAAAATACACTAAGACAAAACTTTAAAATTCACAAGTTTATTTGCTTGTATTTTAATAACAATACAATTACAAAGAAATAATGTCATATGTCACATGACCTAATTTAACAAGCTTGTATTACAAATATTATATATATAGCTTGCCAATAAGCTCTTAACCAAGGGGATATTGTGCAATGCTTGTTAAGAGATTATTTTCAAACTCTATATATAACATTTTAATAACAATGTATAATAATGTATGAAAATAATAACTGAGTTTATTTTATTTTGGAAAAGTAATTATTAAGAAGTTAATGTGTGGAAATTAATTATTTTCACATATTGTCCATATATAAAGATAGACCATTTATTGCGAGTTTCCAATTAAGTTATACTTTATACATACGCAATAAGATAATTTCTTGGAAGGTTTAACAACAATTTTAATCATTGTTTATCTTAGATAGATCATTTTCACTTACCTGCTCATTTAAAACTGTACACACAGATTTGACTTATCTATCTTAAGAGAAACTTCCTTCTTAGTTGATTTACTGTTTATAGATTTATCAGTTCAATGTTCACAATAAGGCTTGTTTATTATCCGTTTTCTACTTTATGCCAAATTTCTAGAATAACTGTCTACACACAATTACAATTTTGTAAAATAACTTTATTTACAATAATATATATATATGCACAGACAGTACATATTGCCTTATGCTAGTAATGTTAACTACTATCAATTTTTTTAAACTGATGACAAACATCTAATCAATCCATAAGCTATGATCTTAAACAAAGACTAAAATCTCCATACAGTAGCGCCACTCAGTGCAAGCCAGAGTAATCAATGAATGCAGGAAGGTTTGTGCAAAAAATCCCTATCTATTGCCTACTCATCCAATATCCCCTAATTTCTAGCTTGTGGCTTTCATCAGCGAGGAGCCTTGGATCTGAGAGCACTGCATCTAGATCTTACGATTTAATGCAACCCTCCTTAAGCCACCTTTTATCATATTAGCTAACTACAAAGCTTTGAAACCAAAATGAAAACCCGATAATGTTTTCAACGATTCCAGCTCATTAGCTTGTATAGTCGTGTAGATCTGTGAATTCAGTTCAACATCCATACTTTTTGTGTCATTGGTTTTTTTAATGACCACAATCACCATAATTCTATTGGGCAGGATTAGTATTTAACCACTAAACATCACATGATCACCATTTTTATGCTTATACAGCTTTTAAACAGAGGCTACAATGTCCATACAGTAGCACCACTCAGTGCTAGCCAGAGTAATCAGGGACTTACAAACATTCTTACAATTATTGAATATCTTTGAGAGTTTCATCTAATATTGCAACTCTGCTTTATGAATTGTTGAAGAAAAAACAATGTTTGAAGTATGTGTAAAACAAGACATACTGTTCAAGAAAGTAAAAGTGTTATTAATATCAAGTCAATTTCTGGTGCACTACCAAAATGTACAAAAAGTAATTATAAGGGTAATTGTTTTGAAATATGAAGTAGGTGCTGTTGTACCTTATAGGATTTATGGAGTTGAATTCCCTACTACATATGCATCCAGAACCTCACCGGCAGCCAAGAAAAATTATGACCTGCTCAGTAAAAAAGCCTTAGTCAAAATATTCACTGTAAAGCAATTCCACCAATATACATATGGATGTACAACCAAGATCTATATAAAATATGGACCTCTATTCAGAAAACTGTGAAAGCTTAAAATGACTCCAGATCATGCTAGTCAAAGAATGATCTGATGGATAAATGTATTAACTGTGTACATGTTCAAACTAGTGTATAAACCTGTGAAACATATTACCCATGTTGATTTATCAAGAATACTAAATAAGAGCTAATATAAGTGACAGAACATTGAAATAAACTATATTGACTCAATGAAGTTGGAAGTGTGCAGTTATAGCAAAGTACACAAAAAGTGATTCTGGATATCAATTAGTTAAGAACAGGATTAAAGATATATAGCCTCAAGGTTGACTAAACTACATAGTTGAGCCATTGTGAAATGTCCATAAAAGTCTGTACATGGGTAATAATTGCATTTTAATTATAGACCATAATTAGCTTCTGACGAGGGGAGGGAAGAAACATGTAAGATACCCTGGAATCATCTGAATAAAGGAATTGGCTAAGTCTTTATGTATGGTGGCCTATTATAAAAAATCAATCAAAAGATGTAATGCATGACAATGAACAATGAGGCTATCCTTTAAAATAACTTGCACCAGGGCAAAGGATACATGTGGATCTAATAGATGTTTTTTTAATTGTCATCGAGTCAAAATATGAGTGAAGAAGATGCAATAAAACTATTTAATAAAATGTTCTCTGTCATTACAATCCAGAAATAATTATGATAATGGTGATGTATTTGTGTCATTGACATTAAAATTTTTTTGAGCTAGCAAAGAGATACGACATATAACATCATCATACCACTCTGTCATTTAGACTAGCTGAAAAAGATGTGCCACAGTTGACCCTGACATTGAATAAAATGCATTATGAAGATATTCACAAAACTTTATTGTCAGCCATGTTTTATCAGCATTTTGTATTGAGTACATAGCAGAAAAACATCTGTAGAAGAATGCCCATCTCAATAGTGATCCCTAGTAAAAGGGAAAAAAAGGAAATGTCTTAGAAAATGTGAAGTACAGTATTGGCTATGTGTTCTATTAAGAAAAAAGTGGTGAACAGTAATCATATTAAATGTCTTATAAAACAATAAGATGTAGTTGACTGATGATAAAAAAAATCAGAAGACATGTCAACCATATTAGAAGCTGTTTAAGCAAGCCTCAATCAAGTGAATGGAAGTGAGAAGACATGTCAACCATATTAGAAGCCATTTATGCAAGCCACTCAATCAAATGAATGGAAGTGAGAAGACATGTCAACCATATTAGAAACCATTTAAGCAAGCCATTCAATCAAGTGAATGGAAGTGAGAAGACATGTCAAGCATATTAGAAGCTGTTTAAGCAAACCACTTAATCAAGTAAATGGAAGTGCAAGTTGTCCAGCAGCAGATGTAATAGATCCAGTGAAAGACAACAATTATGATAGAGCATCAGCCAATGTCCAAGTAGAAGAGATTCTCGGTACTTCATTGATTGAAGATTTTTCAAGAATGGATTTATCCATCCAAGGGTATCCTAGATGAGCTAGAGAATGGAGACACGGCTGGAGAAATTTAATGACTATGTATGCAATTGATCTTTGAATTATTTTCTAGAGTGACAGAAGGTTGCGCAATGTCTGACTAAAAAGAGTGTATATATATTTGGAAATGTTATAAATAAAATATTAATATTTGAATAATAATCAGTCAGGAAATAAATAAAGAAAAACCCTCAATAAAATTATATCAGAAAATTAATAATGCACATATGGTAATTCTACAAAAGTATGCTAATAAAGAAATTATGCATTTTGGACTAAAATTAATTATTCAGAGCAATAAAAACTGCAGAAGTATGGAACTGTTTAAGTGAACATTTAGGACAAGTCATACAAAAAGATATGGTAGATTACAGAATGCAAGAAGATTTTCCAAAGAGTAATTGCTCAGTTTTCTTTGGGTGTTGTGTTTATTTCTAATAACATTTTATACAGCTATACAACTAGTTAAGGTCAATATTGCCCCTGTATATTACATTTATCTAAAAAAATTTGAACACAATTCTAGATTTCAAAAAATGTAGAAATAAATTGCTTTTAGATGGCTGGTACAAAATTTTATCCCTGTTGTCTTTATACCAACATATCAGATTTATTGCTTTTATTTGCAACAAAAACTAAATTCACATTGCAACTAAATTAAATTCACATTCAGGTTTTTTTTAAAAAAATTTACATCATTAGAAAGCTATGCTTATGGTGCTTGTGCACTCAGCTTCATGAACTAAAGATAAGAAATGACTTTGTTAAACATATGAAAAAGTATGTGCATATACATAAGAATTTTGGGTACTATTCTATTAGCGTGTTGAAATTGCTTGATGACATTGATCTCATCCAAATGCATATAAATATGCCATTTAGTGGGCCGCAGTCAAACCAAATGACCACAACTTTTTTGTTGTTGTAAGTAACGGCTTGCTTTGTCTTGTGCAGTTTGCACGAGTGCACACAATGCTATCTTTAGCAATGTTAACACTTCGCTACCATACCATTTACAGGATGGGTAGATTTAAAGTTTGCAGAACTATTGCAATCTGCATTCAAAAGTAATTACGGTATAACTTACCTAACATAGTATTAAAAAGTAATAATTATAAACCCATTACCCCACTTTTGAATGCAACATGTAAGGTATAAATAATTAGAAAATATGGGAAACCAGAATTTCGCTATTCTCCTGAAAAAAGTCACAGTTCATGAGAACACCGAGAATTAAAATGTCTGATTGTAAAATTTATCATAGTTATTTCTCATAATTATATTGAGTTGGAAAATTATTAATAGGTATGCCATTAATGGGTACTTGGGTATAATTCCTGCAACCTAGGATCTAAAGGAAGACTATTCACATACATGATAAAGATGTAATCTTGTGAACATGAAATAAACATGCGCTTTTTTTCTCCTCGAAAAATGTGTTCTTGAACGTGCACAAAACATGTTTTAAAAACTGTCAACAAAACACAATTTCTTATATGTCAAAACTTCTTAGTGTCATTCATTTTTTGTCATTTGCAATTTTGTTTTTTACATTTTAAAGTTACTTGTTGTTATTGTTATTTTGTTTTATCATTTTTAATTTTAACTTCTGACTTTTTATTCAATCTGATGAAAGTCCTGAAATTAACACTTATTTTTTGATTTAGTAACTGAATTAAAATGTTGACTTTGTTCATACTGTAGTTTCCTTTTATCTGCTAAAAGTGCTGCATTTTAAAGTAATTTTTGGATATACTAATTGAAATAATTCGTTGACAGATATTTTTTTATCTAGGAATTAAGTTAATATGTTAACTTTGTTAATATTGTTATTGTTTCCTTTTATCTGTTCAAAGTGCTGCAACTTATAGTTATTTTTCAAGTCTGACAACCATCTGATCATATTTGTAAAATCTATTTTTTTTTTTTAAATTATGAATTGAAGTAATATGTTGAGTTTATTTCTGTTTTTTCCTTTTATTTGCCTTCTTATAAAAAATGTTTTTACTCCTGCTTCTAAAACATCTCATCAAAGTGCTGCAATTTACAATTGTTTCTATTTAATAATTGAATTAATTCGTTCACTTCATTAGAAACTGCTGTTGTTTCTTTTTTATCTGTTTAAATTTCTGCAATTTCCAGTTACTTTTCCAATCTATAAAACATCTGTTCAAAGTGCTTCACTTATACTTCTTTCTCCAATCTCAACCTAGGAAAGATAGGAGAACTTTTCACATATGCAATAAAGGCAGGTGTAACTTCAACTTCGTTATTGGAGATTTTTGCATTTTCTGATTCAAATGTTTATTGTTTACATTTTAAAGTTACTTGTTTTTAGTGTGCTGTCCAGTGGCATTCTATTGCCTGCTGGATTGCAAATATATATATATATATATATATATATATATATATATATATATAGGCAATAGAATGTTATTATATATATATATATATATATATATATATAATAACAATAAGGACCCAAAGGCATAATAATAATAAGATCAATATGACCTGTTTACAGTTCCTAAGTTTACTTTTGAACTTCCAGGGGTAAACTTCTTTGCAAGGCTAAGTGAAGGTGGGAGCTGACTGCAGCACCTGAGGAAAGGGCACATCTGCCTTTCAAGAGCTTCACTTAGCAAGTGTGCTGTTTACATTCTATTCTAGATCTGTTTTCTTCTCTCATTGTTTTTAGTATAGATTCCCATGACTGGCCATCTGCTGTCCATGTGGTGATCATCTCTTTAGTTACACTATTCGATACCTCATCAGATAATGTAATTACCTTAGAATTGTCTATTTTAAGCAATGGCTTTATTTACTTTATCTACATCCTTTGCCTGAATTTATCTAACTTTCTTGATAAGTTAGTTTATAGTTTTTCATTAAACTATTTAGTCTAATGCTTTATAAAATATTGTGAATGCCATTGGCATCCATGCACATACATTTAGTTTACCATTATAATTTTACAATTATAACATTATGTAACTAATAATACATATTTTGTGTATACATAAATATACAAACACATTTAGCATCTCCCCCATGTTTAGAAATTCGTGTTTTACTTTTTCGTATTCTCTGAACTTAACTCAAAACATAATAAGTATGGTAGAGGGGAATTTTTCTTTCCAGGTTTGTAATAATTTACTTTTTCCTATTCTCTGTACTTAAAACATAATAAGTATGGTAGGGGGAATTTTTCTTTCCAGGTTTGTAATAATTTCATTTGGGACTGCATTGCTGTTACGGCTTTTCCCAAACCTCCACTTGCTGTTGTCTTTTTTCTAAAATAGCTGCAGAATTTGTTGACTAAATTCATCTTTCTGCAACTGGCTGATGTGTTGGCATAACATTCTTCCATCTGCTATTCAGATAAGCACCACTTGCTTAGTTAAGTGGCATATGATTTCAGCCTTATTCCAAAATCTGTCAATTTTGTTTCTAACCCAGATACATTCTCTAAATACAAATTTATAGTTTGGAACAGGTACTTTGTACTCTTTGGGTAACCTACTTTCTGTAAGCTTGGTCTGCAATCTACAATCCAAGATTTTTCTGTGGGGTTGATTTCTTGACTTAGGACTCAACTATGGCTGGAAGTGTTTTCACATGCAATTGACAGTTTTTATGTTTTTCCATAAACATTATGATGTCATTATTTTTGCTCATCGATAATTTAATTCCCAGGTGATTGAACCAATCATGGCCAATGAAGAGATTTATCAGGGTGTAAATTATATAGTGGTAATTTTAATTTTTTGCCATTGCAGGAAGTAATTGGAGCCTGAATTGCTCCTTTAATCTTTATGGCCTTGCCATTGATGTCTCGAGCTTTCAATTTGTTATGCATAAGTCTAGGTGGCATATCTGCCACAATGGTTTTCCAATCTTTAATGGACAGTAAAGACACCCCATTACGCTGCCAATTTCCATCAATAAAGTTTTTCCTAAATTTTTGATAGTCATTTCAAATTTCTGTGATTGGTCCAAAGACACATTATTAATCACCAAAAATACCTCTTGCTTAGGTTTTCTAGTAAAATGCTCTTGGCTGTTATTACTTGTGTCATTGTTGAATTTCTTATTTCAGCACATTTTTTGCAAATGGCCAACTTTACAGCATTGGTCCTTATAAAAACACTCCCTTGCCATGTGATCTAATTTTCCACAGCAAAAGCACTTAATTAAACTTTTCTTACTATCAGTTATTCCACTTTGATCAGGCATCCTTTTTTTGAGTTTGTTGACTTTGTAGATTTCATAAGCATCATTGTCCATTACTTTCATGGCTGCAAATTCTTTAGCTTGCTGTAACACAAGTTCACAAGCTATAAAAACATTTGATAGCTTCTTTGTAATTGATATCCTTATCTGCCAATAACTGCTGTCTCAGACCGTCACTGCTCATACCACATAAAAATTGTTCGAGTAGAGCTTCCTCCAGGTATGAGTTGTAGACATAGTTTTTTCCAAGTTCATGTAGGGCACTATCATAATCTTGTGTTTGCTCATTCTTGCCTTGTTGCAATTTCTGAAGTGGAGTCTGGAGATGTGTCTAGACTCACGTAGATTAAAATAGTTGGCCAAACGATCTTTGATCAGTTCGAATGTTAATTCTTCCAGGGTTTGGGGTTTGCAAAGCCTATTTGCTATTTAGATGACCCCTTTCCCAGTGAAACACAATAAGATCACTGTTTTACATTTATTGTCCTTTACTCTGTTATTAATTAAAAGTTTCTTTATTTGTTGGATGTACAGGGGCCACTCACTTGCCCTCTCTGATGTCAAATTCAGATATTGCTGGCTGCATTATGGAATTAGTCAATTTAGCAAAAAAATCTTTTTTAAAAAAACAATTTATCCACTAACAAAATCAATTATTTAGACGCCAACGTATCCGGCTGTCAATGCACTAATTGTTATTACTGGCAATTTCGCAATTTGCTGAGGCATTCAAAACTGTGATTGTGCCAATTGCTGTTTTAAGTGGCACTCTATTGCCTGCTGGATTGCATATATATATATATATATATATAATAACAATAAGGGCCTGAATGTGTTACAAAATAATGATAAAATCAATATGACCTGTTTACACTTCCTAAGTTTACTTTTGAACATCCGGAGGTAAACTTCTCCACAACGTTAAGTGAAGGAGGGAGCTGACTGGGGCACCCGAAGAAATGGTACATCTGCCTTTCAAGAGCTTTACTTAGCAAGTGTGTTAGTCTCCATTCTATTCTAGATCTGTTTCCTTCTCTCGTTTTTAGTGTAGACTCCCTTGATTGGCCATCCACTGTCCACATAGTGGTCATCTCTTTAGTTACACTATTCGATACCTGATCGGATAATGCAATTACCTTAGAATTGTCTATTTTAAGCAATGGCTTTGTTTACTTTATGCAAATCCTTTGCTCGAATTTATCTAACTTTCTTGATAAGTTAGTTTATAGTTTTTCATTAATTAAACTATTTAATTAGTCTAATGCTTTTATAAAATATTGTGAATGTCATTGGCATCCATGCACATACATTTAGTTTACCGTTATAATAGGTATTTTGTGTATACATAAATATACATATAGCATATTGTGAATTTGCTTTATCATTTTTAATTTCAGCTTTATGTGGCGTAGATTACACATACATGACGACACTTTCTTTTCTATTTTGAAATGATATCAAGAACGTTTTCCCTCTCGTCTAAAATCCATCTGATCCAAGTGCTGAAATTAAGTTATTTGTTTTATTTAGTAACTGAATTAAAATGTTGACTTTGTTAATTCTGTTGTTTCCTTTGATCTGCTCAAAGGGCTTTAATTTACAGTTATTTCGCCAGTCTAACAACTATCTGATCTGAGTGCTTCAATTTACAGTTATTTCTTGAATTACTAATGGAATTAATAAGTTGACTTTATTATTACTGCTGTTGTTTCTTTTTTTATCTGATCAAAGTGTTGCGATTTACATTTATTCCTCCAGTCAAAAAACCATATGATCAGAGTGTTGCAATTTACTGTTATTTATCTAATTACCTTATTACTGATGTTGTTTCTTTTTGATCTGCTCAAAGTGCTGATGCTTTTCCAATTTCCAGTTACTTTTCCACTCTAAAAAGCATCTGATCAATGTGCTGCAATTTACAGTCATTTTTCTAATTACTAATTGAATTAATACGTTGACTTTGGTATTACTGTTCTTTCATTTTATTTGCTTTGAGATCAAAAACGTTTTAATTATCTTTATAAAACAATTCATCAAATGCATCAATTTCCAGTTATTTCTCCAGTGGAAAACCAACTGATCATAGTGTTGCAATTTAGAGTTCTTATTCTATTTTTCGTACTCAAAGAGCTGCAGGAATTTACTGTGGTTTTTTTTTGCCTTTACTAATTGGATAAATACGTTGACTTTGTTATTGTTGCTGTTTTTTTGGACAACATTCGTTTCAAAAAATAAATTGCCGTTGGTTTATTCCAAAAGTTACATTGCTTGGTAAAATTCCATTTTTTAGCATGTGCTGCGCAATCACGTGCTCTACAACCATTTCGGAGGAGGAATGGCGGGGAGGGGGACTGACAATCACATTTTGTATGAAAGAATTCCATTATAAATTGAAGATTAAAATTACAATATTCTATTTCAGTCAGTAAGTAGCCTCTTGTTGAATGTTTTGTGATTTTAAAAAACAAATTTCGATACTTTAATTGGTTGTAAATCATTCGATTAAATTTAGCGTTCAAGCATCGTCTGCTTAAGTGTCTATTTTATAGAATTTATTTTTTTATTTTTAGAAAGATATATTTGTGTTGTATTAATTTGGTGCAGAAAAACGGATCCAGGATGACTTTATTACTAGACGTTTTTTTTTTTTAATTGATGTAAGAAAATTACAAAATTTGTTTCTTTAAATCCGTCTACAGGCATATTTCCTATAAAATTTATTTTTGTGTATTTTTCTAAAACTATTGGGTATTATTTCTGCAACCAAGGAAAAAAAGGAGGACTTTTCACATTCGTATCAAAGCATTGCTAGCTTTGTAATGTTTGATATTACCAAAATCACAACATTAAAAAGTTAGCAGTGTATTGATACGAATGTGAAAAGTCTTCCTATCTTTCCTTGGTTGCAGAAATAATACCCAAGTACCCATTAAAATTATCGACCATACCTTAATCACATATTCTTTCAAAGATTGCTATTGGAATAAATAAATATTAATTTACCTTTTCAAAAATGACCAAAAAAAAAAGAGTCAAATATTGTTCAGTAATTAAAGCACTCTCATTTCTTCCACCATGATGTAGTTAGTTATCTGTCAAGCAATAATAGTGAACTTTTTAAAGTTTGCGGAGAGGGGGGGGGATTTTGCCAGCACAAAGCACTGGTATACACGGGGAATTCTACTAGAATAGAAGATTTGCAATAATGCCTGTTAATTGATAAGTTTTAATTCTTGCGGATGTGAAAAGGCATACCCCCCACATTGCAGGAATAAGATGAAATTTGTAAGCACTTGTTAAAGATTTAAATTTATCATCGCAAAATTTTGTCAAATAAATTGTGACAGTAGTTTATTAAGGAAATCAATCAACGAATTACTTTATCATAAAGCTTGTAGAGGAATCGGCAATCCTTACTGTTTATAACTTACAAGCTTAAGAGATAGGGTCACGTGATCTATGACTTTATCTATGATTCTTATTTTGACTATTTTTAACCCGTATGATAAAATGTCTGAATGTAAAAAAAATTCTAGTAGTTTTATCCAGAGACAAAAAGAAATTGTAAAAAGAATTACAGTAATTTATTAATACATTGTAAGGAAAATAAATGAATTACGTTAATCCGTATGATTATTTCACAAATAACATGGTGAGCCCAGTAACGTTATATTTATGTGCGTTTCCCTAGAAACACCGCCATCAAGTGGTTTCAACACGCTTCACAATTTAATTGATGACATACGATATATATATATTTGCTAAATGAATTTTATTTAAAAAATAATTCACTGTTTAATTCAATGTTCTTAATATCTTTCGTACAAAATTTTTGTAGAGAATTTAAATGCATTCTAAACTAGCCTAAAAAACTATTGCAAGTCAATATTTTAAATTACCTCCCCATTAATATCAAATTTATTATACATTTAATATAAAAACTGGATTTAGGGAAAGTTTTAACAATTGTCATAAAATTATTCCTCACATATAAAGTGTGATAAACAGAGTAGCTAAAATTAAAAAAACATTAATCACAAAAAGCTATTTACCAATCGCTACTCTGTTTATCACACTATATGTGAGGAATAATTTTCATTATCTGACAGTTTTTGTATTATTTATTTACAACTATCATAAATAATCATTACGAAGACAAGATTTTTTAAAGGAATAATTAAAAAATTAGTTTCGTACAAAGGAAAAGATAATTGGTATTCCTAATTTGGAACATAAATAAAAATTGAAAAATGGGGTTTATGTAGTAGTATATAGAAATAATCATTAATGCAAAATTGAACTGATTTAGTGAAATTAGATTAAAATTGGGCAGGGCTTTTGAACTGCAAAATGATTAGTCTTAAATTCTATTTATGCATTTCAATTAATTTTTTTTGTACTTTAAAAAAATATTAAAACCAATCATTTAAATTATTTATTCTACAGGTGGTGCAAACGGTATCCCTTTTGCAATTATCTGATGTATTTTTTTTTAATATATCAGTTATTTTATCTTATTTAATATAATTATTCATAATTACAAAGATTTAATAAGAAATTTTGTTTTTAGATTTATTTAAAAATTTAAACTAATCCACAAAGCGCATGTACATTAGCTTAATGCTGATTATTATTACAATTTAAAACATCGCGCTATATAAATAAATATTTTATTTAAAAATTTAAACTAATATATTAAGGCTATCACCTTAAGACTATGCGCCTGAATACGACAGTAGGGATCTCTACAAATCTTTAACATAAGATTAATGACTTAAAAGACAAGAGTGACAGACAGTAGAAATCACTAAAAGATTCACGATAAAAGACGAGCGGCCACTCGTTGAAGATAAAGTGGCCGCTCTTGTCTTTTAATTAAAGTCGTTAATCTTGTGTTAAAGATTGAACATTTAAAAAGATATGTGTTTTTTCATTTGTTGACTTGAAACATATGATTAAATATTTATTCATTAAAACAAATATACACATATGTATTTATAATATACTGTATCCACTGTTATACTTTCACTTGATACTATTAGTAAGATGTAGCAGCTAATGTAAGGGACTTTTAGATATCTTATGTTCTCAGCTGTTCTGTGATAGCTTGTCTTGTGTTTGATTCAGGTTCTAACAGCTTCCAGTTCTAACGTGAACTTGCCTGTACTTTAATCATATAATGGACAACATGCATTCTGCCATTTAGGTCTGAAATTAAATTGTAGTTTTTAAACTTTAACTGGATGGACTATTTATAGTGAGTTCTCGTTCCATAATTAAAATAATTAGATTCACTTAGCATCATTAACCATTGCTTGTATGTGTCATCTGTTCATTTATCTGTAGATCTATGGTGATGAATCCTCAGTCTATCAAGATAAGATGGAATCTGGATTAGTCCATTAGTTTAAGAAAGAGTGAGATATAACACCTCTCAAATAAATCTCAATATGTAATGAGATTTACATTCTTACTGAAAACAATATGTTCACTGACCTGACCTGTTTCTGTGATTCACTATTTATTTTCTTTGTTTTCTCATTGGTCAGTTTTATTGTAATTTAAATCCAATTTTGAAAATAGTTTGGTAAAAACTAATTTATTATTTGGGGTAAATTTCTGCTGAGTTAGAATTTCACACCAGTATTTTTTAAAAATAAATCTATTTTATTTTATTAAAAAATATAGCATTTAGGGTTTTAATTTAAAACAAATTGTTTTTTAGTTTAATTTTAAAATTAAAAATAATCAATATATTTGTTCATTAAGTGTTGATGCTTTGATTGAAGACGTTTTTTAAAAAAGATTTAATCCACATGTTGGAATAAATCAGTTATCTTCAATCCAGATACACCAATTCATTTTTTTTCTTATTATAATATGCATCTCCTGCTGTGACACATTAGGGAATACATTTTTAGGGAATACATTTTATTCAGGATTCTGTTGAGATTTTCATAACTATCTTTCCAGAAATTGTTGCCAAAAATGTATTTCTTAATTTAATATTTCAATTTTAAGTATTTTAATCATACAAAAAAACCAAGCTTTCTATTCATTTTTTTGTCTAAAATATAAATAGATTGACATTACTAGCAGGAAGGTGCATTGCTGAAATGAGTAAGTGGATACTCAGTAAAACATAAAACAATTTGCAGTTAGGTATTAATAAACCATGCATGTGTTAACTGTTATATTCTGTATTTGTATATATTGGTTATCAACTGCAGTAAATCTTTGAGTGCATTAATGCCAGAATATGGCAGATCAATTTTGGCACCTGAGATAATTCTTCAAAAATGTGCATTTTAAAATTACTAAAAAAGCTTATTATAAACAAAGTAAGGAATGTAATAGCAGAAATATATATTAAATACAAATATTTATTACAATTTAGATACATATAATCAATATAATATTTTATATTGATTTTTCATTTCATTTGTACCTGTAATTCAAATTTGCAAATATTTGTTCATCTCCGTAATAAAGTGGTTTCCTTCCTCTTTGTAATCTAACGTTAAATGCACTTTTGGTGAAAGTCATCATATTCATAACTCCCTTAATTTTTGTTGCTGTTTTATTTATACAGTAATTATTCGTGCATTTTTATTTTAGTACATATTTCAATTCAGAGCAGGAAGCACTTGCTTTACTATTTCACCTGTAAGAACAGCATAGTCAGTGATTAGCAGAATAGAAATTTCTGTATAGTAAAAATATTTAAAATATTGGTAAGGAGTATAAAATTGAAAATAAAAATCAATCAATATACCATCTTACTAATTATAATATTTAATTGAACAGGTGATACAATAGGACTAATCAGGTAAAAAAAAAAATAATTATGTAATTATTTAGTATGCCCTCTAGGAAATTTTTACATACTGTAACGAGACAGCGTTACATCAATATTAAATCTAGGATACATCGATAAACACACACACACCAGCAAGCAACATAAAACACTCGTAACTTTATTTCGTAATTAGTAATAGTTTTCTTTCTCTCATAAATACATTGTATAAAACACATTGATAAAATGCAGACGGTAAAACGTCTAATTAAACGATTAAAGCCTTTAGATAATAAAAATAATAACAAAAAATAATTTGCTTTCCTAAATAATAAAATATAATACGCACTCCTAAAATAATAAAAATAATTATCAATCAAAATCACCACGGGGAATTAGAAAATGTTTATTTTAGAAATATAATTTTAGCTAGAATAAAACTTATAGAAAAGATTTGAGGAAAAGATAAATGCTCGACTTCTAAAATTAAAATAACTTGTATTGTTCTAGTAAAACACACGCACACACGCATGCCTTCGAGGTGTGAAGGAATAAGGTTGGTTGAGTGAGATTGCAAAATGAGATTGTCCCAAAATAAATATTGCCTTTAGCACAAAGAGTGAGTGAGCAGGTACCTCAAACGCGGACCTGAACGACAACTCCAAGAACAGGGAACTATGGGGGTAGATTGGATCCCAAGATATGGATCAACCTTTATAAATACTAGTCAAAACCTATTCAATTAATTGATTTTTAATTTTGGAAAGAATTGTTTGGATTCAGTTCGATTCGATTCATTTCGATTAATACATTTTCATTATTGTTTTTTTATTTTCCAATTCTCAGTACGCTGAATTACCACCTGCTCATTTATTCCGATGCTTATGCTTTTATCTAAAATTAGAATTGTTCTGAATTAGCTTGGTTATTCCGCAATACTTAAAATGATCATCATGAAATTAATACCAAGAGCGTCGACTGTCATGAGGGGCTAATCAACCCTTCAGTGACTGATCGGCGCTCCGCTATTGAAATATCTCCGAAGCTATGAAATTCTGATAATATCGTCGTGTTAAGTGAATGCTCCTAATAAAAGAAATGTTCCGTGAAACACCCAAACTCGTCCAGACCAATCGATCTTCGTTGCAACCAAGACAAATCCTAGGTAAATATGTTTTTTTATTCTGTTCACTCACTCAATTAATAAACTCGTAAGGCAATCTCGTTATTAACCAACATAAATTTACTCAAATAAATCTTAAGACTTTCCTCGTCATGATAGTTTATCTTTGTTACTGAACTTTGTAAACATGAACTTTGAACTTAAGTGAAGCTAAGGAAAGATTATATATTTATCAAATAGAAAGGAACTTTCTCGTTATTCAAATTGTGTTATGAATACTTATGGTTCTCTGTGGGCGTGAATGTATGTGCGCGTGTGTAATAAATCAATTAATAATGTTTTGTAATAAATCAATTAATAATGTTCGTAATAAATAAATTAATAATGTTTCTTTTCATATTTAATAAACTTGTTCAATATCTTATCAAGTCGAGCATATCTCAAATCTTTTCACACACAATCAAAACCGTAGTTATTTATTCTTTGATAACTTATCTTTGAAGTAGATTTAGTCAATTTTAATGTTCATTTAGTTATTTTATTAATTATGTCACCATCGTGCCGTAAGTCACGATGTTTCTTATTTCACCTTAGTTAAGATAGATTTAAGAGCGGGCGGGTCTATAATCAAAATAAACGTCAATAAATTATGTTATATACAATAAAGCGGGGGGATGAACTTGTAAGCCTTGTGTTCGGGGCGTAAGCGAACAACCTCATAGGTCAGTGATAACCAATAAACGATCTTTATGCCGTGATCGACTTAGTAGAAAACCTTGCTGATTTTAATTAGCGGACAATGCGTCTTCTCCGGGAGGAGTCATTTTAGAAATAAACATGTAACGACCTTGAGACACCTTATTGGTCCATGCTGGGAGTTTTGAGCTAGTGGGTGGGATTAGACTTCGAAATCGTTTTGACATGATGTAAGGTGATGCGAGTAGTTAAAATCAACTTAAATAATCGTATCTGGCGCCCCCTTATGTGGATCGTGAATAACTGTCGATGTAAGAAAAAAAATAAAGCCTTACGCTATGTCATGTTTGTTTCGAAGCCCGTAATCTCGGGATGGTGAGGGGTCCCGCTTACATTGGCGCTTCCAACGTGAGGCTAGTATAAATGAAGCTTCTAAACATAAAGAAAAAGCAAATCTAGATACTAGCAAAAGCGGCCGAACTGGGAGAAGACGCGGAAATATTTATGTAAACAAAAAGCTTAAAAAAAAAAAAAAAAAAATATATAATAAACAAACGGAACAAAATCGCGGCGATTCTTAACATCGCAAATGGGTAAACAAAACATCGGAACCGGAGCAAAATAAACAAAACAAACAAAGCATAGCAGGAGATAAGGGAGCGGACGCCGATCGGTCGCTGTCACCATAAAACGAATAAATCAAAAGTAAAAAAAAAAGAACCACATTCCCGTAAACAGTAGTGAAAAAATTATAATAGGCCAAATAAATCAAGATCAACGAGACAACAAACAGAATGGAGGGAAAATGGATAAAAATAGAGCACTTCAAAGGAAAGGGAAATGAGAATCCATGTCGATATATAGAAAGTTTGAAGAGGTTATTTTCATGCGAGCAGTTCAGCGAAGAATCCAAAATAGCGATCGCATGTAGCCACATCCAAGGGGAAGTTGTGGAATGGTGGGAGACAATGAAAAACAAACCCGAGACATTCGAGGAATATCAAAGGGCCATCATGAAAAGATATTGGGGAGTAGCCCAGCAGGAAAGGGAAAGATGGGAGATAGAACAAAACAAAAGGGAAGAAGAGGAAAAATACAGTACCTTCGTCCAGAGACAGATGGCAAGACTAAAAAAAATAGACAAATACCAAATACCAGAGGAACAGCAAATTAGGATAGCGGGACGCAACCTACCCAGGGAGATCAAACAAATCATTGAAAGGGAAACCGAAATAACAGGAGTGCTGAAGAAACTACAGGCGATCGAAAACGACGATTATTTTAACCAAGAGGAGGACAATGGGATCAGAATAGCCAATATGACACAAGATGGGGGGGGGAAGGACCTCGGAGAAGACAGGAATGCCCAATAATCGACGTGTCAATCCAGGGGTTCAAGGCAAGGGCTTTGCTGGATACGGGAAGCCAAGTATCCGTAATGGCACAGGAAATTTTCAACAAGATCGCCCAAGGGCCAACAGAGATAAAAATCCTACCGCTAAAAGGGACCCAAATTGTACTGGCCAATGGAAAAAAGGCGAAAATACAAACCAAACAAGTGTGGGCGAATATCAGCATTGCAGGACAGGAGTTTACCCAGGTCGTACTAATACTGGAAGGCTTAATCCATGATTTAGTATTAGGATCAGACTTCATGAAAATGGCTAAATGTAACATCGATTACGGGACCGAACTAGCGAGGATCAGCACAGTCACGGTGCCTTTCAAAAGCAAAGTGGACGAAGAACCAGAAAGACAAAGGAAGCTGCAGTGCATCGCGATAAAAGGGGAAATCGAAAAAAGAATCGAGGAAATAACTGGACCAGACAAAGAAAAGAAGGAAAGAATTCAGGAAATATTGGGGGCGCACAAAAGTGTCTTCTCGGACCAACCGGGAGTAATTCAAGGATACGAACACCGGATCCGATTGAGCACCAGCCACCCATATCAGACGAGGGCATACCCGATCCCATTCCAATACCGGAAAGAAATTGAAACCCAGTTAAAGCAGATGACGGAGTGGGGAGTCGTTTCAAAATGCACCTCGCCGTACAATAATCCCATCCTAGCCGTGAAAAAAGGGGACGGGTCAATACGATTGTGCCTCGACGCTAGGCAACTAAACAAGGTAACGATCCCGGACACAAACGCCCCACCTGTCATGAACGAACTAATGACCAGGTTCCGGAACAAGCGGATTTTTTCCACGATGGATTTAACCAATAGTTACTGGCAAATGAGCCTCCACCCCGACGACCGAAAGTACACCGCATTCAAATATAACGGAAGGGCGTACCAGTTCAACCGAGTACCCTTCGGATTAAAGAACAGTGGGGCAGGCTTGGTACAATGCCTGGATCAAACCCTATCTGACGAGGTAAAAGGATTTGCGACGATGTACGTGGACGACATCATCATAGCATCCAATGACATCGAGGAGCATTGCCAGCACTTAGAAAAGCTACTCCAAGAATGCGAGCAGAAGGGGATCAAAATCAACATCAAGAAGAGCCATTTTGCGACACAGGAGGTCAAGTTCTTGGGACACATAGTCAGCCCGGATGGAGTGCGGCCTAACCCCGAAAAAATCCAGGCGATCCAGGAATTTCCCACCCCAAAGAAGAAGAAGGACATTAAGGCATTCCTCGGAATGTGTACCTTTTATAACAAGTTCTACGAGAACTTCACCCACGATATGGAGCCCTTGTTACAACTACTAAGAAAGGAGCAAGCATGGGTGTGGGACGAGAAGCGGGAACGGAGTTTCCGGAGAGTAAAAGAAGGGTTCCTGAAACAAACAATATTGACATACCCGGATTTCGACCAGATGTTCTGGGTACAAACGGACAGCAGTGACATCGGGCTGGGGGCCACGTTGTACCAGAAGGGGCCGGAGGGAGAACAGAGAGTGTTGGCGTTCATTAGTCGGCTACTGAAAGACCCGGAAAGAAGGTACACGGTCACCGAGCGAGAAGCCCTCGCCATAGTGTGGGCGTTCAAAAAGTTCCGGCAATACCTGGTCGGGTCCAAAGTAAGGGTCGTCACTGACCACCGGAGTCTGGAGTTCCTAAACAAAAGCTTCCTGACAAACAACAGATTGGTGCGGTGGAGTCTAGCCCTGCAGGAATTTCAATATGAGGTAGAATACTGCAAAGGAAGGGATAACGTGATCGTGGACACGCTGAGCCATTACCCGGTGGGGACTCAGACGAATGCGGAGGCAAGCGAGTTCGCCTACATAGCCGCAACGACCCGACGGGACAAGAAGGGAGGGCTTAAAGCAGGCAACATTCGAAGGAGCCAGGAAAAGGACGAGGACTGCCAACGAATAATCAGTTATTTACGTAAAGGGAAGTCGAAGGCGGGCTCTTACCAGGGGGAAGAAGGAACCGAAGGGGGTCCACTATGGAAATATCGGGACCGATGCATCACCCTGGGGGGGTTACTCCAAAGAAACACAGGGAATGGGAAGCAAACCCGGATTATAATCCCGAAAGAAATGCGAAATCAAATGATCGACGAGACACATCGGGAACGCGGACATTATGGAGCGAACAAGACTGAGGGATACCTTAGCAATTGGTTCTACTGGCCTGGAATGCACCGGGACATCGCCGCAAGATTACGAGGATGCGATGTCTGTGCGAGGACCAAACCACTAAATCGATCCAATGAAGGACCTCAGATACCAATTATCATACGGGAACCTAACCACACCGTGGCAATCGATTACTACGGGCCGTTACCGATGGCCGGGGGAAAGAGATATATATTAGTCACATACGACTTATGTTCCAAAATGGTCGCCGCCTACCCCATGGCCCGGGCGAACGCACACCAGACCATCAAATTATTGGAGACAAAACAGTTTCCCATCATTGGGAAGCCTAGGTACATCCTATCGGATCATGGCACACCATTTGTGTCGAAAACTTGGCGGCAGTGGATAAATCGAACCGGGATCAAACACCACATGACGTCGATCCGGAACCCGCAGAGCAACCCGTGCGAGCGAGTAATGCGGGAATTGGGACGGTTATTCCGTGTGTATACTGCGGGAGATCACAGGAAATGGGTCCAGGAGATTCCCCGGATCACGGGAATGATCAACTCCTCAAAAAATGAATCAACTGGATTTGAACCAAGCCGACTCCATTATGGGCAACCAATACCTTACCCATACGATGACAGGCCCACCATCCGAACCGGAAAAATCGATAGGAAACAAGACAACCAAATAGCGCTACGAAGATTGGAGCACATGGGAAAGAGGCGAACGCAGACCAAGAAGCCCACCCGGAATACGTTCAAAGTGGGCGATCGAGTGATGGTAAAGGCCAACCCGGTCAGTCGACCCGGACAAAACATCTACAAAAAATTCCTCGACATATACGAGGGCCCATACGAGATCGTCAGGGCATATGGAAACAACGCCTTTGCGTTGACCCACGGAAAAGGAACGTTCAATGCAAGAGCACTGAAGAGAGCAGAATAGTTCCGCTCCTTCACCGAGCTAAAACCCGCAGCATCGGATTTTACTCTACACCGGGCGGGGAGATATGTAACGAGACAGCGTTACATCAATATTAAATCTAGGATACATCGATAAACACACACACACCAGCCAGCAACATAAAACACTCGTAACTTTATTTCGTAATTAGTAATAGTTTTCTTTCTCTCATAAATACATTGTATAAAACACATTGATAAAATGCAGACGGTAAAACGTCTAATTAAACGATTAAAGCCTTTAGATAATAAAAATAATAACAAAAAATAATTTGCTTTCCTAAATAATAAAATATAATACGCACTCCTAAAATAATAAAAATAATTATCAATCAAAATCACCACGGGGAATTAGAAAATGTTTATTTTAGAAATATAATTTTAGCTAGAATAAAACTTATAGAAAAGATTTGAGGAAAAGATAAATGCTCGACTTCTAAAATTAAAATAACTTGTATTGTTCTAGTAAAACACACGCACACACGCATGCCTTCGAGGTGTGAAGGAATAAGGTTGGTTGAGTGAGATTGCAAAATGAGATTGTCCCAAAATAAATATTGCCTTTAGCACAAAGAGTGAGTGAGCAGGTACCTCAAACGCGGACCTGAACGACAACTCCAAGAACAGGGAACTATGGGGGTAGATTGGATCCCAAGATATGGATCAACCTTTATAAATACTAGTCAAAACCTATTCAATTAATTAATTTTAATTAATTTTGGAAAGAATTGTTTGGATTCAGTTCGATTCGATTCATTTCGATTAATACATTTTCATTATTGTTTTTTTATTTTCCAATTCTCAGTACGCTGAATTACCACCTGCTCATTTATTCCGATGCTCATGCTTATATTTAAAAATTAGAATTGTTCTGAATTAGCTTGGTTATTCCGCAATACTTAAAATGATCATCATGAAATTAATACCAAGAGCGTCGACTGTCATGAGGGGCTAATCAACCCTTCAGTGACTGATCGGCGCTCCGCTATTGAAATATCTCCGAAGCTATGAAATTCTGATAATATCGTCGTGTTAAGTGAATGCTCCTAATAAAAGAAATGTTCCGTGAAACACCCAAACTCGTCCAGACCAATCGATCTTCGTTGCAACCAAGACAAATCCTAGGTAAATATGTTTTTTTATTCTGTTCACTCACTCAATTAATAAACTCGTAAGGCAATCTCGTTATTAACCAACATAAATTTACTCAAATAAATCTTAAGACTTTCCTCGTCATGATAGTTTATCTTTGTTACTGAACTTTGTAAACATGAACTTTGAACTTAAGTGAAGCTAAGGAAAGATTATATATTTATCAAATAGAAAGGAACTTTCTCGTTATTCAAATTGTGTTATGAATACTTATGGTTCTCTGTGGGCGTGAATGTATGTGCGCGTGTGTAATAAATCAATTAATAATGTTTTGTAATAAATCAATTAATAATGTTCGTAATAAATAAATTAATAATGTTTCTTTTCATATTTAATAAACTTGTTCAATATCTTATCAAGTCGAGCATATCTCAAATCTTTTCACACACAATCAAAACCGTAGTTATTTATTCTTTGATAACTTATCTTTGAAGTAGATTTAGTCAATTTTAATGTTCATTTAGTTATTTTATTAATTATGTCACCATCGTGCCGTAAGTCACGATGTTTCTTATTTCACCTTAGTTAAGATAGATTTAAGAGCGGGCGGGTCTATAATCAAAATAAACGTCAATAAATTATGTTATATACAATAAAGCGGGGGGATGAACTTGTAAGCCTTGTGTTCGGGGCGTAAGCGAACAACCTCATAGGTCAGTGATAACCAATAAACGATCTTTATGCCGTGATCGACTTAGTAGAAAACCTTGCTGATTTTAATTAGCGGACAATGCGTCTTCTCCGGGAGGAGTCATTTTAGAAATAAACATGTAACGACCTTGAGACACCTTATTGGTCCATGCTGGGAGTTTTGAGCTAGTGGGTGGGATTAGACTTCGAAATCGTTTTGACATGATGTAAGGTGATGCGAGTAGTTAAAATCAACTTAAATAATCGTATCTGGCGCCCCCTTATGTGGATCGTGAATAACTGTCGATGTAAGAAAAAAAATAAAGCCTTACGCTATGTCATGTTTGTTTCGAAGCCCGTAATCTC
>JAQFVV010007057.1:0-184153 GCA_028023455.1 Epiperipatus broadwayi | reverse complement strand
GAAACTGTTTAATTGGGTTTTAACCTTTTTAACATAATTTTAAATTGTTATGGTCTGTTCAACATTATGTGAATTGGACGTGAACAGACCAGCCCTTCAAGCAGAAGGGAGAATACCATTGATAGCAGAGCTATCAATGATACCCACGGTCAGACCAAGCTATGCAAAGCATAACATAATAACATTTTCAGACTGTGGCCCATCTCAGCTGCTAGATTCAAATCCCTACCATCCAAAGCATTTTTATTTGTTTAGAGGCAAACCTCAGGCACTCAACTAATTACATGAAAGTAACTAACATGCTTGGACAGTAGGTCCATAATCCAGCACTTGAAATATCCCAGGACTAGCTCATACTCTGTCTCAGGGCCCAGCATATTTACTTAACTCATAAGGTAACTTATACAATAATTCACTGGTGATGCAGTGCCAAGAGAGAAGAGAAAATAGATAAAATAACAAGGTAAAAATTAATATTTATTTTAAACATACACATATATAATATAGTACATATAATATTGAAATTTACATATAAAAGCATATAATTAATTACTCAGGCTAAATTATGATAGTCCTTCATTAATTAAAGTTCATTCATTTAAATATAAAGAGTCTAGACTGTAATCAAAATATATTTTAAATTTTTTACCTAGGGTTTCATTGTGTGTATTTTTCAACCGGTTGGCCTTTTTGGTTCTCCGTCGATGGTTTCATGGCTTGTTTCATCCTGTGACTCAGCAATAGGAGAGAGAGAGAGAATAGCGGTAGCATTTATTTTATGATTATGGCATCAGTTTCCAGCATTTGTTCTAGTCGGAATAGTTGACTTGCAGAGGTTTGGGGCATGAAGCCCTGTCAGACACATCTATGGCTTATATGGCTTCTCCATTAATGTTGACTACAGCAGTAATTGACTGGCTTACTACTGCATTCCAAATATCTGGATCTCTGGTTGTTTGGATTCTGCATTCTGTCCAAAATGATGAATAATCTAGCAAATTGCAGCCCTATATCAGAAGCTAGACTATATCACAAACCCGACTGACTAATAATAGAGAGAGTGACTTTATATACTCTTTTCTCTCCTATTACTTTAATTTATTATCGTTATTTTTTAATTTATGTCTTAACTTGAAAGGTCTTCTTATTAATTTTCCATTTCTGGTTACCTTAATCCTTTGCTCAGATTCATCTAAGCAATCTCGATAAGACACTTTACAGTTTTTTAATTAATTCAACTATTGATTTTAATTTTATTATCAATCTGAAATCTTGTAAACTAATTACACACATTTTTTCAAAGTTTTATTTTACAAACATTTTATTTTTACAGACTAAATTTTAGTTTGATTTTACACATTTATTTAGAGAGAGAGAAAAAAGTTTTAACTTTTCTTTAATTTTTATACATTTCTCCCTCTTTTACAAAGAAGTTTTATTCTAAGAAAACCATGACACAGTAATTTTTTATTTTTATTTTTTTTTTTTAAAAATCTTTTAAGTCACTTATAATTTAATTTTTCTAAAAAATTATGAAATCTGTAGCACTGAATAGTGGTACAATGTATTTTGCAATTATTTTAAAATTAATTTCATTTTTTTATAAATTATAATTTACTAAAGTTCTCTTTGCACAATATCCAATATGCAATGCATAGTAACTGATATACAACACTTATTGTTAAATATTATTTTTTTCCACTAGAAAGAAACATTTCCAGCAGATGCTCAAATGGAGCACAAGATGTGGTCAGTTAGTAAAAATGGAATTTAAGAGAAAATACATATTTCAATGTTTGATACTGAAGAATTATCTCAGGTAAGTCATGCTATATATAATTTTTTCAGAATTTTATGAAGAATATAATGAAGCTGTTTTTAAAAATGTGATTTTAATATTTAACTTTCAAAATTTAGAATTTGTGAACCTATGCAAAAATAAGCATTTTTAAAAGTGTTAAAAATTTTCTTCTTTCTACATTTTTTTCGATGATAGCTATATTTTTTCAGGTTTATTACATTCCTTCATATTTGTTTTTTCTAATAATTTTATATTTAATGTATTCAAACTGAAGATATTTTACTAAATATGTCTATTGTACTTTTTAAAAAATTCAAAATGGTGCCTAGAATTGAACAAATTCAAAAGAAAATCAATTATCTTTTCATTGGGATTCATTATGTCATATTTAGTAGTTTTTTTAAAAAAAATCCTAATATTGTGTTTTTTTAAGTACTTCTTGAAAAAGAGATTATATTGACATAGATGGAGAATTGACATCCATGATAGTAATATATATTTATGACAGTCAATATTATATATCTGTATAGTTAATAGTAATTCTTTGTGTATAAAAATGTCTTACAAATAATCCAAGTATCTAAAGTGATGCTAAGTGATTTGGGGCAGTGGTAGAATTGCAGATTCTTGAGATTAAGATTTTTGGATCAAACTTGATTTTGTTTGTTCTGATGTTCAAACATTTTATGAAATTCTGAAGCAATAAATTATTTACCATTTTTTGTCTTATATGGTTTGATGTATTATTAGAGAAATAAACGCTAGAGTTCAAGGTATGTGGATTATGGCTCAAATCTGTAACTTCAGGTGCTCAAACTATCTAATGAACTATTTAGAAATTATTTATTATTTTTTATAATGTAAAAATAACACTTCATTCAATATAAATGAAAAGTAAAAATAATACAAAAGTAAAAAAATGCACATTGTAAAAGGATATTATGTTACAACACTTGCATTCCATCATCAGATTTTCAATTGGATGGACGGTTGAAGAGTTGGAGTGAGTAGAAGATTGGAGCCTGTCCATTAAAGTATGAAGATTGTCTATTTTAATATATATCTGAGCACTTATAGTATATATGTGTGGGAGATGATAATCTGGACCAACTGATGATTGCTGGTTTAGCATGAAATACGTATATTGGTGATTGTTTATCTTTTCAGCATATATGTGCTTGAGTGTATCAGTGTTATTAGATAGAGTGGAGAGTGATGGGTCACCTGAAAGTCTGTGCTCATATACCCTATATTATTTATAATGTTGGAAATGAAGAAAACCCATGGGAAATAAATAAAGACAAGATAAATAATTTAAGAAGAATTATTGATTATTTTTACACGCTGCCAGTACCACTATCACTGATTTAGAAAACCTGGTATAGATCATTCCTGTTACACAAATTTACTTTTAAATGTGTATTTTTTTAAAGCAAACCCTTAATAGCAACACTCATCTCCCAATGAATACATAAATGATTTTTACCTCAGGTATTGTTTTTAAATTTTAATAAAGATCTAATATATTTAATACTGGTAATGGTTGGACCTGGATGAAGAGTATTGCTCTTGGAGATTTATGATAATTTAATATATTTATTCTTTTGTCTTTCAATTTTTTTAATGAAATGTGTTAAGGGGGGGGGGCAGCATAATGCAATGGTGATAATACATACATTGTAAACTATATGGACAATCTGGTGTTTGTTAATATTTGATAATAAAAAAATTAATTGGTTGAAGAAACTTTGCAATGATTGGGACAACTATTTTGGTAGGTGTTTGAAATACTGGCCTAAGAAGGTTATGGAAAGAAAATGGGGAGGGACTGCTATGACCACTTGTGAAATGTGGGAGTAAAAATAGACACATAAATATAGAATGAGACAGTAAAAATATGTAAAGTAGTAAAATAAATGATTTCTCAAGAGAGAATAAAGGTTCCATGTTTAATCTAGAGTACGAGTTGTATGGTATAACGCTAGGATTTAATAAGGAAAATTATATTAACTTTAGAAAAATGGGAGCGACTTATAGACTCGCATTGTGGTGTTTTGGGGGACAAGATCAGTAAATTTATGGTAATGGATAAAGTGAATCAAAACTAATTTGTAGATATTTCCTGTAAATATTTAGAGGTTTGTTTAATAAAGTTTATTACTTAAAATAAAAAAAAAGAAGAATATGTTTAAAAAAAGTTTGAAAGTAACTATTTTAAAGATTGAATCTGCAAATAAATTAAAATTCACAGAATTTAGTTTTTTTATTTTATTTACTAAAATGAAACTAGTTTTAGCTTCGTGAATGATAATTCCAGTCATATCAGTGAAACAAATTTAGCATTTTAGGCTTTCTATTTGAAAATCAGAAAATGTTTGAGTTTTAAAATTTTATTATGATTTGATGAACTCTCAAGAAAAGATCTTAAATACAGTCATTAAGAAGCAAGTCACTGACGTCATCAACAGTATGCCTTGAGGATCAACAAGACAGCGAAAAGACAATTTATTTACTCCACTTTTTTTAGGACTTGTAAGAAAGAAGTTAAAATTTTTTTTTTTTTGCCTTTATAAACTAATAAAACTACTGCAGAATATCAATGTTTTTCCATTTTCTTGATTAAATGTTAGTAAATAAAAACTAAAGCATTTTAACGTAGTGCAGTTCATCTTTCTTCAAAGAATTAGTTACTATGCAAACCTTACGTATTTTATTTTCTACTGTCTGTCTGTATATTTATTTATTTATCAATCTATATATTTATCATATTTTGGGACTAATCTATTTGAAGATCAGATCTCTGCACAAAACATCAATATTTTTTAAATGAAAGTTTATTATATTAAAATGACGAAAGAATAAGCAGCTTTTTAATTAGCCCACTGCAGATTGAAGGCTTCTTCATTAGTCCTTCATAGAGAAATAGTGATGGAGAAAATAGAATTTAGTAGTCTCATCAGTTTCAAGATGGTGAGGGTTTTTAAACTTCTAGCTAAGAATATCTAAATACCCATTTATTGATCAATATCTGGCTTGTCTATAGGCTACCTGCCTGAAATAAAATTTCTAAGCCTACATATTTTACAGTAATTTTGTTTTGTATATAATAAATAATACAAACATTCCTGATATGATTATCTATTTTTAATATTGATACTATAAACAATTTTTATAGTTATAAAAATTAATTTTAGATCAAACAAAAATCATCATCTTTTGGAATATTTTTCTCTTTTTTCTAAAAAAAAAAAGATTTTCAAATAGGAACTTTAAATATTTATGTTTCTCTAAGCAAAATAAAGTTGAATATATTTTTTTATTCATCTGAGATACTGAAAGTATTGAATCCTAAGAATATTTTTCTACCCCATTATTCCATTAGCTGTAAAATTTCAAAATATTTCATAGGAAGGTGAATATAAAATTGCTAAAAAGAAATGGAAAAAAAAAACCTTAGAAGAACTTCTTGGTATAACCTCGAGAAATGTGGCATAATATTTCACAAAAAAATTGTAGTATTCAATTTCACTTTTCTCTATTATCAGAATTAATGATAAATGTGATGGTGTTATTTCATTTTCTATGAACATATATATATATTTTTAGTGACCTATGTAGATTAAAAATTGCTTCTGCATCAAGGTGAATATTTTTAATGCTCTCATTTATAATAAAAGCCGTTTAAAAAGAATAAATTATACCTGTTGTCAGTCTTTGGAAACCTTTCTAAAAAGACACAAGATAAATCAGTTTTTAATAAAGTAAGGCTAGATTTACTTAATTTTGAACTTTATTACTTTTAATACAAAGTTTTTGGCAAAGTTGTGCATGAAATACTATCTCAAAATAGTCATTTTTTAGCCTTATGAATGGTTATATCATTCTGCTAAAAACATTTCCCCCAATTTTTGAACTTGCAATAAAAAAATCCACTATTAAAAAACCGAAAAGCTACCTTTAAATGCTTCAGGGATTTATAATTATGCAATATGTTCTCTGTTTGAATGAGATTGGGTAGGCATTAAGTTAATATAACCAATGATAATAAGCAATAATGATTTGTTATTTCAATGTCAGTATTTAAAGTTACAATAAAAACTTTAAGCAATATTTACTAAGGCAATAAACCTCAAGAATATGCTCTTGAAAATGCGAAGGTAGGGAACCTCTACAGGTCTTAACCACAAGTTTACTCTTTGGAAGAAAAGAGGGGAAGATTAATATGTTTATTCAAAGAAGTTGCAAATTTAAAGATATTTGAAATTTCATACTGCTAACATTCATTGAATACACACAAAATTTGTGCTTTGTACAGTGGTAGAGTGACAGAGAGCTCAAAGTCCATGCATCATGGCTGCAGATTTTTGTTCTATTATTGGAACTTCAAGTGATAAACCATTTAGTTATTTATTTACAATAAGCTGACTACATGAAAATCTGTTAGTGATTTGAAATAACTTTCATAGATTCACACTTGAATTTCAGATTCTGGGCACAATGCCACAATACTTTTTAAAGAAATGGTGGCAATATTAACTTGCAAATAAATAGAAATAAAGAGTGCAATCTTATGGTTCAAGTGAATATGGCCACTGTTTAAAATATAAATTAAATTTGAAAAATAATTTATTTATAATTCGAAATCAATGTATATTAGTATTTGCTTTTTAAAGCATCATGGCTGCAGTAGTGCAACAGTTTTTTTTTTTTTAAAAAAAAAACAACAACAGGTTTTTATGTTTTGTAATTGAATATATATATATTAAAACTTGAAACCTTTTTAAAAGAATGGCATTTTTTCTTCTCCTTTTTGAAAAAGGTTATCAAGCGACCATTAGTTCTCAACACAGTCCTTAATCTTCATAAAGACCACTAGAATTCTTTCTAAAGCTGATCGAGTGAAAAAGTCCATTTCAAGCTGACCATTATTTTCTGGAAATGACAAGAGGACTGCTTGAAATCTGTATCAGTTTTAGAAAAGTTATAAATACGTTCTTTGAGTAAAGAAAATATTTAAAAAGATTTTAACATGTTCCTAACTTAAGGAGAAAAATATATTTATTTTTTCAATTTGTTTTAAAGTAATACAAATAATATCTTGCTTTTCTGAATGTCATCATTTGCACACACAAATTTATATATTAAGATGTAAGCAAGTCTTCTATTATATATACATATCTTCAATCGTAATCGATACACTACTGCAGGATGGTTTCTCTCAGTTTAATTCAGTTTCTTTGAATATCACACCAGCAAACATTCTTATTTCATCCTTCCATCTCACATATGCTCTCTTTCTAGGTCTTTTAATAATCCTTAGAATCCATTTTAAGATTTCAACTATCTATATATTATCATCTTTTTTAGCAATATGTCTAGCTTAGTTCCACTCGAATCTCTTAATTTATTCAATGATGTCAGTCGTACCTATTATTTTCTCACCCGTATATATTGTTTTTGATCTCTTCTTGTTACTCCTAATGTACATCTTTTCACACTTCAATGAATGGTTTAAGTTTTTGTATAGCATATTTTAATATTAACATATATATATATATATATATATTTGACAGTCATCTCTGATCATCTTATATACTACTACATGACTTATTTGATGAACTAGATGGGTATATCATTAGTGAACCATTATCACATTGGAGAGCATTCAAGGCTTATACTCAAATAATATTACAGTATGTATATACATAGATTAAATATTATCTTTAATCATAAAGTGTTGTATCAAACTAAGAATGACTTTCAATTGCGTTGTATAATGTTAATCTCGCCTGGCATGCCACGAGAGCAATTATTTGCATATAATTATAATAACATTAAAAAGAATACAAATATGTAATAAATTCATTTTTTGTTTATAATCTAAGCATCATAAAGTCACGCGCGCGCACACATATATATATATATATACTAATGTTGTTTAAAAATAAATGGAGAATTTATACAATTATTTTATATATAACTGTATAATCCATTCGTGCAGCTTTCATACAGTTATTTTGACATTCTTAATGACTCATCATATGATTTGATATTATCTTTTTGTACTGCTATATTAATATTATTGTTAAAAATATGTTTATTATTACACAAAATATTTTAATATAAAATTCCTTTTATCTATTAGTCTAAAAGTTTGTTTAACGGTTAAACAGAAGAACCTACATAATACTATAGAGAGAACAAAAGGGTATACACCATTGGATTTGATGGTCATAATTGCCCCCTATTTTAAAATGGAAATTAAGGCAAATTTACATTCAAAAGATGCACAACACATTTGCCAATATTCTAATCAAAGGTTATTGTACATAATGTATATTTTTTGGTCAAAGAGATAAGATGTAAATTTGATCTAGAGAATATTAAAATTATATGGAATAGAGATGCTATAAAGTTAGAAGTTCAAAAAAGAGTGGGCTATTATAAATTCAAAAAATATTCTCAAACAGTAACTAGTAATATTTCATCAAATTAAGTTCATCATTTGTTTTTTTCTTTTGATTTTAGCATAAATATGTAGAGATATATAAAAATTCAATTAGATATTTAAATGAAATAAATTTTACCCTATAAAACATACAAGCTAGTCAAACTAACAATCTAATTTTGATCAGTAAATGGGTGTCTAACTATTCTTAGTTGGAGATAAAAATAATGATGGAAATTCAAACTTTCATCATCTGCCAGTTGGCTTTTTTTTTTTTTTTTTGCAATATTTATTATAGAATCCTGTTGGAGATAATTTTATCTTGGAGTGGGCGATTGAAGGCTGTTTTGTCTTGTACCTGAAATATATATATATATATATAAAATAAATAAAAATATCCGTTAATTAAAAATAATATTGTAATTATGATTGAAATAATATTTTTAAACGGTTTATAAACAATTCAAACAATCTTTAAATCCGCAGAAGTACTTTCGGTTACTTTCAAACCTGCCTCAACTGCTATTAAATTCAAAAACTAAAAGCGGAAGCAAACGTCATCAATTCAAATTCCACGAATCTCGTATTTTAATGTTAGAAGCTTGTCGATTTATCAAATGTGTTTTATTCCTGTTTATAAAAATTGCCTCTTTAATTTTTCTTTTACTATGGTTTCTCTCTTCATGAAGAATTTTCACATTTTCAAAATTAAATTTAAATTTATATTATTTCAATCATAATTATATATATATATTGATTCTTCAAGATGCATCCATTTTAAATTAGAGAAATTCATATTCCAATACTTACTTATTATTACTTTACATGGGAAATTTAATTCTATAAAAAGATGTTTTTAACTAATTTCATTTATATATATGTATGTGAAGATATATTATATTGTAATTTTTTGTTAATTGTTGAAAATTATTAAAAAAAATTTAAAGCATATAAGCCTTTCATATTTTACTTTTTTTTTTTTTAATAAAAAAGTTATTTCTTAAAGCTATTATAAGTTTTGTCTTTTAAATTTTAAAGTAGGAAATGAGGGAAATTTTATTAAAGTGTAATTCATCATTAATAATTTCTCTTTTACATTAAAGAACTAACTGTTGGCACGTTGGATGTTCGAAGTCATTATAACAGTATTAATAGAAAACAAATTTCAAACAGTTTTAAAATTGAAATCCGGTATTAAAAGGAAAAGAAAAGCAATTAATAGATTACTTTTGTAACTGTAGTTATTAATTAATGTGAACGACAAAGGAACATAAAATAAAATTACATATAAAACTACTAGGTGGCATCGTAATAAGACGAATATTAATCTTCACTTAAAGACCGATTACTATTACATATACTAACATTAGAATTGACCCTCATTACAGCAGCAGTATAATGGGAATGTTTTTATATAAATCATAACTTATCGTGTGGCATTCTAAATTACAAATAATTATCGTCTTTTTAAAATCAAAAACGTGCGTTTTATTACTCAAATCCTTTTATCTTATTGTCAACATAACTATGCTATCTTACGTCAGGATAGTCCTTTTTTTTTCGTATTAGATCCTTTTTTGAGATTGTTGGTAATTAAGTTATTTTATTGTTATTATTTTTCCTATCATTATAATTTTTCATGCTTAAAGTAAATTTAATTATTTTTATTTTTGAAACTAATAGTTATTTATCACAATTCTAAAAATAATTAGGACTTTTTTTATTTTGTTTCTTTATTTTAAAATAACTTGTTTAAAAGTTAAATATAAGAAAATAGCTTGTTAAATCATTTATGTGGAGTAGTGACTTATTTGATTAAAAACAGAGAGAAGGAAAGATATGAGGCTTTAGAAGTATGGTTTTTGGGGAAGAATGAGCGGTGGAAGGGGAAATAAACTGAAAATGCAGGAAATATAAAAGTGATGTAAAGTATGAGTGAAAAAGGATTATGTATTAAGGGTATTAAAAAACAGAAAAAAGTAGATGTGTATTGTAACAGTCTTGTTAACCAGTTGCATCTTCCCTCCACTACTGTCAAAGAGCAGCACTACAGGTGGGTTCAGGGCCTGAAATGCTGAGCTCTAACCTAGTAGATTGACTACACAACATATAACTATGGGATAATGTACCTGCCACCACATTAGCAAACATCTTCTAATGAATGACCTTGTTATATTTAATTTTATATGAGACACTATGGCTATAGGGCATTAAGGAAATAGAAGATAAAGATATAATTAAAACTATATTTAATATTGATATAAATTTATTTACAAGCTTGGAGTTTGATCTTTGTCAATACTCCTAATATGGAATGAGTACACATTGTTAACACATTAATCATTCGACCTGTCCCTTTGGGTATTTAATGATAGCAAACCATTATTTCATGTCCTAGACTAAGTACATTTGCTATTATGTGAGGTGAACGTCGAATGAGATATACAGCTGTGAATCTACTTATCTCAACAATAGATTAATATATAAAGTTTTATATTAATGATTAATTCTAAAGAGGGCCTGTTATTTGAGGGTAAATAACATGAGAGGCTTGGGAAGTGAAATCATAAGCAGAGAGTAAAGGAATAATTAAACTGGATGAGAGGTGGTATTGATAGAGATGCCATAGAATAATAACGGAGCATACTTTGAGATGCAAGCCAGGAGGTAAATGTAAACTCGTGGGCAGGCTTTCTGCCAAGACCCTATGAGATTGGTCATAAACACAAGTCTGGGTGTGCTGGAACTTTGGCCATTGTCACTGTCTGACCGCATGATGGACTTAGCTTTCCATGGGAGCACTTTGAACTGTGCCTTTCCGAATGGAGCTGAACGATACCTTTAAACATAGGTAACCAGTGATTTCCTTGGCTTTAAATAAGAGAAAACTTTGGCATTGCTCAATAATAACACCCATCGTTTGATAATATAATATGATTTATATATTTAATTGCTAATAAATGATGACTCACTCCCAAGGTCCACATTTACAAGTGATTAACTTATAAGCCCTCAAATAATCTGAGATTGGTTTGATTATAAAGTTAAATTAAATGTACACCAATTGATACTAATAATATAAGGATAAAGATTATAATTCTAGCATATTTCTATTGTTAAGCTAAGATATCCACCCTCACAAATTATAGTACACTCACATGCATAGCTAATCGTAAAAGTCAGATGCGTCTGAAACTGTGATAATTCATTTAAAATGTAAGACAATAGTAGAAAGCATATTAATATAAAAATGAGACGCATCTGAGGAATAATTAACAAAATATAAAGATAGATAATTTCTGAGCTAGCCGATTCATAAATATAAGACGAGTTTACTATAAATATATTATCTAATGACTCCGCGCATTTTGGCGAAGTCTAATATTTAATAAAGTTAAGAGGCTAGGTCGGAAATTATTGAGGCATGAAATTAATTACCATCAATAAATAAATATTAATAGAACTGGATACCCAAAGAAAAGGAAATATCGTATAGTAATTAAACATTTAAAGGTTACAGATTCTTAAGAATTTTATTGGTTTTATTAGGATTTACATGAGATATTACGAATAAAATTATATAAATTAGAGATACAAGTTATAATTTGAATAAAAGAGCATGAAAGTTCTTAAAGATTTTAGGCACCGGTTAATTTTGATTTAAGCAGAACATGCACGTTTCTGAGTAATCCTCCCGTTCATGAAGTATTGGCACAGTAGTTTTTCCTTAACAGTTCATTTAGTGGTCTTGATGATAAGCAGTAGTTGATTAGGTAGCAGTATACGGATTATAGCAGACAATTTTAATTCATTTTAAAAACAAGTAAGGGATTCAGTGCATCTCCCATTTTCAGAGGAGAATAGTTCATGTCTACTAATCGGACATCACAATGTTATACGTAAATAGCATACTTTAACAAAAAGGCAGATGGCAGATCAGGGATTAGACATTAGATATTAGATTAGTCTTCAATTTTACTTTGAGCAAGACTTTATATACTTTTTGTCTACCTTGCTCTTTATCTTTTGGATCCATATGACAACGTATTTGTTCGCCTTTCAGGTCCGTTCAAATATCTGCAGGTAAAATAATGCATTAAGAGCACATGTTCTATTTGTCATGTCAATCTGAATATTTTACTTAACTTTATTGTGTATTTCACCTATGACCTCATTATACTGCAGGTATTTCTTTAAACACTAATTAAAAAGCTTTCAGGAATATTTCTCAGTATTCTATTGCCTCTCCTCACCCACTATGACTTGCAATTTTACTTAGCAGGGGAATTTCTATTTTTAATACATTTAAATATTTAAAAAGATTAAAAACAAATTTTAGATTTTATAAACTAAAATGTTATATAACTTTGACCTAAATAGTTATAAACGCAAAATGTTAAATATTCTAAATAAACATCACATGATCACCATTTCTTATGCTTGCTTCTAACTGTTGTTAAAACAGGCAAAACTCACTATATGTATTGCAGTGCTCTCAGATCCAAGGCTCCTCACTGATGAAGGCCACAAGCCAAAAACTAGTCTGGGGAGATTGGATGAGTAGGCACTAGATGGAGATTTTATGTACAAGCCTTTTGGTATCTGTTGATTACTCTAGCTTGCTGTGTGTGGCAATACGTATAGTGAGTTTTGCCTGTTTTAAATATTCTAAATGTAATAAATTATTTTCAGTGCGTTATATCTCATATTGGAGTGTATGTGCATGAGGCATATTTAACAAGCGTTTAGATATATATATAACTAATATTATTACACACACATTGAGGGTTTAAATTTAGGTGGGATGGAGGAGTGGGTAGAAAACAAAAAAACAAATATGACTGAGGTGAAACTAAGATTTGAACTTGAATCTTACTATTTCACTATATATTCAGAGATGAAAAAATTTTGGATATGTTCGAGGGGATTGTTAAGAGTGAAAAGATGGAAAATCAAAGAACTAAGTTGATATATGCATGTTCAGAAGTTAGGGCAAGGAACAAGAAAGTTTCGAGAAAGTAGTTTACTTTGATGGAAAAATTGTATTTGCAGTAGATGAATAATTGATGAATTGATGAAGCCACAAATCCATTTATATCACTGTAAATGGTTTTAAATAGCAGTCTCGCAAAACTCTTCAAACTAAATAAATATTTTTTAAACCCATAAGTTTCATTCATCTTCCTATTTATGTTATGTGAATGTTATTTATATCTCTTTAACTCCCATGTTTATATGCCTTGATATATTGCTTGACTCAGGCATTAACATTAGGTTCTTATCATTATTAGTTGGTTATTATTCATGAGACATTTCAGTGGTTAAAACTACATCATATATGTTAATAAAGCAGTCATACATTTTTGTTTTGGGTGTGCATATATATATATTGAAGCAATCGATGTCTAATCATCATCGATGCTTCATGTTTCGCCATCTATACTAACTTTCTAGGGGTCCGCAATTCAGATCCTGCTATAAATATATGCTATTCACTCACACACTGTATGCCTAATGATTAGAAAGATTAGTAAAATTAATCTTTATTTAGTAAAATAAAACAGCATTGTGCGTGATGCGTATATATATATATATATATATGAATGAAGCAATAATGTTATTAATGTTTATTGCTGACAACTAAACATTTTTCTTTATATAATTGTAAATTTTTTTGTTATATCTATATGTATTTTGATTTAAAGTATTGAATTAAACTATTTAATGTGAGAACAAAGAAGAATGGGGGAGGCTCTAAATGCTAAAATAATCTTTGTTTAAATTCAGCTTGTTGCCTTTAATTAAAATTGTCAATCACAATTAAGATCGAAAACAAATCGTTTATCAGTTTTTATCGAATGATTTAAAATAGCTAAAAATGGTATTTCGAGTCTTATCTGTATAAAAACATGTTGTTAATTAAATGTTGTTTTTAAAGGGATTATAGAGATAGGATTGGTATATGAAATTGCATTCTGGGCGGTATTAAAATGTTATAAAAGGAACCACAGAACAAAGAAAGTTAGTTTTTAGTTACTTTCAGTTTTTAGTTGAGTTCAGAGGAGTTTTTAGTGAGTTGAGTTTAATTACTTAAGAAGCCAACACAAGTTCTGCGTGATGAAGCGTGAGTAGTGGAGCCATCTGCCTCTCTTTTTCTCTCAGAGAACTGTCTACCAGCTGTAAAAATTCTATCTGACTGGCCATATGAGATGACGTAGAACTATCTACCTGCCTGTCTGCTGCTATGCTGATATCTTAGGTAAAATCATGTAATTTAGAGCTGCCTTAATATGAACATTCACGGATGATTTATAATTTGTAGCTAAATTAATTCATAGATCCATTTATGATGTTTTGCTAGTTTTGCTCATAAACTCTCTCTCTATAATCCTTTATTAATACTTATGTAATTCTAAATATACGTTTGCTTTCACACTTAATTTATGTTTATATAACTTTATGCGGCAAAATTAAATGTATACAACTTAT
Organism: Epiperipatus broadwayi; assembly: GCA_028023455.1. Taxonomy (NCBI): domain Eukaryota; kingdom Metazoa; phylum Onychophora; class Udeonychophora; order Euonychophora; family Peripatidae; genus Epiperipatus; species Epiperipatus broadwayi. Next base: position 169,415 of record JAQFVV010007057.1, on the reverse strand, counting down.
TTTGTTTAATATATATATTATTTTCTCTAATATGTCGGTATCAATCAATCTTGCGTCTTTAATTAAATTCATTAGTAAAATTATATTCATTTGTTTATTTAAAATAGAAATCGTTCGCTAGGCTGGTTGTATACCTAAAAGTATTTTATTGTGGATGCTTATTTTATTTTGTTGTTTAGTTGCCTTTATAAAAGATTGCGACACCTAATATAAAATTCTACCTTTTCTTACCATCGCCCGGAGGGCTAAATTCTTTAATTAATACGTATATGGGAATCAAATTCAAATATAAATTTTATTAGCTTAGTAATATAAATAAAAGTTATTATTCATTATGATTTGTTAAATGACTCAGAATTGAAAAACAGATTATTGCGCAAGAGGTTAGACAATTTCCAAGTTCTAAAATAATATTATATGAAAATTATGTTATAAAATTATATTCATGTCCAATAACATTGCTGGCATTCCATCCACTTTATTCTGATATTTTATCTTCTCCATTTCTCGATTGTTTAGTCATTGGGAACGTCTAAAGCTCCCGTCCCACTTTTCAAAATCATTCGTAATCAGGAACACTACTTCCTGTGGAATGTAAAGTTTATAAAATGTGCTGCGAATTACAGTACATCCAGATTCTGGGCTCTCAAACCCAGCCTTTCCTTCGATATTGCTCCACCAGAGTGCGTGGACATATCAAATCTAAGTTTGTCTCAAGTATTCTTTTAAAATGATAAAATATCCAAATGCCATGGGGGGCAGATTTCTTTAATTGTATGCTAGTACCATTACTTTGCTCTTTAATTTGAACATCTGTCCATCTAACCTTGGTAAATCACAACGATGTGTTAAAGATAATGATTCATTTCGTAAAATACGTTCAGTATGTTGATCTTAAAACTGCTTTTGTTTAAAAAAGGCATTATCGCTTCCCAGAGACGTAAATCAATTTGTATAATTTATTCTCGTAAATATTGCACATTGTTTGTTTTTTATGTATACTTATTCTAAAGACGCTATGTCCAAACAATGCCTATCAAACATATGTAATGATTTTAAGATTGTAAATAAATGATTGAGACCGTACATTTACATATATTTGTCAAAATGGTTAATGTTAAATCTTCATGTATCTTTCCGTAATCCGAATCTGTTCCAATCTTGAAGATTGTTTTGTACATCCACAGCATTTTATTTGTAAACATTTATAAATTGGCATATCAACCCCGCACAACTTATAGCATTTCTATAAAACTATATTCATGAAATAATTGATGTAAAGGGGATTTTATAAAACAAATCCCAAGTTTTCAAAATGTATAAGATCACTCCAAGCGTGAAACAATTTTGTAACATATATATGCGTTTTCTACATTTATTAAATATATTTTCCTGTAAATCCTGGTTTGTTTTTGAATTATTATTTTCTAGCTAATATTTAGAACTATTTTCTTTAGCTAATAGCTTACCATTCGTGAATAAATAACTATAATAAATGTAATTCCTGGGCTACTCTGACCTCGATCATCATCATCAGTTTGATCTTATGCTCTTCCACTTTGCTTCTGGGCACGGATTTAAAATAATTTTACTGTGTCATCAGAATTGTTGTTCATTGGGTCAGAGATTGGAAGAATAGGCAAATAGGTTAGAATTCAGGATTGCTCCAGACCTGTGTATCTTGAGCATGATCGGATTCGAGGTACTTTTGCTTAGGATTTGAATCTTGTTAAGTGAGCATACTATTTTGACCGGTGCAATATATATATAATCAAAATTATCCCAAATTCACAACTCAACCAGACTAGTGTAGCTTTAAGTTTTTAATGTGTATATATTATCTATTCTTAAAATACCTTACTAAAATCTTTAATATGAACTTTAATAATAGTATCTTTAATATGTTTCATAACAGTTTTGTATATCCTTAACACCTATATTTACATACTGATTATATGTATTGGCATTATTTTTTATAATGTATTATTATTTACAATGTGTCCTCATTTTCTATACATTGATTAAATTATTCCCCAGCCTTTTTATTAATCGTCATCTGAATAATATTTATCATAAAACAACAACAACAACAACAACAATAATAATAATAATAATAATAATAATAATAATAATAATAATAATAATAATAATAATAATAATAATAATAATAATAATAATAATAATAATAAAAAGTAATATAATATGAAAAAATAACTTTTATAAAAACAAAATATTAAAATTTTATTCCCTATTTTAATTTTTTATACAGTTTCATTTTATAACAATTTTATATCTTTGTAAAATAATATAGGCGCTATTGCGGTCAGGTGCAGTAGCGCCTATATTATTTTACAAATATATTTTCGCATGCAAAGTTTTCGATTTAGGTTTGAATTACAATTTTATATCTTATTAATAGTATGAGTACGCAGAGTATATGAATTCAAAGAAATAAAATTTAAAACTAGAAAAATACAAAACAAACAAAACCCAGAATAATAGATAATTTGTGATAAATAAGTTGTAATTAAAGCGGATTTGAACCCAGACTTTCAAGCTCCCTTCAATCATTGACTCTATCAAATAAAACCGATACACATGAATGGAGTTTGAAAGTCTGGGTTCAAATCCCCTTAATTACATCTTACTTAAGTATATATACTATACTTTTATTTCAATAAATACGTTCTATGTCTAATGCACTAAAACACAAGCAATGGTGAAGGTAAGTACAAATTGTAATAGTAATTAGCGCTCAGCCAATTAATATTACAATACTTAGTTTTACCATTGCCCGGTTTTAGCACATTTAGAAAAATTACTTGTGTAATTGGTAAGTCTATGTTTTTCTTATTCTTACAATAAATAAATTGGTAAATTTTATCTTATTTCTATATAAATGCATTTGGGCACAAGACTTAAAAATTAAAGTTATACTGGTCAGTTTTTAGTTAAGAAAAAAATCAATCTGTTAGTCCATGGAGTACAACTTTGATAATTGAATATCACATAACCTTCTGAGCTGTATGTAATGTTATTATAAGCAAAATAATTTATCTACCTACCTACCTACCTATCTATGTCTGTCTGTGTCAGTCTGTCTATCTGTTTGTCTATATATCTACCTACCTACCTGTCTGTCTATCTATCTGCCTGCCTGTCTGTCCATCTGCCTGCCTGCCTGCCTGCCCATTTGCTTGCCTAACTGTTTTTCTATCTGCCTGTCTAATTGTCTGTCACAGAAGGTGTCATTATGTAGTATTTAGTACTATATTTATCTACTCATGCTGTCCATACGTGATGTTTAAATTTAAGAGAAGATCAAACTTGAAAACCTTTTTATCTAAACTTAGAACTTTCTTTTTTTTTTTAACTAGATATATATCTTAGCTGACCAAGATAGCCATTTAATTCTTGCTTACTAAATAAGGGTTGAATCTAGGCCAGTAAAATTTGAAATGTTTTTTCACCTAAATTTAGGACTTTTTTTTCAGGTAGATAGCTCTTATCTAAGCTATGCAGTCATCTAAATCGGTGTTCGATAAGTTACATGAATATTTTCTTAATGTTATTTTTCTTTCAAGGAACACTGGGAGCTTTTTACCTTTCTATCACTATAGCTTTGTTATGCTTAAACCAGAAAAAAAGTGAACCTGCAAAACAAATGAAAAATATAAACTTTGCCTGTTACTTTGATTGTTTTGAGAACATATTCTTAGTAAAATTTTCATCCAAAGGCAAGTAAATAATCTAGGCAAATGTAATTCTATAATTAAATAATACCTCATTATCATTAGTGGTGATTTGCATGAATTTCCACCCATTTAACACTATATTAGCATGTCACATTTAGAGTTAATAAATTAGACATATTAATGAGGCTTTATATCTTTAAGATACAATTAAGTATTGATAATATAAAATGGATGAAAATTCCATTTGGGATAAAACTTTACTTTTTTGAACAGCTATATTAATTAAATGCAGTAATAAAAATAGAGCAACATAGACAAATTATTATTGAAAATAATATAAAAAGTGTATTGTAAGTGAAATATAATTCTAAAAATATGTTTACATATCAAAATTTCAATATATACGAGTTATGCTTATAAGTTGATATAACTTTAAAGCTACATCAAAGTAATCAAAAGATTTGTCATTGATATATATATATTTATGAAATCAAAAATATGCTGCACGTTAATTTACTTATTATGTTAAGTACATTTAAACTGTAAATGGATTACTTAGAAATATACATTTATACAAGAACACACGATGACTTTTTAAACAACCATTCACTTAATTTAGAATATCTCTCTCTCTCTATATATATATATATATATAAATAAAGAAACAAAATAACTTGATATTGGAAAGTCATAATTCACTTCTTGTGTCACCCTTTTAATGCCTTCATTCAATAACTGTCATTTCTGTGTTATTGATCAGATGAGACATTTTGAAATCTGAACTTTGAGACTATTTATAGTAAGAACTAAATTTTAATTTTTTTTTGTTTATTGTAACATATATATATATATATACTTACTTAATTTATTTAATTTAAATAAGTGATTCCAAAAGTCAATAATGTCTTTTTTGAGACATGATACAGCATCAAATATGTTCTATGCTTAATTCAAATGATATTAGAAAAAGCTTTTAACAAGTGTATTATTTTTATATTAAGAATATTTTCTCAACCATAATTCTGCAGTTTCACCTCAGTTATTGACACACCAAATTTTTAAATGTTATTCAATGCAAAAGATATTGATCTTTTTTTATATATGTGTATGTTTGAACGGTATTGTGGTATTGTGATCAACTCCACCAAATAGGTTAACATATAAGGGTTTTGAATTGTCGAGGAATATGAAAGGTTTTTTTTTTTTAAAGGTAGCTGAAGATTTCCAAGCAAGGTTTTAAATCGTTTTCAGGTAGACATCTTATGGATATCTACATTTAAGACAAACTATAAATATTTCACATCATCTGACAGTTAATTAACGTAACGAGTAATTCCGTCTGTCATATTCTTCTTTGAAGAGATAGGGGAGAAACTTCTGCTGTTGCTGTATAGTGGGATATTTTAAAAACAATCGCTTTTTTTTCACACACACATATATATTAAATAGACTATTTAAGGGTATTATCTTTTTTTATCTACATATATTAAGTGATGTAATCATTTTTTAAAATGATTTTACTTTCTTGTCATTCTTTAACTTGCAGTAAACAACGAGTTCACTCTTAATTCATTGTTGCTTCTATGTTATTAAACATTCACTGAAATTTATTTTCTTTTTTAATGTTTATATCTGTATAACGTTCTTTCTCAGAATGTTTTTAAAGCAGATATATAAAGACTTAACAATTCATTTATTATATATATATATATTAGTAAAACAGCGTAAAGATATTTATTCTTTTCCAATTTTGATAATATTAATAAAACCAAAATAACAATAACAACATATCATAGTTTAAGCACTGCTTTTCGACCAAACTCTCTTTATACTATTTCCTTATCTTTCAATTGTTAATTTGAGTATACAATAGATGCTAGATAGTCATCACCACTATTTTTAATCATTATCAATCCACTACAAGATGGTCTTTCCAAGTTTAATTCAATTTTTTTTGATCTCTAATCTCTCTTCTCCACATCACACCAGCAAACTTCTTTATTTTATCCATCCATTTTATATGTGATTTTTTTTAAGACCTTTTACAATCTCATGGAATTCATTTTATAACTTCAATTGCCTATGCATTTTGGCAATTATGTCCATCACAAATCCACTTCAATCCTTTAATTCTTTGAATGATAACAGTGATATCTGTTTGTTCTCTCATCTATTTTCAGTTTATTTCTTGTTATTCCTAATATACATACATCTCTTCTTACTTTTTTCGATGGTTTGAAGTATCTGAAATTGCCTTCTGATAAGTGTCAAGCTTCACAGAATTGGTAAAACACACCTATTAAAAAATTTTTTTTCAAGACATATTTTTCTTAATATTGTTATTTCTATCAAAAGCAATCCAAGTAAATTGAATTCTATGATTAATTTAATCCATTATGTTTTCATCTGTATTAACAATCTAACCAAGGTATTTATAGTTGTTAACTTTTAATTTATCATTGTCAATCTTTTTTTTTCCTGTGGAAACCCATTAACATTAATTTAGTATTTTTAGCAGTTATCTTTAGTCCTATTTCCTTACATTCATCTATATGATAACTCTTGGAACATTTCTTGAAGTTCTGAAGCATTATTTGCAAAAACAACTGCATCCTTTGCAATCTTCATTTATTCTCTAAGCTTCCCATTTTAACCCAAAAAATACTTCTTGTAAAACTGTTGTAAGAAGTTTTGGAGATGTGGAATCATCCTATTGTATACCCTTCTCAATGTTCCTCCTAGTATCACCATGTAATCTAATTATAGCTATTACACCTTGGCAAAATTCTTTAAAAATATGATATCTCATGTCTATATCTTGATGCTGCAATGCTTTAATCACTATAGAAATGTTTATGAACTCAACTGTCTTTTCATTCATAATGTACAAATTGAAAGCGTAATGGCAACTCATATTCATTGCTTCCTTCTCTCAATACTTGAATGTATTTATTAAATCCAAATCAAATGCTATTGTATTTGTATCTCCAGATAAGTTCCTGATTTATGGATTTCATCAGTCAGAAGTTTGACCTGATCTGGTGTACTTTTGGATATTGTCAATCACATAATCTTTTATTCAACAGTTGCTTTGTACTCTTTTTGTCATATCTAACAATTAATAATTATTCAAGCCTACAATAGATAGCAGAACTGTAAACATGTAATCTTGATATATATTATAACAGCATGGAAAATAGGGGGATTAATAAGAGAATCTGAGGTTACAATAACCCACATTTGGGTAGCCATTTGTAAACAGTATACCATATTAAGACTGAATTATGAGGAGATGGGAAACCACCACCATCCCCAAATAAATAAAATATAAAATTAAATAAAAAAGCAACGAGCATGAGAGATCAACACAGAACTAACTATAAGTTCACCAGCATTATACGAAAGTAGTAATCATTTATTATCATGAATGATCACAATAAAAAATAAATCAACAGTCAATCTTGTGACTGTATTTGAAAGTAGTCCAATATAGACCAGGCTAATTATTTAGCCACTGCCACATCTAGGGCAGGAACCAAACAATAATTATCTGGATTTCCATACTTAGGTGCTACTATATAAAAATACAGGGATGACAGCACTTGATGTAGCAGAATTATATGGATCGATTGATGGATCAAAGTCGATTATAATTGTAAGAGAAGCACTGATTAGAAATGGAATGAATCAGGAATGTGTCCATTTTGTTGTGGCATTGTTGGAGTGGATGAACAAAAATATATACGCAGTGTTTAACTATGAGTGGATCAGATGCTCAATGGTTGGCCAATTGGTCTTCTGATGAGCAGAATCGTGGCCAGCATCATGATGAACACATATGAGCAGATTATTATTCCTAGATATATAGACTGTGGATTAGTGCTGTATGCTAGATATGTTGACGACATTTTTGTGGCTGCGCTGGAGGAAACCATAGAGGACATCAAAACAGACCTTACAACAGCATCAGGCCTGAATATAAATACAAATCAAGATTAAGTCCCCAACAGCATTAAATATTTGAACCTGAAAGTGATGATTGAAGCTAATCGCTTCTGCTACAGAATGAACAGTAAACCTATCAATATCAGAGGTCACATACACCACTTATCAAACATACCATATATATATAAAATGGCTGGCCTCAAATCGTTCTTATATAGAAACAACAGTTTGTGCAGCTTCGAAGCTGACAAAAGAAACAATATTGAAACTTATAGAAATGAGCTTATTAATGCTAAATATAATAAAAGAGCGATTGACAATATCATTAGGAAATTTAAAAGGGGGCCTATTCGTGAGCTGAGGCAGAATAAACCCTGTGTCTTGCTTCCATACATTAAAAATATTTATAGAGACATGCAGACAATCTTTTGCTCTGATTTTAGTGTGTGTTTCCGATCACTGCCTAATCTTAACAGGAGTATAAACAGTACCAAAGACCATATTCCCCCAGTGCACGCCCAGCAAGCAGTGTACAAAATCGTGTGTAGCGATAACAGTTACCCAGCTGCTTATTATGGGGAAATGAGGGCATCTGTACAAACAAGGTTGTCACAGCATGTATATGTGTATAATAAGGCCTTAGTGGACCCAGATCACCCCTCTATTTTTGTACAGCACTCGGTGGCTGTGGGACATCAGTGCAGACCGGATAGGCTGAGCGTTTTGTGTAGAGAGTGGTATGAACTGCGTAGGAAGATGAAGGAGGCGTGTTATATCATATCAGATGAACACGCGATAAATAAAAAAAGAATCACTTTACGCCATATCGAAGAAATGGCAAGTTTAAACATTCTCATCCTGATTAGCATATTTTGACTATTTTGCATATTTGCACCTCAGAAAATGAGATTTTTGTACTTCTTGAAAATGAAGGTTATACCTTCAGAAACGTTAGAAGAACAAACAAATTTTATCATTTAATGATTGGGTTTGATTTGATTTATATATAGTTTTGCTTTCTGAATTATATAAGAGTGTGTGTATTTTTAATATTAATGCAAGTATTAATTTTTTTTACAATAAGTCAAATAATGCTGAGTTATCAAAACATCCTGACCATCATCAATGCTCTGGCCACTTAGTACCATTAATGTACTAGCCAACTATAAGCTAAATTTGTAAAGAAGTAATAAACAATAAAATGTAACACATAGACTTTAAAGGATATCCCTTTTGCACTAATCAGGATCATCATCATCTGGATGCCAGTAACACTAAACATAAATCCCGACTCTATATAATTAACTGTTATGTACAAATCTAGCTCAGGAAGCAAGAACTCTATAAACTATTACTGTGAGTAAGAGAAAAATAAATAAAGCAGTTTATCATAAATCACTTCAAATAATTCCTAGGTTTACCCTATTATAACTAAATAGTTTTATTGGATCATTAAAAAAAATTCTTGAACATTAAGCTGTCATGAAATAAAGTCACACACACTGCAATTATATGAAACAGGAATGGATAGAATAATGAAATTAAGACTAAAAATATTTTTAAAACAATTATTTAATAATTAATTGATTAAAAATAAACAAAAAAAATGACATGATAATATAAAATTTTAAACATTCATTTCATCAAAAATAGATATTTTTATAAAAATTATAATCAATCAGTTGATTTCTATTCAAAAATTAACTTTGAATTAATTTAGTTATTTCTTTAAAATAACTAAGAGTTGGAAAATCAAAGATAATCTTTGATTTAGCTTAATTAACATTTTATTCAGTTTTTAGAAGGGAAAAGTAATATTTTACATACAAAAAATTACGTTTTAAAAATACGTTTTACAGTTTGAAAACATTAACTTAATGAAAATATTTAAAATTATCAATTCTTACAAAAAATATTACTTTTATATAAAAAAATCTTTTTTTTTTACTATTAATAAAAATATAGGGTGCAAACAAACAATACTTTCAACCATGGTTTTAATTTTTTTTTCTGTGGAATCTTTCCCAATTATAATTTCCAGTTTCAGTTGAGTTTTCCTAGGCTTCCACACATGAACATGACTAACTTGTCTTTTTTTTGATGTGCAATATTTCATTTCCAGGTTAACAACAGCAAAATTTCATCCATTTTCTTTTAATAAATTTCCCCAATGAGATTAACATAGACTTATGCTCTTAGTTGCATATTACTTTAGGGGTTAACTTATTTATACTTTTATTCTAGTGAATACAAATTATATGGAGGAAGATGATATACAAATCATAGTATGCTAAAAACTTGCTTAAAACTTTTGCTATTCTATGCAATAGCTTGCTAAAGACTTCTGCTTTTCTTCTTTATCAGCTGGATTAAGACTTGACTGCTCTCTTTTCAACAGCTAAATTAGGAATAATTTCTTATCCTACTATCTATTTCAGCAGTTGTATTAAGACTTGACTGCTCTCTCTTCAATGGCTAAATTAGGAATATATATTCTTACCAGGTACTTATGTCTTCTAACTTTATTTTTTTCTAGAAAAATCTTGCCTACAAGCCAATCACACATTGTCTCCAATATGATAGTTTTTATATCAGTCAATTAGATAATTTTTTATAAATACAATTATTTAGCTATTTCGCATCTTAATCATACATATTGAAAAACAATTTAAGAACTTAACATCATAAAATTCTTGGTATTTCTTTCTAATTAAAAAAATTTTCTTGCAAAAAGAAAAACAATATAATCAATTAATTGCACTGATTTTATTTTTTGTAGTGAAGAGAGATAAAAAGAAAAGAAAAACAGCAACTGTTAATTAAAAATGAAATTTACCAAAAGCATTAAAATCGTATTTTGTTTTTTTCTTTTTAAAATACTCTTAAAAATAAAAAAATATTTCTCTTAATGGGTTAAAATGAAATTTTAAACAATTTACTAAAAAGAGAAAGTTTTTTTTTTTTCAAGCAACTGGTAATCAAATAAAATTATTGAAGATAGAGAATAAAAGAAATATGTGGTTTTACACTTTTCTCCATCTTTTACCAACATTTACAATACATTTTAAAATATGCATATTATAATTAAAAAAATAGATTTGAAAAAAATTGTCTAAAATGCTCCTACTATCATGTAGGAAGACAAATAAAATATTTAACTAATTTCAGACCTTTATTCTTATAAAAAATATGCATGAGAAAATCGAATATTAATTTTCCTATTAATTAAATAACTCTTAACTAAACCCAAGGAACATGCTGCCAACTTATCTAATTATTTTTAATGCAGCTATGTAGCCAATTGCTTACAATATATATATATTTGTGTGTGTGTGTTTTGGCTGCTATTATCTGCTTTTCCATTTGCTTATATAACTTATAAAGTGAAATAAAATAAACAATGAGAATATTAAACAAGCACTGATACCTTTATCAAATATTTTATATATATATATATATAAACATTGCATGCAAAACAATATATATTTTTTCTGTTATGTAAATTTCTTTAGCTTTCTTGATATAATTATTAGTTTTTGTGAATTAATATTTACAACTTATTTACATTAATGTAATACATATTAATAAATACATTAATAATAAGATATTAAGGAAATGTAAACAAAGCAAATGGAAAATGAAATTAGAAGAAATAAAATAAGAAAAAATTAGTGTACATTCTATTTATGAAAATTATTAGAGGGAAGAAGATAAAGCTCAATAAAAATTTGTTTAATTTTTAATTTTCTATACCCATACTTACATTAGGGTTATGAACCTCTGTGAGTATAAGGTGTAATGTTTTACATTACCAAACACATTTATCATGGTGGGAATCAAAGCATAAATAATTGCTAAAATTATATTTTTTATTATATATAATAATGAAACAAGTAAATAACACTTTATAATATATTTGATAAATTAATTAAAGGCATTATAGGACAAGGGTTAGTATAATAGTTTGTTGTAGTGATGGCTTAGAGAAGCCAGTGGAAGAGTTGGAAGTTTTCTGGAATAGACAAAAAATTTTCAATATAGTAAATTTTTTCAGTTTGCAAGAATGTAACTAATCTAGCTAGATTTTTTTTTTGCTAGAAGATAAGAGAAGTCTCAGACAATCTGGATCTATTCTATATGAGTAATAATTAATACATCATAATATGATTGAAGAATAATGCTAAGCTTTATCATCAGTCAAGGAATTGCAATTTAGTGGACACTAAACTTGATTTATCCATTTTTAAAATAATAAATATTTGCATCTCAATGTTCTTCAGGACTTGAGTTAAGGGGTGGCAAGCAATGGAAAAAATACTATTAATGATAATCAGTTGTCATCTTTTGAAAGTAATACTGTTGCTTTTTGGGAAGCAATCTTGATTTATAGCATACAATTAATAAAATCTTATGATCCACAGAGCCTTGTTCAGTTTAGCACAGTAGCAGAGTGATCGATTTTACAGCTAAAACTTCCTGGATTGAAACTCACCTGCTCACTTATGTTGTTGAATGACACATGATCTCCAAAGCAAATAATTATTGATTATTTTGTAGTTTAAAGTTTCAGGATGTATTTAATCTAAATTTTTTATATATTATAAAAAAGAAAAAATCTTCATTTTAAATATTTGTGTTTGTAATGATTAAAAAAATTAGTAAATGCAAAAGGGGGAAAGGGGACTATATAGTATAATATTACAATGTTATAATAAGGAAACCAAGTTATACATTAAGTGACTTAATTAGCTTGTATTTGCAAATGTAATATAATGAACATGGTAATAGCTCTAAACAAGCTTTTTTTTTGATAAATGCCACAAGAGAAAGCATTTAAAATCTTTATCTAGAATTATTTCTATCCCCAAACTGCTTTTGAGCTAATGGCTCTAGTATTTTAAATATAGTGTTTGAATGTACTAGTGCATCACTGATAAGTGCCATTAGCTCAAAACTGGTTTGGGAATAGGGATAATTTTAGATAGAGATTTTAAATGCTTTCTCTTGCAGCATTTATCAAAAAAGCTTGTTTAGAGCTATTTGTACGTTTGTTATATTATAATATTATTATGTTAAAAACATTTGAAGGTTAAGATTGTCTGATGGTTAAAAGTCAGATGACTGGTTTATTTATTTTGATGCAAATACATTATCTGTATATTTTAAAAAATAATTATGGCGAAAGACAGATTTATCAAATTTCATTATCATTGTCATATCATTAACACAAAATTGATTAACACAAATTTACTGCTTTATACGATTAGATTTATATCCCTGCCAAAATAGATACTATATTTCTCTTGTTATGTAACATGAAATCCATTCAATGTATATGTCCCTGACATTTAATGTTAGTAAAGTTGGGTTTGTGTTAGTGTAGTTGTAACTGTATATGAAAAAAAAAATGTTTTCAAATATAGGAGTGTTTTTTTTTTTTTTAAAGATAAAAAAAAATGATAGAGAGAAAAGTAAAAACTTATAGTCTAATATACAAATATATTATTATAAGCAATCTGTTTATACACAAACACTCAATGTTATTATTGGATATTGCCCAATCGATATTTATTGTTGTGAAGATAATTCATTAATATATATAAATAGCAACATTTACTAAAATTATAACTTGTGCTAAAATCTTAAACATTTTTAATTTTTTAAAAATTATAACAAATGAATTATTAAATTAATTTTTTAAAATATTTTCCGATTTTATTTTATTGTAGACAATTATTTTATTATTTGTGAGTTTTGTTGTACGTGGAACAATTCAACAGCTTTTACTGTAATGAAAACAAAAGGTTATTAGAAAGCATTTGAAATGTTTAGTTTCTCAAGAACTTCCAAAGCCTTCGAAAAATAAGAAGACAAATATTTGGTTTTAGACAGAGGCAACCAAAAACAAAAAGACGGTTTAAAGAAAAAAGTCAATCAAAGAAAATCGAAAAGATTGGGGGGGGGGGATTATATAAATATAAAATACACTTAGAAGTTATATTTTTGAATTAAACGAGGTAATATAATAAATATATCCAACTTTTTTTTTTTATCAGTTCATGGGCTCAAAATTCTTATAAATAATATCTGTACTATTTTTTATCTTCTTAATAATTTTTCCAGAGTATTTCTATTAACTCATTCTTATCTTTATTTTTCTTTTTTCTTTTTTTGTATTGATCATCTGATGTAGAATGATAAACATCATATGATTACTATTTCTAATGCTTGCTCTTAAGTGTTATTAAAACAGGAAAAACTCTCTATACATATGGCCACTCAGTGCAAGCCAGAGTAATGAGTTCATACCTATATGACTATATAAGCTGATGAGCTTGGATTGAAAATATTATGGTGTTTTCAATTTAAGTCTCACAGTTTTATAGTTAAGTAGAGGTAAAAGGTGGCTGCTGGAGGATTGCATTAGATCCTAAGATCTAGGTGCAGTGTTCTCAGATCCAAGACTCCTCACTGACGAAGATCACAAGCCACAAACTAGTCTGGGGATATTGGATGAGTAGGCACTAGATGGGGATTTTATGCACAAGCCTTCTGGCATCCATTGATTACTCTGGCTTGCACTGAGTGGCAATATGTATAGAGAGTTTTGCCTGTTTTAATAGATGTAGAATGATAATAGTAACAGTTTGAATTAACTGCAAAATATTTCAAATCAAATGAGAGAAAAAAACCCTATAAATTAGTCAGATATGTTATGTTGAAAATATTATGAATGACAACATATAATTATTATTTGATAGCATGTAATAATAATAATAAGAATATTAATTATATTATTAACTTGCATCTTAATGATGCAAATTTATAATCCTTATTTTTTAAACATTATTAATTCACTTCAGGATAAAAGTTTTTCCTAGTTTTTAATATTTTTTTTGTAATTTATTCAGTCATATAACATTTCTACTTCACATTGCACTAGCAAACTTTCTTATTTCATCCATCTGACTAACATGTGATTTTTTTTCTAAACATTTTATAATCTCATAGGATTCAATTCAATTATCATAATCTCTTTTAGCAACACGTTCATCCCAGCTTTAAAATATAGAATTGTATTTGGTAGTTTTCTAAATAGGAGGATGGACTTAAATTTTGAGATCTGGTACAGACTCTAATGTTCTGCTGACTCTTTTAACAAGTTAAAAGATATAGTGCTTCATCATTGGGAAAAAAACTATTTCAACTAAGTTAGCGTATACAGAGCTTGTATGGATGTGAAATGTAGACACCCTATCAGTGCAATATAAAACATTAGACATTTCATTTAAGTATGCTCTGTAAAATTTTAAAAATATAATGTCAAGATTATATTATGTTCTTTAGTTTTCTGATGTAATCCCATTAAGTCCACTATTGTAAAATCACTCTTTTTCTGGATTGGACATGTAAAACAAATGACTAATAGAAGACTTTCTAAAAGGGTGTCTTATAGTCAACATGAGAATGGTTTTTATGCGAGAGATAGATCATATCTACAATATAAGGATTATCTTAAAGACATTAATTAGGTATGGTGTTGAAGTATTTCAGAAAGAAAAGTTTTCTGCTGAGGAAACTAAAAGACAACATTGTAAAATAATAAATAAGCAGAAAAATAGACAGCATGTTCTACATGTTGACATATTTGAGGTTCAGAGATTGGTTTATATGCACATTACAAAACTCATTTTTAGAGTAATTTTTCTCTTTTTTTAAAAAAAGTTGGAATAGTCATACTCATTTTTTAATGGATTTTTATTTTTATTATTGTAGAAATTTAAAATTTGTAAATAGCGAATTTAATGCATGAAAGCACTTTAAATTATTATTATTTTAAAATAACAATAGCATTTAAAGCGAAGTTAGAATAATTTTTCATTTAAATAATTTGATGAGTATTTCAATAGCAATTAAAGTAATCCTGAGTGAAAAAAATCCAAACAATTAACGTATGGAAATAGAGATAACTAAACTTCATCTTTCTGTAAAATAATTAAACAAATTGACCACTTTGTGACCTGTCTACTTTTATAGTTTTTGATGTAAATAAAGTTAAATTTGCTAAACATATTGAAATTTCAAAATAGAAGTAATATTAACATAACATGTAAATATGCCACTACTAGTTGTGAAATTAGACAAAATACAGACTGTGTATTAATTTTATCAACCCTTACATTAATGATCAAATACAAATCAAATAACAGTAGTAAGAAATATTAAATATTAATCTTGCACAGCATTATATATATATGAAAATAAAGTGGTGATAACTAAGTTCCATCTAGCTGCAAAATAATTAAACAAATCCATAACTTTGCGTCAATTAGATAGAGTCTAGTCATCTCTGCTCTATTTTTTATATATAAAAATAGAGCAGAGATGTGTAATGTTAATATTTAATATCTATTATTATTTGATTTATACTTGAATAGTTATTATTGCAGGAGTTATTAATGTTTAATGAGATATGATTTTATAATTTATAGTATTATATTTGCACCTAGGGTTAATATTAATTATAGTTTGAAATTTTAATATGTTTAGCAAAGTTGGTTTTATTTATATTGAAAAGCATAAAAAAAAGATCGCAACTGTTTTATTCTTTAGTTTGCAGATGCAATGTGGTGGGTTTGTTTGATTATTTCACAATTAGATAGCACTTAGTTATTCCTCTATTTTCATACACATTTAATGCTTTTCAAAATTAATATTTAATATTTATAATTAAAGTGCAATAAATTCTCATATGCTCACAAAATATTTTAGAATGTCAGTAAAAAAAATTCTTTAAATGAAGATTTTGTATCTATCTCAGGCAAAAAATGTGGAATATTTGTATTGTCTAACACATCACAAGTGAATACATTGCAGCGTCAAACTGCCACACATATCAAATTCATCACTTATGATATCTTATCAAATCAAATTTATCAGTTGTAGTTTGAAATAATATGATAAAATGAGTGAGAATGATGAGTCTATGATGTTTAAGCTATTTACTGAAAATGTAGGGGAAATGGAAACATTTTTAGATTATAGGAATTATTCAAGACCAATTTCTTTCCAGGACAAAATATCAAATTACAGTTCTTTTCTTTTATTGTGATATGATTGATTGCCTTATTATTTTTAAAAGACATTGTTATATATTGACATTTATATAACATGGTTTATCCTAATAATATTCAAATTTAGATAAACCTTTGAAATTTTTTCAGGTCAAAAACATACTTTGGATATTTTTTCAGATACATTGACTGTATAAATCCAGATGTCTTGCTAGAAAAATGATTTAGTTAGCTAGAAGATAAATATTCCAAGTTAATTTAGGTTAATCATACGAGTGTTTATGTATTAATTGTAAGAATAAAATGAAATTGCAATGTAATACAGCCTTGATGAGTGGTTGGAGATGTGGTATATTTCTCCAGATGTTGAACCAATGTTTATATTTATTGTAAATTATTAACAATGGAGCTTTTTAAAGTTTATGAAGTGACTTCCAATATGAGATGATAAATTAAATTGCATTAAAAGGGTGATGAGGACTGTAAAACTACCAATCTAAAATAAGCCTTTCAATGGTTGAGTTTGATGACTTATTCCAATTGCTCACTTATTTTCAATTATAAAGCTTAATTTACATATTAATGATGTAATAAATGCTTCATCTAAATTTTATTTATGTGCATGATTGCCTAATTTTTGAAAATTATAATTAGGCATGGTAATAATTTTTGTGAAAGTTTAAGTGAAAACATTACTTATCAGTTTTTGATGCTATCAGTCATGTAATTGCTTTTAATGAAATAATTAATAACCAAAAGATGATATGGAAGTAGAAAACCAATTTCCATGAGATTACTCAGATTTTTATGTTATCATCTTTTTTCTCTTTCTCTTCTTTTCCCCCACTCTCTCTCTCTCTCTCTTACACACACACACACTATACAAAAACAAATGCTTATTTACATATGTTTAAGTTTCATTTGAGAGTGACGATTAGTAAATTCTAGATAATTTCATCGATGTCATTCTTTCAGACATCATAAACAGTAATTTAAAGTGAGTGGTCTATCCTCACGCTTTCATTTCCAGTACTTAAGATTTGCCCATATATAAGCATTTGGGTTTGAAAGAATAAGTGGATTCATTTTATTCTTTCATAAATACTATATCTTGTGTTGGAAATGAAAGTATTCATTTATTATTAACACTCATAAAAAAGCGCATGCACAATAGCTTAAAAGGCTGATCTTTAATGTATTACAATTTATAAACATAGCACTATATAAAAATAAATGCTTATTTACATATGTTTAAGTTTCATTTGAGAGTGACATTTAGTAAATTCTAGATAATTTCATCAATGTCATTCATTTAGACATCGTAAACAGTAATTTAAAGTGAGTGGTTTATCCTCACACTTTCATTTCCAGTACTTAAGATTTGCCCATATATAAGCATTTGGGTTCGAAAGAATAAGTGGATTCATTTTATTCTTTCATAAATACTATATCTTGTGTTGGGAATGAAAGTATTCATTTATTATTAACACTCGTAAAAAAGCGCATGCACAATAGCTTGAAAGGCTGATCTTTAATGTATTACAATATATATATATGTATTGTAACTGTATACATATATACCGTTATATCACTTTCAAATAAAAGGCGAAAAGATGGATAAATAAATCACCCTCAAATCGAAATATAAAAAAATAATAAATTTTTTATTTAAATCAATATATATAGTGTGCACAGATGGTAAACTAATTAAATATTTAGCTAAGGTTAAAAAAATCTAAAGATAAAAGATTATTTTGAAGGAATGTAAAAGGAAATAACAAAAACTTAATTATTTTTCTGTGAAAAGTTATTTTTAAATCTTCATGCCCTTGGGACATTTGACCAATTGTAAGTCAGATAAGAGAAATTAAAATATTAGTAATAAAATTTGGTGTTTTCCCAGTCTAAAGTGAAATGACCAATAATGATATGAATGAACACACAGTCGACCAAGAAAATCATCATCACCAATAAGAGCAGCACCAAGCCAGACAAGATTGATTTTGGAATTTGATAATAAGCAATTTGAAATGATATAAAAAGAAGAAAACTTTTGCAAGTTTGGATAGCTCTTGCTGATTACATGTTTAGTTAAACATATTTTATATGTGTATTGCAGATTTCCAAAATGTAGGGGTCATGCAATAAATTTTCATTTCCTGCATTTGCACCAACTTAGATGGCCTCCAGAGTGATAGTCTCTGGAAAATGGCCAGCAACAAATTCATCTCCACCTAGGATAATATTATATGATGGAAGAAATTTTGAATTAAGCGGTGTGAAGCATCAAGTACCGCAAAGACAGACTCCAATAATCCCACATTATGGAAAGTATGAACTTTTTTCTTTCAAATGAGATTTGAACTTTTAAACTATATTAATACAAACTTTTTCAAGTGTTAATTTTAAATGTCATTTAACTTTTAAAAGAAATCTGTTGTCTGACTAAATAACTTCTAAATTTCTCAGTAATATTTTTATGTATAATATTGTTTGCTACTATCATTTACATTCTCGTTAAATTAAATTAATAAATTTAAAAATAGGCATAAATGGCTGCATAGATTTATAAGATTATGTTAGTTTAGATGGTTAATTTTGGGCTGATTGTTTCATAGTTTAATCAGTGCTGGTGGAGGGATGTATGGGTGTTCTATGTTAATGTAATCTGGGTAGGTGCATTGGATTCTCATTCCCTTGTGCTGCATTAGCATACAGGGTATATTATCCCACTGAATGCACAACCCAAAAATGGTAGCCATCTCATTGCCAGTGGTTGTAGACATATTTCCTATACCATTGATATCCTTACACTCTGGTTGTGACAGTAAGCTGGCAAAGACCACTATACCCCATTTATAGAGCATTTCTTTTATATATATTTCAAATGATTACCTCGCCAGACAGATGCACATTCCTGTACCGGATGAAGATCATGATTTCATTAATGTTATGCTGCTATAGATGTAAATTCCTGTCAGCATGATTGTTTATGCTAACATTTTCATTTTGCATTGATCACATTGGTATATCATTAAACTAGCATGGGTTTGGATACAAACTTTTAGCCTGGAATTAAATTTGAGTTGTTTAAATGCATATTCTATGTAGCATATTTACGTTTAGCAAAAAACTAAAATAATGTTAAATCTGTCAAATTCATACATCTGTGCATATAACTTAAGTTAAATATTTTTAGTAGTTAATTAAATCTTTAGCATTTTTGTATTAATGTGTGTGTGCATAATAGTGAAAAAATGTTTTGTTTAATTAAAAAAGGCAGTAACTTATTTTATATATTTTTATTAATAATATTTAAAAAATCACAAATTAGAAAATTTTAAATATACAGCATGATGTTATAAGTTCAGCTCCTCTGAGAATTAGTGACTGGTGCTTTCAGTTTGATAAAAGAGTAATCTCTCATATTTATTGAAGCAGTCAATCTTAGTTTAAGATTGAGCTTCATGGTTCTATCCACTTAACAAGTACTAACCTATGTTCAAACCTTCATGCTCCCAAATCAAAATGCTTTAGATTTGCCTATATAATTAAGAAAAATAGGTTAGAGATAAGAGGGGATCCCTCTTATCTTTATAAAGTCGAATCTTGCATTATGATTTGTAGAGGTCTCTCTTGCTAAAATTAAGCACTCAAGGTGGATGTACTAAGGTTTTAACTATAAATAAGTATAGGAAGTATATAAAACTTTGTTCTTTTAATTTTTTTTTTTTATTATATTTTTTCCTTTAAAATCTAAGATGAAGAATGCAACATTGATTGTTCAAAAATAATTAAAGGCGTGGAAATTTAACATTGTTTCAGTTTTGGGAAAGAATTTATAATTAAAGTTTACTAAAAATAAAAAAGGAAATCAGATTAAGGGTTTATACTTTTGTTATAAACATTTTTGTCAAATCTATTTCAATCTGGAAATAGATTTGAGTATATTTTTGAACATTTATCTAACAATTGCATCTCTAAGAACAATAGATAAAGCACATGTAAAAATTTCTGTTAGATCAAAGTCATGATTTAAATTAGAAATAAGAAATTAAAAGCATTCCTCAAATACCTGAGAGGAGTATAAAATGGGTGACTTTTGACCATCAAGGAGAGAACTAGGTTTGAGAAATTCACTTTGTCAACATATTCCATGCTGCTCTGATTTTCAACATGCTGAATGAGTAGAAAAACAAATCAACTTTCCTGACCTTGCCAGTTTTTCTCTCACCACTAATAACCACATTGCTGATGTCCTGAAATGTAGAAAAACTTGAAATAAGGATGTTTGAATGCCTAGTGAAAACTTGGTTAGAACTCACTTGGATTCTTTTAAATTGCCGTGCATGAGCTGAACTTTGAAAATGGTCTCTTGAATGTGTGCAAGGGAACATTTAAAACTGCCATGTGAAAGTAAATCAAATTTACTCAACTAATCTTGACCTATGCTATCCAGATTTTTTTCATAAATTATTTAACTCTGTACTCTTTTAAATGTAAATATAATTTTACTCTCACACTAATTTTTTTTTGTATTTAAGTCTATCATATGCTTTCATTTCCCTTAATTTTGGTGCGTTTTTTTCTTTATATTAAGTTATGATTTATTTTATTATCATTAATATGCCAATCTAAACCAACCTTGTGAGCTTAACATATAAAGTTTTCTTTTTCCTTTTTAATCAGATCTCAATGGATTGAGGTTATTACCCCCCCCCCTTTTAGTAAGATTTGAATGTATTCTTAATTAATAAGCTTGCCAGATTGTTTTCCAAGTTGACCTATTTTCATATTTTTTTTTTATTAGTATATAAAAAAAGAAATGTTATTTATTTAACTTCATATAGAATAAAGCAATTCTGCCCAGGGTAATTCAATCATTGAAAAATTAACACGCTCCAATATGTTAAAATGTTATTCATTTAATTCTGAAAGGGTGATTGATTATTTTGTTTTTTCTTTTATATCAGTTTTATTTGTTGATATTCTTAATATTTCAAATACTTGAATATTCTCAGGTTGTAAAATGCCTGAGGGTGGGATTTAATTATATTAAATAACAGGGAAAGAGAAGGGAGGTAATTTTAAAATCTTTGTTGTAATAAATTAAGTCATATATATATTACATAGCATAGCATTACCTATCTAAATTTATAACATTGGAATGAGGATCATGTATTTTAAAGCAGTAAACACCAGGTCATGTTGTTAGGGGCATATTTCCATGCTGCGTTGCTGACATATGGCTTATCTTCTTGAATATAACATGCTTCTAGTCTGGGGGTTGTGATGCATTCAGACCCATAGATTTTCTTCATGTTCTGTCCTGTGGATAGTTGAGCTTACCAGGACCACCTTACATATAAAAAGGTCTCCGTGCATCAGTGATTCCAGTACTCCTGGGCTGTGCCAGACTTCATCTTATCTCTCTAAGGACTGTCCTAGAAAAGGGAATCTTAGATCTTTTGTTTTCTTTGTCCAGAAGCACAATCTCACTTTGGATTCTCTGCCTTCATGTCAACACTGCCACTTCTCTGTTTATTATTGATTTTTTTGCTAAATGACCTCATTTTGATGCTTTAATAATGAAATTGCGCCTTGCTCATATATATAGATTCCAAATATTATTCATTAGTTTAATTAATAATGTTATTCTAGTTTATTTAAAAATCCCACCATGTAATCTGTTCTTTCTGCATAAGAGTATACATACCTTGGGGAAACAAAGCGTTCTCTTTTCAGATATGAATTTAAAAAAATTGTTAAATATTTTGTTTGATAACTAAATATGATTGTCGGATGTATGTTATTTTTTGAATATTAATAAAAAGAGTCGTTAATAAATATTATTTCAAATAACTAAACATAATTCCCAAATGTATTTTATTGATTTTCATGACTACAATAGCATGAAAATAATTTGTTATATATGTAATGAATCCTAAAACACTCCCTGAATTTATATGTCAGTCACCGTCTTTCAGAACCATCAATAAAAGCGTTAATCATAATGTTATGTAATTCTATTTTGTAATAAATGATTGGCATCTTAATCTTATCCACCAAATATATATATATGTATAACGTGTTATTTAATAAAGTATAAGAGCATATGCGTAACAATAGCATGAATGATTATATGTAACTACCTACCACTAGGTAGATCACTCATTCATGCACATCCTAATAGATATATAATCACCCTACTTTATTATTAAACATTTTATTATCCAAATCATTTATGTTGTTTGAATTATCTCTCCACTTCCACACATTCATGTATACATATGTGTTTCTATGAAATATGTGAATGGGGTTCAAACCTCCTATTAATGAGTTAATTATATGATATAATTCCTAGATTATGTGATGTAGGTTTAGTCAAGTATTGATGTGATAGAATATAAGTCTCATTGTTTTCTCCATTCTGCTAGTGGGCCAGACTTAGAATTAAATTCTTGTGTGCCGTCATTATACATTATTTATTAGGTGTTTGATCTGGGACTTAGGGAATGGGTTTGAAATCAGGTTGGTCCCTGACCTAAATCTTGGGATTGACTGGGTTTGAAGTACATTTTGTGAGTTCCAGCTCATGTTATATAGATCACCATGTTTTGACCGGTACAGTATCTGCCACCTTTAAAAATTTTTCTAGGTTCCAATAGCCTAGTGGCACTTTAGCATGGTGGATAGGGTTGTGAGATTTCTTCTGACTATTATAATATATATATCTTCATAGTATTATTTCTGGGAGCTTCTGTGTAATAAAAATATAATAGCTAAATAGCTGATGTTTCATTATGATAACAAGTACTTTCCTCAGAGCTTCTTAAGAATGTGTGTGATGAGATTTAAAATCGGTTTTTTTTTTTAAATTTTCTTCTCATTCTTAAATTCTATTGGTTCAGAAGTTTTAAAAAATATTTTATCCTCCAATAGCTTTTGTGAAATGTGAATTCATTTATGCATGAGAATATTAGAATTAATATATATAATGCATGAAAACAATCAATACTTAAACAATACCAATATCAATATATATATAAAATATCGATAGAAACAGAAAGTTGAATTTCATAATTGTACATTGAAAAAAATATTATATAGAATGTTCAACAATTACAAACTTCTTCTAAACAATATTTCTATAATGAAATTTTCACTATATCATGCTCACGCAAGGTAGAGACTGGTTTCTATCAACTTTTAATATCTTGTGGAATGTTGTAAATCACAACATTGTGTAAGAGTCATATAGTGAAAATTACACTACAGAAATATTATTTATTAAGTACACAATCCCTCATCTAATGAAAGAGTAATAAAAGATATTAATTATCTTCTAAACGAGTCTGATTTTTTTTTTCCACAATCAAAATTTCTACATAACTTTTAAATCTGTTGCCAAGCACATTTTTTAGTTTATACATTCTAATTATCAGTCGAATGTGTATTTTTGTTTAAGATATTACTTGTATGTTTTAATTCAAAGTGAAATGTTTTGGAGGAAATAAAGTTTTTAAATTGTTAAGAGAATGCAATAGTTCTTTCTTATTTGCAATCTTTTCAACACTGACCTCAGATATTTATGATTTGAAAATTAATATATATATATAATGAGAAATTCATAAATATTGATTTTCAAATTTCATGTGCATGCTATATACGCAAACGAATCATTTCTCAGCCATTTTTTTAATTTTATAATTCAGGTAGTTATGCTTGCTCTCTCTCTTTCTAGATTTACTATTAGGCTGTCTTTTTTATGACTGCATTGGTTTTTGTCAGTTATTTTTATTAATAGCTATACATTTATTATGAGCTTTACAAGCTGAACAGCTATTTTTTCATGCCTAACACTATGACGTGGAGACTGTAATATTTGGGATATTATAACTGGACAAAGGTTTATTGGAAACATTTATTATAATGGAAACAACATTGTTTATACTTTTGTCTCTCAGAAGATTTATGTTATTTGATTTCCAAAAGAAGTTTATTAGCATGGAGTTCTAGTTGTGGCTAAATAAAATTTGTAAACCTTTTGTTCATCAAAAGTAAGTCAAAGTTTTTTTTTCAAGTAGTTGATCCATAAATAGTCTATCTAGAAAGATATTCATTCATTGACTAATAAATGGGTATCTAATTAACAGTAGATAGAGGGTAAAAATTTTATGATAATCTAAGTGGGTCAAATAAATGTGGTATAAAAGCATGATGCAAAATAGCGTTCACCTCTGATAGAAGCAATGTATACTTCTGTACAGCTCTTAACCAAATACAAGTCATGATGAATATGGGACTATAAACTGTCCCGAAATCGCTTGGCGGTAACTTTTGATAATTTTACTTACGTTTAATAGCTTCATTATCTGTGCGCAGAGCGCATATGTATATTAATTGATTTCAAACCTTAATGAAGTAAAGCCTTAACTATATAAGTTAAGATATAAGATATTTCATAAAAAGTTCTCATGATGCAACAGTAACCCACTTACTTGGTATGCTTATGTGATGCATTTAAATTTAAGATTATGAGAACTTAACATTTTTTGTAATAAATTTAAAGCACAAGTGCGTGTGCGGCGCAACTGCTCCCAAAAGCTGTTGATACAAATACAAATAGCTAACTAAAAATATTAAAACAGCTGAGCGCTTTCAAAGGATCTTGCCTTCATAATCATAGCTTGCTTACGTTTAAATTTATGCAAATATGCTAATTCCATCTTTTTGATAGAGAAAAACACGTGTCCTTCCTGTTTATGGCATCGCTGTCGCGAGAGATAAATAAAGCCTCTTTGATCTTTCTTTTGAGGTCATGTCTCTCTCTACATATGATGGTAGGATTGTCCGGAATGCACTCATGGTGACTTGTGCACTGGTGCTGATAAAAAACTGAATAAGTAGAAGGATCGTTGCAAGCTCTATTGTACGAATACTTGTGCTGTGCCAATCGTGTGGCCAAAGATGCTCTGCTTTCCCCATAATATGTGCCTTTGCAGTAGTTATTTGGACAAGCAATGTTATATACTGTATGGGGGGTCTGTAACAGTGGAGTTTGATCTTTGGTATAAATTTAAACGTAAGCAAGCTATGATTATGAAGGCAAGATCCTTTGAAAGCGCTCAGCTGTTTTAATATTTTTAGTTAGCTATTTGTATTTGTATCAACAGCTTTTGGGAGCAGTTGCGCCGCACACGCATTTGTGCTTTAATACATACATTTCCCAAAAGTAAAATTATTTAACTTAATGTAATAAATTTAGTTTTTTTTTTTTTTTTTACCAGATCCCTAATCAGTCAAAATAGCTATGAAGAATTTCTGTGAATGAGTTTATGTAGTAAAATAAGATCCACTCAAGAAATCATCAACCAGAAGTTGGTCAGCTTGTTAAATATTTCTTTTAGTCTTTTGACATTTACATTTCAGATTAACTTTACAAGTAATCAAATTGTAACGTGTTGTAAATAATATAGCAATAATTATTAGTTTTATTAGTCCAATTCCATTTAAAACTTATAATTTACCCGTAAAAAGATTGTATTATCTTTGGAGCAGCAATATTTATTGCTTATTGATTGGGAATTTATAAGAAATTCGAATGCCACAGGTGACAGCCTTTGACCTCCAGAGTGTTTCCCTTTATCGTGCCAAACCATGAAGGGGTAATTTTTAGTTGAGAATATTAAATTGTCATTTATTCTATCTTTTTTCTTAAATTTTATTTTTTTGAATATATTTATTTTATCGAAAATTAATGTCTAATAATCTTCATGATATAAAATTTAATTTTTTTAATTCAATTTTTTGCATTTCTGAAATTAACAATAATCAATATTCTTTATAAAAATTATAATTTTTTTATATCATTTTGAATATAATCAAGAATCAATGCTTAAGTCAAGCAAGTAATACATTAATTTAAATAAAACATCTAAATATATTAGAAATATCACATTTAGTGTATGCATACAGAAGCCTGTTAAATTTACCGTTAGACATTCATCCAAATAGTAAAATTGCAATTTTTTTTTATTTTAACAAAAGACAAAATCAAAATTAAAATATTAAAAAAACAGCGTACAACATAACTCACATCACTTCTGAGCTCTCTGTTGTCTTCATCTTAGACTTCTACAATACTATTCATTTTGAACAATTGTGTATCTAGATTTCACAGTATATGACATCTTGTATAGTTAGTTAACTAAGCACAAATAAACTACTATAATTGATAAAACCTTTGATTGTTATCATAATAATATTAAAGAATTAAAAGTGATAATTGTGTAGATGTATTATATGCAATTTCATAATGGATTTTATTATAAAGCAGAAATGAATATGGCTAGGATATGTAAAATTATACTGCTATTTGATGTTCATTGATTATTCAAAATTACAAAAGATGGCTCTAAAGTCGAGTTAAGAAAACTGCTTCTGAGTGCATTATATATATATGTATCAATGTTAAAATTTTTTTACACTAACAAGTAAAAATAAAATGTAGGAAAAATATAAATGGAAAAGCAGAGAATGAAATGTTTAACAGATCTACTAACATGAATTATAAAGAGATGGACTGTAACAAAAATGGTATTTAATTAATGTTAAAAGATATAACAGTCTTTAAATAGTCCACTGTTGTCCTTCTGTAGAGGAACAGTGAAGGAAAAAAAAAACATTATTTACTAGTCTTGTAAGTTTATATGTTTGAGTGGTTTTTCATTCTTTCAAAAGTTTTATATGATTTTATTTTGATAAGTAGTCAAGAATACTTACTTCATGCAGGTGACACAGGTTATGAAAGTTGCATGCTATTAACAATTGCAAAGAAATAATAAAGTTGTATTTAATTTTTAAATAAGAATATGTGAAACTTGTTAGAACACAATTCTTGCATAAGTTGAAGGCTCTTTCATATATATACTAAAGTATTAAGGATTAAATGTGAGAGTAGTCTTGCACAATTGATGAAAGACTGGGCTAGGAAAAAAAACATGGTTTTATATTCTTTCACTTTTTAATAATTAACTGGAATAAGAGTTTGGTGTCTTTAATTTGTGTGTGTACATAACTATGTACTCAATATTTACAATATTAATGATACCACATGAATCATAAACTCATATTTACCATATTTTCACACATTAATACTTCACTCAGTATTTAAACTCTTTTAAATATAAATTTATCAATCAGTTATAAATGAATCTTTATATTAGTGTTAATTGTTTTAAAAGTCTGGAAATGATGTAAATTTTTTTTTGTCTTTTTAATATAATGGTCAGGAAAGATGGAGTCTTACCGTATCCGCCGTACAGGGCGCCACCAGGCCATTTGAACCTGGAAAATTTATATAGTAGGCAGATACATGCTGTTAAAGACCATCAGCCCAGTCACTAGCTCAGAGAGTAGCAGAGATAATAAAAAACTTGCTTAAAAGAAGTATATTAATATTTTAAAAAAAATGAAATAAGCCACTGCCAGTAATAACACACACAAACATTTTATTAGACATATATAAGATTTAGAATTATTATTTTAGTCTAACTTTTACTTTAGCATTTAATTTACATTTTTAACCTTTTATTTTAGAATTTAATTTATGTTTTAACTTTTATTTTATAAGTTCGCACAGATGAATTAATATTTTATTAGAGTGTCGAGTATGAATAGACTACATAGATTGCATTTGAAAAGAAAATATTCTATCCCTGATTTAACCTTAGGCCAAAAGTTCGCAGTCAAACCAACGCCAATCTATCTGATATATCGATGTATTCAATGCAGTATAAATACGACAGCACTATACCATACTGTCAGGAATGCACATCTGAACAGCATGGTTATAAAGAGGAAATTGTCTCTCGTCAAGTACAGGAATGTTACATCTGTCTGGCGAGAAGAACAATAAAATAAAAAAAAATTCCATAGGAAGGGATTGCGTTTTTTTTTGCCAACTTACGATCCCATTCTATAGGCAAAGGGTGATCCACGGAGCAGGAAATACCATCTGTCTCCAATGGTCAGTAAGAAATAGGCTTATTTCGCCCAAGTGCACGTATCACGTGATCCTGCTCATAACGGATCTCATACTACATTTACTAATTACACCAATATATCCAATCGATTAACCCAATTTAACTATGAAACAAATAACCTAAGATTTACGCTCCTTTAAACTAACATAACTTTACTAATCTATGCAGCCATTCAGGCCCGACTTAAATTTAACATTTATTAAAAGTTGTTTAACAGCAAAGGAAAAAAAATCATAATAAAAACTTAAAAGAACAAAAAAAAAATAACTTAATGGAAATGATTTTAAAAAAATAATACATTCAATAAAAATAATTAATAAATAATTTAGTTTGGTCAGATAGGATTCTCTTTCTATTAAATATGGAACAAGTTTTAGAATTAAAGTTCATATTCTTTTCAAATATTGGAGTTTTAGAATTATAGTTAAAGCTTATTAGAGTTCATAAAGTTCTTACAGTTTAAAACAAAAGTCCATACTTTCTAGTTGCTTGCAACTTGTAAGATGTTAATTCCCACAAGGTTCTTTATTGTGACTGATATTTTATTGCTGGATCTTGGTGTCCTGGGGTACATGATATAGGAAGACGATGTCATTAATTTCTTTATAATTAACTGAAGGAATTGGAAGTGCGTCTTTCCAATCCCTTTTCCTTCAACTCTCCCCGCACCAACACCTATAGCACATCTCTTTCACATATCCTTTTCTCTCCCAGCTCTTTCTTCACACTAAAATTTATTTCCAAACTTTTCCTTTTATTGTAAACTTTTGGATCCAGTGGACCTTATGTCATGACGGTGATGATCTTTTCATGGATGTTCGTTTCCTGAGGGCTTTCTTTTATTGGCTGTTCTGTTCCTATTGTTTTTCCTCTCCTATCTGACCTTTAATTATACATTTTGAAATGCCCAAAGGCTAGTTCACTTGAACTAATTAAAATAATCATTTCCATTTTACAATGGCATTAATTAATTTATATACATTCTTAAAGATATATTTTTATCTTTAAATCTTCTAAGTTCTTTTTTCTGAAAATTTAGTTTTAAAATACCTTTTTTCCTTAATAAAGTTTTCTTTTAATAATTTTTTCATCTGTGCGATTTTATATATATATATAGAGTTTAAGATGAATTAATTTTCAATTTTTAATTCTTAAAAAAGAAGTTTTTATCTGCGAACTTGTATTTTTAATTTTATTTATATTTACTAGAATGTAACGGCATGTATGCCCGTTACATTAAAGAGTAAACATAAATTAAAAATCTTTATATATATATATATTAACCCATGAATTGTCATTAGTTAGGTGTTTTAAATACTAATCACATGATAATAGCCAAAGCCTAATAAATCATACAATTTACAATCTATTGTCAAGGCAAACTCTATAGATAAAAGATGAAATCTATCTTTATTAATAGACATTGCCTTGATTATAGATTGTAGAGTCTATGCTTTATTAACGTTTATTCTGTTATCATATGATATAAGTGTATTGTAATCTTTTTTTTTAGTTGCATTCTAACTGCTTCTTCTATTAAGCATTCATTGAAACTTAGAAAACATTTAATTTTGCTTAGATAGTAGTCATTTTTAGGTGTTTCATTACTACCATTTTCATACAAAATATACATGTATAGCCTTTTTTTTTATTTATTCACATTTGCTTTCTTTGGTTATTAAAATAAGTTTATATACACACATCTATGAAACACTTTTAAAATGGCTCCTGTATAAATAAGATTTAAAAAAATTGGTAATAAAAATAATAGTTTTTAGTGTTTTAATAACGGAAGATATAAAAATATAACTAATAAGAGATATAACATTAGTAATTCTGAAAAAGAGGTAAATTCATAGATTGCAAAAGTGAATGAGAAGTAAGAAATAATGAAATTATTGATAAGACAACTGATTTTACATAATTTGGAAATATATAAAAGCATGAGAAAATTCATTGTGAAATTAAAATATTAGATATTGTATAATAGTCAATTCCTGATTTATAAATTGTATCAGAACTTTGAAATATTGTCTAAAACTCATGGTAAAATGAGGGTTTTAATCAAAAATTGAATATTATATAACATCTAATGTACAAAGAGCACTTTAGTGTCCTAATCAGTGTTTGAATTCCTTAATATAATAATTTAAATAATTGATTACATATGATTTAAAACTTATTGATTTTTATTGAACATTAGATTCAAGATTTCATAACCACTTAAGAGTGTAGAAACAAGTATTCCATACATGAAGAAAGACAAATAGGTGCTATATTAAATATGCTTACAATTTTATAGGTTGCAGTGTTTACATGTTTTATGCATTCATTATATATATATGTGTGTGTGTTATATACGAAGATTTTCATGGATTGCATATATAAAAGACATATTTTGCGGGTTCATCCATGTTAGATCAGTGATTATAGCACCTCTCCAACCATCTTTCCACCTTTTATCACCCAGTGGATGACTTGTATGATCAAGTCGAAACGTCTTTATATCAATATTTAAATTTTTTAACACGGATGAACCCACAAAATATGTCTTTTATATATATTTGCAAATTTATTCAGGGTATGAAATGACAATTAATACTTAATTATATAAATAATATACATTTAAATAATATATAAATGTTTTAATTTTTTTTAAAGAAGGGTATTAATTTAACACAGTAATTATATTTTGTTATATCTTTTTTTAATTACGTTTTACCAATGGTTAGTCTTTTTAATTTGAGGAAAAATTATGTAATGATTTGCTTGATCTTATATTGCTTTTACATGTATATGATTGGTTTGTGCTATTTAAAATTTACACACACATCTAACTCACTGTTACCTAATAATTTTCAATGTCTGTGTAGCTTTCTCCTGAGTGAGTTAATCAAAAACTGAAGTTTGGTTTCCAAGTGAAGATTTATTTGCACATGCTGCAGAGAACTTGCAGTACCACATTTATAATCATCCACAGTCCTTGTGCTTATCTATTTTAGAAATAAAATTTGATGGCCTGCAATTTATGTAGCTATGGCAAACACAGACCATGTATCACCTTGTATTATGCCATTGACAAATTTATTCATATGCATAGTGACAGAATTAAGGACTTAATAAATCTGGTCTCAAATTTATCTCCCATTCAGAATTTGTATATATTCTTTTGCAATTCAATTGTTACTAATTTTCTTTTTTTTAGAACCAAGCATGCTAGGCAGTAATAAATGTAAATATTAATAAACACTACCTTTTCTGTGAGTATTTTTATTTCACCAGATTTTTTAATAATGTTCTTTACTATTTTTTAAAAACAAAAAAAAAACATTTGCACAATAAATAAGTAAAATAATGAATAGTAAAACAAATATTAATGGAATTGGTCAATTAGTGAAGATTCAGTCAAAAATGTTGATTTTCCATTTGATTTCTATCCCTCTGATATTCTTATTTACTCAACTGATAATTATTTGAAGTTTGAGTGTAAGAGGAATGTAACTCATATTAAAGAAAAATCATGTTATTAGGATATGAAATTATTTTAGAATATGAAAAATGCAATAGATATAATATTATATTGGTTGAATGATTAAAAATTGGAAATTACAATGTTGGGAAAATGGTATATTTAATTAAATTATAAATATTTGACGAAAAATTCTTCATTTGCATGGATATTAAAGTGAATAAGAAGTGTACTCTCCCATGAAAATTAGACTAAGCTATACATAAATGATATTGTATTTACATCTGAGAAGTAATGGATTTCATCATTATTTATCCAAGTTGTTATATTTGCTAATTCATATATACATTTGAGACAGTTACTCACATGGCATTTGGCACAGTGATAGAAATCTAGTAAGCTGAAAAGTTTATTAAAAATTTTGGTTGATTGGTCAAAAGCCAGAAATTATATACAAAAAAGCTCTAATATATATTATTATCATCATACATTTGAAGAAGGTATTTAATGCAAAAAAAAATGTGTTTAAGTAGTCAGGATTATTTCAAATAGTGATTGAACAATCAAACACTAAATCTTCAATGCATCTTTTGATAATAAGTATTTAATTAATATTGGCAGAAGGATAAGATGTGTTAAAACAATCTATTTGTTAAAGTGTGTTGAGCATTTTGCATAATTTCAGAAAACAAGGTCCCAGTATGATGCAACCATTTTCCACGATGAGAGGAACAGCTATATCCTTGGGATTAGACATTAATATAGATAAAAAACTAAACTTGAACCATGGAGTCATGTCATTTTAATATAAACATTGCTGTATTATCAATATTAATTTTTACATATATGTTAATAGATTTTTTATTATTAAAGTTTGGAAACAAATTAATGATTAATTAAAAATTTCTGAGAAGTGTGTAGAAATCACAATATGATAGCTGATAAAAAACAAAGTAGTGGAAGTTTGATTAAAACTACAGGTAAATTGACTTTTACCTACTTAAATAGAGAATGAAGTTGATAGTATAGCTTACATGCTTTCTGGTTATGATAAATTTATACCTATGTGTAATAATTTAATAAACAGAACCTAAATAAGTGATTTATTTTCGATACTCCATGAGTATGACTATATTTTTGTGTGACCAGACAGCCTTTTAACACTCTGGATCTTATAATTTTTGAAAAATAATAATACACTCAAAAAATACCTGCTTGTTCTACAAACTTTTATATTTATCTCTTTACTTTAGTCTGCCTTAGGGAAGGTACATGATATCTATATTTCTTAACATGACAATGTGAGACAAACTTGCAGTTGATGATGCATTGGCCCTCACAAAAGTATACATTCAACATAAAAACAAACTTTTTAATAATAATAATAATAGTAGCAATGATAATAATAATAATAATAATAATAATAATAATAATAATAATAATAATAATAATAATAATAATAATAATAATAATAATAATAATAATAATAATAATAATAATAATAATAATAATAATAATAATAATAATAATAATAATAATAATAATAATAATAATAATAATAATAATAATAATAATAATAATAATAATAATAATAATAATAATAATAATAATAATAATAATAATAATAATAATAATAATAATAATAATAATAATAATAATAATAATAATAATAATAATAATAATAATAATAATAATAATAATAATAATAATAATAATAATAATAATAATAATAATAATAATAATAAATGGAATTGAGTAATTTAAGCAATGATTACTAAGCACAAAAATTTAATTCAAAGCTTCGATCTGATCAAATAAAAATTACGAATTGAAATGAAAAAATAATTAACTTCATTTTAACTTATAATTTTTTGAAAATGAAATTAAATTTAACATTGATTTTTAAAAAAATTAATAATCACATTAAACAGCATGATTTTTTTATTTAATTTAGAGTTATATTGATTAGATATTAATGGGATTTTGTTATTAAAGGATATCTGTCTTCTATAATATGTTATATATATATATATATAATCTGAATTCCATTGATAAAAGTTCAAAATTGGATTCGAATGATAAACTTTTATGGTTACTTATTCTACTAGCCATCCAATTTTGGCTAGTAAATGGTTATCTAGCAATTCATAATTTGAAAATTAAACTAAGTTTCTAGATAATCTAATTGATCATAAAATGTCAAGGCATTGACTGGGGGGGGGAATAAAATTAATTAAAATATGATGCAATTTTTGGCATTCATGTAGAAGGTAACTGATATATATATATATATAAGTCTAAACCAAACAAAGGATGCATGGTTCTTGC
Source organism: Epiperipatus broadwayi (assembly GCA_028023455.1). Classification (NCBI taxonomy): domain Eukaryota; kingdom Metazoa; phylum Onychophora; class Udeonychophora; order Euonychophora; family Peripatidae; genus Epiperipatus; species Epiperipatus broadwayi. Next base: position 134,857 of record JAQFVV010007057.1, on the reverse strand, counting down.
ATCGTATCTATTGTAAGTTTGAGTAATCAATGGGCAAAAGATAGTAGTACCAATCAAATCCTCAAACTGGTTACTAACTTTTATTAATTACTCAATTTTACAATAGATGACTCTGGAGTAAAGTAAGTAGAGGTAATTATTACTACTAAATCAACTATTTTTTGATTTATGGATAACTTTAATTTTGCATATGTGTGCATGCATTTGCATACATATATTTTGATATCACTAATTTCATTATGAAGTTTTTATTTTTATCTTTATTAGTTGAGGGTTATATTTTATAATCTTTTATCATTATTTTTTTAAACTAGCTCTCATTCATTTGCTATTCATTGGTCAGCAATTTTTGCACTTCATTTCAAATGAGTTCATTCGTAATAGATATTAAGGTAAACAGACTTGGAAATATAATTTTATGCAAAGAAGCACTGTTGTTTTTTTTTTTTCCATTTTAAGCATGCATTTTATTTTTCAAGTAAATATATCTTAGTTTCAAAATGAATTGTTTGACTTTTTCTATAGTACCAGCTTTTAAATATAATTATTAATTTTTTTTTTCAAATTCTCAGATATTTATCAACAGTTATGATCAATAGAAGTATAATATAAACTATATTTGGGATTTCATAATTTTTTTATGAACTTACATATATAAGTTTTCGTTTAAAGGCAAATAAAGATAATTAGGCAGTAGAATGCTGTGATCATATAATAATCTAAATAATTTTCAGGGTAGATTACCATTTTTTGGCATTATAAGCATAATTTATATTAGCATCTCAATTTCCAATATTTTTATTGCAAACTAATTAAAGCCTATATATCAATAAGCATAATGAAAGTATTAAAAAATTCACTAATGCAAATAGAATTGACTTTAATAATATATATATACACAACCACTGCTTCAATTCAAAATAGAAATAAATTTAAACTTGTTGACACCTAATCTGATAATTACAAATTTTTCATGGTATTTATTTCAAAGTCTGATCTTTATTTTAATATTTCTGCATTCTCACTTAATTTACCATTACATTTTTATCAGATTCACTAGATCTTTATTAAAGTTTATAAAATATGCAGTTGAAAATATAATTTCTCATATAAGCTTTCTTTCAAGCACGCTAAAAAAATTTCTAATAGTTGAATCAAATACTTTTTTTTTTAATGATTGAGTTTACTGTGAAATACTGGTCCATTATTTTTTCAAACTGTCAATTTGATTTAGAAGCAAAAATTTTAATTTCATTGCCTGTACAAATTAAGTAAATTTATTATTTATTTATTTTTTTCATTGTTTTTATATGTAATAAAATATTATACTTCTTTTTATATTTACAATGTCTTTTATTATTATTATTATTATTATTATTATTATTATTATTATTATTATTATTATTATTATTATTATTATTATTATTATTATTATAATATATTATTATTAATAATTATTATTATTATTATTATTATTATTATTATTATTATATTATTATTATTATTATTATTATTATTATTATTATTATTATTATAATTATAATAATAATAATAATAATAATAATAATAATAATATAGTTTCAATTCTTTAGTGGTCTTCTTCAGAGTTTTAGTTAGGAAAAAAAATATCACTTAAAATTTTAACTGATTTTTTTTTTTATATTTGGAATTTTGAAGATTCGTTGACAGTCAAAACTATAAAGAACTATAACATACATAAAAGACACTGTCCAAATAAATGGAAAAACAATTTTAATCTCTTATCATTTTAATAATGAGTCTTTTACATATTTCAATAACTATCTAACTTTACATTTTATTTATTTATGCAAAGTTGGTATGAAAATTCATCTATGACCTGGAAATGTACTAAAAGTTCTCTGACAATCTTAGATTTATATGCCTTTAAGTATATATTATTAACTTCATACTTGTTATAGGTGAGCATCATGGCAATATAATAGACTCAGAGTTGAAAGCCTTTAAGATTGATTTTTAGGCCAATAGTGAATTCCTAATTTAGGCCAACTGAATGAAACTGTTAAATATTCAATCTGTCATTACAGGTTCTCAAAGTAATCATGTAATTATTATTATAAATGTTGTTGTTGTTGTTGTTATTATTATTATTATTATTATTTATATTTTTGATAGTTGTAAATAATATTAATATTTTATTTGTATACCAACTACACCGTCATCTCAGTTAGTGAGGGCAATTAGTGCTCTTTGGTTCTATGGGAAAGAATTATAATATATAAAAATTTCATTAAAAAAAATTAAATTGAATAAATGTTAATTAATGAATAAACATTTTACTAAGCATATTATTAAAAAAAGTACTCATATGTGGGTAAATATATTATATAAAAACATATCAGTAGTAATAATTAAATATATATAGATAATTTTTTATTGATACATTTTATTTCTTATGTGGGGGGGGGATAATACTTCCCTTCATGATTGGTTAAATTAAAACATGAGGGGGAAAAAAAACTAACCACAATTTATATTTTAAAATACAAAAACAAATAACACAATGTTTTTTTGAAAATTTATTTTTGATGTACTTTATATTCTGTCAATAAAACAGAACTTTTTTTGCATTGTTATTTTTTTTTTTAAAAAAGACAACTTTGTGAATTTATTTATTTTACATAAATGCAATGAAATTAAATAAAAATTTGATAAAGAAATATAATCTATGACTGGTTGATGAAATTTTAATAATGTAAATGATTAAATTTTCTTTTGCCAATACTATAGATATATATATATTTTATATAATATTTACAATAAATGTCACTATTATCTGGAAAAAATAATAATTTATTGATGTAAAATTAAAATTATGTTTAGCAAGCTCTTTTTGTATAAAGTTGATTATTAATTGCATAATGTATGAAGTACTTTTTGTTTCTTCAAAATAATTTACAATTATGACAGCTCATTTTACAGTTACAATTAATGTCTTTTTTACTGTAAGCATAGAGATGTTCATAAAAATTTTTGATCCATAATCTGAGTGAATATATTTTACCAAATGTGCACATTTTAAAATTTAATATTGATACACATTGTTGCTATATGTGATCAGAGTATGTTTTTGATTATTTACTGTACTGAAAGAAAGTGGTATTTGTTTTTTGCTTATGTAATTGTTACTGATGAAAATCTTTGTTTTGAATATGTCATAAATGAAAGTGATGATTATCTTGCAAGGTCACTGAATGAAAATCGAATAAAATACATTAACTGTATTTTCATTTTATAATCAAAATATAATATTGTATGTTTAAGAATAAATTATATATATATATACCACAGATAATACGTAATAAAATAAATTCTACAAGAGTATGTTTTATAATTATCAACTATTAAGGTAATACATTTTGGTATAAAACAATATTTATTGTTTTGACAAAGATACAGTCATATCAAAAGCTTGATTTAGCCAAATAATCAATATTAGTTTACACCAAAATATTGTATATTGTATAATGAATAGCATCAAGATTCCCATTTTATTTTGAATTGATGTAGCTTTAGCTTTAATGAAGTCACCATCCTGTGCTGGGATCAATTTTACAAAAAGATTGTTAATTTTTTAAAAGAAAATGAATTTTTTTTAAATAATCTTGGTAGTGAATAATTAATTGGAAATGAAAGTAGTGGGTACAAATTGATCATGATTTACAGCGATCTCTACATATAGGTCCATCATTAACTGGGGCAAATGTGTACTAGCAAGTGTAGTGGTTTTCTTTCTAATCAATTTAATTTTGTAGGACAAGTAATAAATTTTTTTTTATAAACAAAAAAAAAATCAATAATAATTTTATAAGTTTTTTAAAAATTACTTATATAAAAAATACTTTTTTCACCAATAGTGTTTCTTCAGCTTTCTATGCACAAATGTCTCGAAATTGGAATAATTACATGGCAGAGCATTACCTAAACAAGAAATATTTGTTCATCATAGGTGGTAGTTTGCCATTGTGTGATAAACTTCTTATCACAATTGATTATCATATTCAATTTCAAAGCTCATGATAATGAAATAGAATAATTGATTGGCTTTATTTCTTGAAGGTTCATAAGCAGTTTGAGTGCTGGAAGATCAGAACTGGAATCGGGTCCGAAGATCTTTTGCTCCAAAATCTGACATTCTACCATTGCACTATGTAACTTTGATGACACTTTATTATGTCTGTGTAATACTATAAAAACAATAAGAAATAGAGCATCTTATATAGATTCATTCTGCATTGGATTAATAATTGTTGCTATTTGATGATGATGATTAATATAGCTATGCTAATTTACCTTTTTTTAATCCAAGCTTAAAAATAAACTTATTAACTTTTAAATTTTAAACGTTTTCAGACATTGAAAAAAATTTAAGTGATATTTATTTTAGAAATCGTTCTTTGAGTAGTATTTGATGCGTTGAAACAATTTTTAGCTTCTTTGAAAGATCTGCTAATTCTTTTTTAAATGAGTCTATTACATTAATATCTATATAAAACATTGACATACCATTAGACTAAAAAAAGAGATTTTAAAAGCATGGATTCAAGAAAAAATGCGTGAATGTTAAGTTCTCTACCAAAAGGCAGGCAGAATGATTAGTGATAGAATTTATAATCAAGTGATGACATTTTATTATTATTCGCTATAATTTTTTATCACTTGCTATGCTCTTAACGCAGTTTTTTCTGGTATCTCGATTTTAGTGCTACATCATAAACTTTAATGAACTGTTTTTGTTTAGATAAAATTTACTTACATTTGTTATATCTGAGATGTATTAGAATGAGTCTCAATTATAATTATGAGTCACTGTATATATATATGTATAAATAAATATTTAAAAATACAGTATTTAAAAGCTTATAAAAAGAATATATATGTATAACAGTCACTTAGGAGCGCTTTCAACCAACTTGTGGCTTTGTCAACTATCACGTTTAAAATGTCAGCTTTCCCATAATTCTATGATGTCAACTTTCCCATAATTCTGTGATTTTAATGTTTGCTGCTTGCCTATTAACCAAATGTTGCTTGTATTTACATATCAACATCGCCTCTTTAATTTTCCTTTTATTATTATTTCTTTCAATTTCCAATATTTTTACGTTGTTATAATTAAAATCGAAACCATATATACATGATTTATTATGGTCATAAAAGACAGAAGCTGATAAATTATCATTATTTTTAAAATTTTGTTTTGTATTTTGAACTCTTTTAAATAACAATAAGTGTTCCTTTGTTCTTTTTTCCAATGTGCACCTCGATTCACCTATATATCCGTGGCCACACCATGTCCATTTGTAAATGATACAATTTTTATTTGTAAATAAAACTTTATTTACAAATAAAAATACAAATAAAAATTGTATCATTTACAAATGGACATGTGGGTGTGGCCACGGATATATAGGTGAATCGAGGTGCACGTTGGAAAAAAGAACAAAGGAACACTTATTGTTATTTAAAAGAGTTCAAAATACAAAACAAAATTTTAAAAATAATGATAATTTATCAGCTTCTGTCTTTTATGACCATAATAAATCATGTATATATGGTTTCGATTTTAATTATAACAACGTAAAAATATTGGAAATTGAAAGAAATAATAATAAAAGGAAAATTAAAGAGGCGATGTTGATATGTAAATACAAGCAACATTTAGTTAATAGGCAAGCAGCAAACATTAAAATCACAGAATTATGGGAAAGTTGACATCATAGAATTATGGGAAAGCTGACATTTTAAACGTGATAGTTGACAAAGCCACAAGTTGGTTGAAAGCGCTCCTAAGTGACTGTTATACATATATATTTTTTTTATAATCTTTTAAATACTGTATTTTTAAATATTTATTTATAAATTTGCATATATTATTTTGAAGAAATACAGACATCGATTTATAATATTATATATATATCACTTAATTGGTATAGAGAATTATAATTAGGCAAAGTGTTGAAGTTTTTCAGAAATAAAAACTCACTAACAGAAGATGTTAAGGGGGTCAACATCATAAAATGAAGCAAGCAGAATAAATACCCATTATAAGATATATGTGAATGTATTTGGGGTTCGCACATTGGTTTGTATAATCATTACAAAACTTGTATATAAGTTTCTACTCTTTCTTGTCTTTATTTTGGTCTTTATCTGGAGTTAGAATGATGCTATTTATTTTCAAATAACTGCTAATGATATTCATTGGTAACTCATTAAATGTTTCAATTTATATATAATAGTTTTAAATTAAATTTTAGAGATATCATAAATATAATGATTTTAAATGCATTCTGTAGCCTTTTTTAAAAATCCTATCTTATTGTTCAAGGTTGGAGCTATATTATCACATTGAGTTAGTTTAAGCATATATCTTGTATTAATCATGAGCACACATGAACATGTATATATTTAACCTAATATGTGAACATATTTTTCTGATTTATATATGCATATATTTGCTTGTTAGTAGAATTATACTGAGGTTTCACCTATATCCCAACCATCTTCCAGATTAGTCATCATTCATGGATTTTGAAAAGACACCAAAAGGTATTTATAATGCTAATACCATATTAACAACAACCAAGAATGTGATGTTTATTGGCTTAAAACCAAGAATGTACATGGATGATTTTGAAATTTATATTCTCATTATTTTACTCGTGAATATCTTCACTTTAATCTACTCTAATAAATGTGTGCATTTATGTATATATATATTGATCATGTAGTTAATATCTATCTATATTTCTGAGTGAACATTTGCCTATCTTCTCTTTATTTCAGCAATTGTTAACAAATTTTTGGATTAGTTTTAAATTAAAAGCGAACAAATAATTCAAATTGAAAAATTTTAAAGTTCGTTTGAATACCAGCAAATATTTTTGTCCGTATTTAATGACTTTATCATTGACAAGGATTTATTTTTGTCTGATAAAAGTTTTCTGTTGATAGACTTGAGGCCATCTTGAATTTTAATAACTCTGCATTAGACCCTGGAAAACAAACAAAATCCAAATCTTAAGAAATTAATTGTAAGAAGATTTTCAGTTAGTCATTTTTTCTAATCTTCAAGTAAATTTTTTCCTCAATGAAGATGCTTGAATAAATGCAGAATTATATACGTATGTGCGTGCATGCAGGTAACATAATCATCAGTTATCTATTCAAAGACAAGTACACAAATATCTGCAGGTTGATTTCTTTAAATTAATATTTTTTCTATACTAACAATAACTTCTCCCACTCAAAATATCTTTTAAATTTACATACTACAGCATATCATATATGAGAAAGTTATGTGATATATATATATTGTGGCTATATAAATTGATTTATTGATTTTTCTTAATAAAAGCAATAAAGCAGTTTTGTTTTTAAAATTATGGTAATGAAATATAAATTTGATTTTCTATATTTTATTTTTAGAATGAACAAAAATAAAATAAGGTTTAGATTAGTATAATTTAATTTAAAATAAATAATTGGTGGTCGAAAGGTCAGACAGCTGCTTTACAAGTAGTTGTCCCGGGTTAGCGGGTTCGCTTCCCGGCTGATGCTATGACACATGAGAAAAAATAAAAAATAAATAAATGTTTATAGTAAATACAATGAACAGACAATAAGGAAGTAATGATCAAAAATAATTTCTTTAAGAAAGTATTAGTAAAAAATATTTAAGTTTTGTTAAAAGTTAAATATTTCTTCTCTAACAATTTATTTTAATTTCTTAAAATCATAAAACTTTAGGATTTATATTAACAAATTAATTCTTTTCACAAAATTGGTTTTTTATATCATTTGTTTGTCTTAGCTTACCTGGAAATAGGTATAGTAATGACAATTCATTCCGGGCCATAACCTTGAGTTATCAGTCAAAACAACTATTTAAATAGAAAAAATGTATTATAAAATTAAAAATATAAACATAAACTTTAAATATAAAATTAATTGTTGTGTATAGTGTATTTTAATGAAAACTAAACGATTTTAAAGCTTAAAATGAGAACTAAACTTAATCTAATGAAAATTTACAGAATAATAAAAATTAAAATCAATCTTTTAAAATCAAAATAGACTTATGTTAATATAAAATTACTTTATTTTCAATTCAATTTTTCAAAAAGATTGCAAAACATCTTGCACATGCGTTTTCCTGAAAGTTTGTGATAATGGTATTTCAGTTATTTTTAAATATTGGACTATTTTTATAATCTGAGTATTGAATGTCTTTAGAAAAATTTAACTTTTATTTAAATATTCCGTATACATTCAACTGTTAGTAATAGCACATCAAACAAGCACAACGTTTTGAGAGGGAAGAATAATACCTCACGAAACATTATGCATATACTAACGTGTTTGATGTATTATTACTAATAGTTGAATGTATTTGAAATAGTTAAATAAAGTTACATTTTTCTAAGGACATTCTATACTCATATTAGATGATGGAAATAGTTCAATATACAAATACAATATTGCGACGCCCCCCCCCCCATAATAAAATAATTAGTTTTAACTCTTGTTTCAGGCTTATGACCAAAATTGTACATATATAAAAAAATAATTTTTAAAGAATGATAATAAATATAGTATATTTTCACTGCTAAAGATATAAATTACCATATTTGCCACCGTATAGAATGCATTTCCTCTCCTTCAAAATATACCTAAAATATGATGTGCATATATGGCAATAATCAAAATTATGAGTTGAAATTTCAATCAGTCTAAAACTTTTGGTTTATATTAGTATTCTTTTCTATTTTGTTCTTTTGTGAAACAAAAAATATATTTACAAATACACTTGTATATAAGCTTGCATATAGGCTATATATAGCTACTTAATATAGTTATATTAATATGTGAGGGGGGACCCAAACTCTGGTAAGAGCATCTGCATCTATTGTTGTATATATTTCTGCTATTCCATATCTCTTGCGGGGACTCTTTTGCATCATTCTGCCAAATTACATTACCAAGTGAAATCATAGTGTCCTGTAGCACATGTCCTGTAGCACATTTATTTTGTAAAGTGCATTTGATGTTATTTGTCAATTTTTTGTAATGGCTTAAATGCTGGAATAATGTGAAATTCTGTTTTCTTTTAGGGAAAACAGCAGGGAAAACAGTTGTAATGCTTGAAATAGATTACAAGAAAGCTGTTCTGAGTAAATTTTCAAATTTTCCATGTCCCCAAAAGCATGGTGATTGAAGTTCAATGTTAAGATAATGCTTATACTTTTTTTTATTGATCCAGATGACATTTTTCACTGAAAATTAGATCTTAATAGTCAGACATTTTAACTATAAGTTTTGAAATATTTGCATAATGTAAAATGTAAACATCCTGTTTTGTGGCAAAGTGAGATGTGTGAGCTTCACCATAACAATTCCTCTGTGGGTGATCTTGAGTGAGAAACAGTTTGTAATTAAATTCAACATCAGTCATATTTACTCAATCTCTAACCATATGACTTCTTTTTAGAAAAAAATGCCAGTTTTTTTGCTGACTTAGAAGTGATGAAAGAAAAAAATGATGCAGGCATTGTAAGTGTTTCTGAACTAGGTTGAAAAGTGAAAAACATGTTTAGAGTAGTGTACGGTATTATTAAATGGACAGTACTTAAAGATGAAATTTATAACAAAAATAAATATTTTTTTGCTATACCTCCCTCATATATATACTCTCATAATCATATCAATATCAGAGCAAAACATTCAAAATTGCTATATATTCTTATAAATTTTGAAAAGTTATTTTCTAATTAAATGGTTAAAAAATATTAAAGAACTTCACTCAAAAATATAAATTTATTCACAAGGTAAATCACATACAATTAAGAAAAGAGACAATCTTCAAAATCTTTACCTCTGGAGATGAATTTCTGGATGTTAAGGATGAAGATTAAAAGGTACCTAACTACAGCATCCCCTAGTTAATTTTTTGTAGACATTAATAACTATAAAATTAGTACAGTAAATTATTATGGAAATTAATGAAAAATGTAGAAAATCATTTTTTTCTTTAAAATGTGTATAAAAATGTGGTGAATCTTATACATTGTTATGTCCTATACATAAGTAAATACAGTAATAAGCAAATGAACTAAATTGGTAATGTAGATCTAACATGACAAAGGCATCGATTGTTTTAGTGTTCAGTGTATGTATTTGTTGTATAAATATTAATTTAGCAAGAAAAATCATTCATTGTATAATTTGTGGTGCAATTTGTCCATTCTCTAAACCTTTATAATAGATGATTTTACTGTATAGTATTAAGGATATACTTTAGGTTATCATTAGAGGTGTGAAATATGGTTAATATCACAATTCAAAATTATTAAAGTTTTATTCTAGTGAATTACTGAAGAATTAAAATGAAAGGTGGGAATAATGGATAATAGTACTAGAAATCTTTATCTTCTAAGCCTCTAAGCATGTCTTTGAAATATATACTTTTATATTTTAAGCTTGATGTTGTATAAACATTAGAAATAAATATAGTAAGTAATGACAAATTCTCAAACTCTCAAGTGACTGGGTTTGAAGTACATTTTTTGAGTTCCAGCTCATGTTAGATGGAGCAACATGTTTTGACCAATACAGTATTATGGTCAAGTTTATTAACTTCAATTTCTAAAAATAAAACATATGAATGAACTTGTTTTTTATAATAATCAGCTAATTAGTTTGTAAAAATAATCAAAAATACTTTATAAACCAATAAAAAGTCATTTTAATTTATACTTCAAAATCTTCATGTGAAAACTAGACATGAAGAACATGAACACCCCTCTGTGCATTTTCTTCTGTCAAATGAACAAAGAAGTCTTTTGATCTTAACCACAGTCAATATGTAAGATGTTGATCTCTTCAGATTTTTTTCAACTTTAACATTAATAAAAGTTATGTTTAAAATGTACTTTTTAAAAAAAAACATGGGTCATTATTACCTAGAATAACAATACTATGATCTAAAGTTATGGAAAACTGATTTTTCTGAGGAAATTTTCAATGATTTTCATTGAAAGTGAAGGTTTACAAATTAAACAAAAGCTAAATGTAAATATGTTATTTCAGTGCAGAAGTATATTTTCACTTCACTAGAGATTTATTAGTGTTTTATTTCTTTTCCTTTGAATTACTGATTGCTACTGACATCTAGGTACAATAGTTATAATTAAAATTTTAATAGTAAATGATTTCTAACTCTTAAAATCATTCAAATATTTTTTAAATTTTAGTTTTTACATGTAAATTATCACAATTAATTGCTTTATTAAAAGCATTTTGAAAGTGATTGAATCTTAAGTGGCATATTTTTAGACTTTAAATGTATGATTAATTTTATATATACATAGTTTTAATTTTTGAAAAGAATTTGCAACTAAGTTATATTATTTTTTAACATACTTGTTATTTAAAACATTTTAAAATTAATTAAAATAATGAATTTATTTTAAGTATACTAAAAATTGTAAAATTTATTCAGAAAAAAATACACCTAATTTTCTTTTTACATGATAGATTGGTTCCCAAAAATTACATGTAAAAATATTTGTGCAAAAAATACATTAATGGAAGTAAGGGGATTAGTTCCAGATGTAAGAAATCAATGAAAATAATTAAATAAACCATATAAAAATGCTGTTAGAATGTTATATTTTTGCATGCTATCAAATTTTACTTCATAAACATTGCACATAAATAAAAATGAATTATAGAAATATAAATTTCATTCGAAACATAAAAAAATATAAAGAATCAATAAACATGAAAATTAGGCACAATTTGTAATTTATGTTATACATAGCAATATTTTATTCACTGTCACTTTCTGACAATAAATGTATATGTTTGCACATGATTGGAATATAGTTGCTATCACTAAAACTTGCAACATTACTACTATCACTAACAATGTTTTGATCATTATGTTCTTCTTTCATTGAAGTTCTCTTTTTAAACTCCTGAACCACACTAGCAGTAATGTCCTGTTGTAATGATATTACATTTTTATGAATGAATTCACTAATTAATCGCTGGGTTTATATAATGGCTACGTCTTAATGTAGTTCTCTATCTATAAGATGACATTAGTGATCTCAGATTTTGTTGAAACTTTGAAGCTTGTTGCTCATTAGATTCATACTTGACAAAATGATTATGTAATTGGTTAGCAAGATCAATTAAATTAGCATTTAACACTAGATCATCATCTTTATTATTACTAGGATTGGCAATTGTAAGAACAATCTCTATGATTTCTTTCTCACTTAAACCTTTATCAACTAACAATTCATCGATATCTTACAGATGACATCATCAAATTCTTCTCTAACAATTAAGTGAACCATTACTATGATGTTGGGAAATTCATTTATATTAGAATCTACAGGATCTTTGTTTTTCACACGTTCGGGCAACTAGCTTTTCAACTTCCATTCAAAATTGAGATCTTAATTCAGGTAATGTTAATCCAACATGATTCACACAATCCAGAATTGAAGCTTTCTCCCCCACATCTATGACACTTAATGTTTTCTCATTCAGTTTGTCCAAAACATATTGAAATGTTTGTTTACATAATAAGTTTCAAATGTTGCAATAATTCCTTGGTCTAATGGTCGAATCAAAGATGTGATATTAGGCAGTAGAAAACAAAATTGTACATTTGGGTATTCCAAGACAGAATGGCTGTGGACATTATCTAGAATCAATAGAAATTTAAATTCTAGACCTTGGCATTCATATATTACCTAACTTCTGAAATAAAACATTTGTTGAACAATTCCATAAAAATTTCATTGGTGACCCAAATCTTTTTATTTGCCATCCAATGAACTGACAATTTATTCAAATCTACACCTTTCATTGAACATGGTCGTTGGGCTCAATTAACAAGCAGAGGCTTTAATATGCAATCTCTTGGAGCATTGGAGCAGAATGCCAAAATGACAGGATCTTTTGCTACTTTGAAACCACCAGCATTTTTTTGTAATATTGCTTGGGGTTTCTACATAGCATTCTCTTCCAAAAAAGACCACTTTCATCAATATTCCAAACTTGAACAGCAGTGTATTCTCCATCTTCAATAATTTTAGCTAATTTGTTTGGAAATTCTTTAGCAGCTATTTCATTTATGGATGCAGTTTTATCTTTTATTATAATGTGAAGTGCATGTCTTTCAAGAAACTTTATCATCCATCCTGTATTTGCATAACATTTACATTTTTTGTTTAACTCAGATGAAGTGCCTGGCTCGATTTCTGTAATTTGTTTATAAATTTTTAATGATATTTGCCTGATGGCATTTACAAAGGCTTTTTCCATCATCTCCTTAACAATACTATTGTGTAAAATGATGACTTAGCATTCAATTTTGCTCCAGAACATACCGACTTTCTAATAGCAGCTTTATTACCTCTAATAGTTTTTATAGTAGCTTCATTGTAAACCAAAATGCTTTCCTGCAGATGTTGCTCCTTCTCTCATTTCAAGATGATCTAAAATTTGAATTTTGGTGTCCGAAGAAATCACTTTTATCATTTTTTTTTTGTAGGTAGACTATTTGACATTGTATAAGGCCATAGAAAAATATTTCAGATTTAATTAAGAAAACATAAATTTAAAAAATATGAAACATTTTTAAAAAATTAAATGATAATAACAGACATAATTTTTTTTATTTAGGTTTTTTTATCGATTGTGTTATTTTAAAACAATTCCTGTAGAAAGAATAAAAATTTTTCAAACTCATGTTATTTCAAAATCATGCAAAAAAAAAAAAAATCACGTTAAAAGAGAATTAGGGGTACTTTTCTTCTGTGGCTTTTTAAATGTCACTTTAATATATTGTACAGGCTTAAACTTGTATTTATATATGTAATATATGCGGGATTTGAACTCACTTCAAGAAAATTTTTAACCTTCTCATTACATGGATTTTGGTTCTTCAAAAAATGTAGTAATTATAAAAAGTAAAATATGTTTTACATTTATTATTCAAAATATTTTTTAAAGAAATAAAAATAACTTTGCAGTCAAAATTTACTTTTGTAAATAAAAAATGAATTTTTATCTCTACTTATATAGTTAGTATAAAAAATCCTGCCTAATTGTACAAAAAGCATCTTCACTTTAGAGCAGATCTTATTTTTGATTATGGTCGCCATCTAGCAACAAAAGTGAAAACTAAAATATAGTGCTACTGTCATCACAATGAAGCTTCTCGTTGCAAAATTACAAAAAGCTTTTATAATTGGACATCAAATATTGCACCATATTATTGAATGAACTTACTGGCACCACAGTACCATTATGAATATTTGTAGTCAACTCTGGGAAATATTAATTTTGCACTTTTGGGACATTTTCAATGGAATTATAATTATCAAATTCATTGCAGAAATACTCTCTTATCTAGTTAAATATTGCCAGTGTGATTAGAACAATACCACTGGAAAAATTGAATGGTTTATAATTCTGAAGTCATGTAACCACTTGAATATGTGGAATTACAGAGTTCAGTTCTGATCTATGGATCTTTAGCTGTCAAACCATCATTCTCCTACTGTAATAAGTCATACAGTTTCAGGATTGAGATAAGTAAATGGATGCTGCTATATATGAGAGTAATATATATATAGTATATGCATTTTTTGATCACATGAGGGTGAGAAGATTATTTTATTAGCTGGTTTGGAAATCAGATTGCCAATGAAAATGCATGGAACTATTTGAAAAATAATAAATATATTATATTATTTAGAATTTGATTTGATGTCAGAATACTTTTTATAAATAATAGAAAATATTAGTTGGTGTAGACAAATTAATTATCTTTTCAGCAATATTTTTTCTGTTAATGTTTTTATGTGTTTCCCATTGATTATGAAAAAAAAAAAATGTGTTAAAGTTTGCTTTCTACTGCAAATTTTTAACTAAGGACTTTAAATCAAGTTATGTACATTGAACTGTGTTAGTCTGAATGAAGTAAAGAGTAAATAAAACTTAATCCTTTCCAGCAATAAAAATCACCTTCAAAGAAGTGAGCAAACAGTAAAAAAATATTCTGAACAAACTATTAAAATACTTTGTGGCTAAAATTAATCTATTAGTTGGAGTATTTGCCCAAACAAAACAGTGAATTGATTTGCAATTGAACACAGATAAGAGATTTCTTTTTTCTCACATTAACTTTTGTTATTATTGAATATATTAATGTAAGTAAATCGTTTCTTAAAGCATTGGCTTCTCAATATTTCAATTTTAAGAATTAGCATATTTTTTTCTTATGATTAGTATAATTTTTTTATTTTGTGATTATTTTATACTTAGGTTCATGACCCAAATTTGTTTCTAGTTATTACGATTTGGTGCAGCATAATTTTTTCTTTTCACTCGCACTATACATTATGTATTTATAAATGTAACCAAGCAAAATGCATTAGTTTTTATAAATGAATTAAAACATTTTATAGATTAGATTTTTATTCGTCGTCATCATCATCATCATCATCATCCTCATCATCATCATCATCATCATTATTATATGTATACATATAGAAATTAATTATAAACAAACAGCCCCCAACTTACCATTCTGTGATATTTGTCTCTATGCATGTTATAGAATATGAGCATATTTTTCAGTAAATGAAAATAAGTTCCACAATATATTACAAGGATTGGTGCCAAAGCATGAAGTGTGCAAGAAGTACAAGAATTGAAGGATTTGGATATTTTGGACTTTATTTTACATTAGCAATTGCTTACCTAAATTTTAAATTACATAGGTTGAATTTGTATATACAATTATAAAAATATTTCTTAAACTGAGTCAATATAATTAATGGAAATATAACTTTAATATATTTTTAGTGCAGTGCACATACATTTAAAAGGGAAACATTTTTGAATACATCTGTATTTTACACCATGATGTATGCTTTTGTAAACTAGGTTCTGCTCTAAAAAAATCCAATAAGATTATATTTAATATTGTTTGCAGAACATTACATTTCAGTTAAGTTTTTTTAAAAATAATTTATGAATCATATTTATGAATGTCAGGATTGTTTATTTTTTTCTAAATGTTTCATTTATTGATAATTATGAAAAAATGTTTGAAATACAATAATTGTTTTCAGTTAATTATGATATATATGTATATATTTTTTTAATGTTGCAAAAAAAAAAAATGCTATTATTTGTTAAAAAAAGTTTGTATTAAAAAGAAACAACAAGTTTTGAAATCATTCTAATATCACAACAAATAAGGGACGTACATTAATTATTATTATAACACGTTTTTATTATGTTTATTTTGATCAGAGGGGAATCTTTGAGTGCCCCACAAAATTGTTGTAAACCAGCCTTTTAAATCTAAATATTCATTCACTAAATACATGTTCAGTGGAATTGTATGAGATTTTATGAAAGACAGTTTGCTTCATATGGTATACATATTTTCTATTTGTAAATGCTTTTAGTCTGTTTGTTTGTTGGTATGTTTGTTTGTAAACTTTTGAATCACTTTTAATTAGAATGAAATTTTAAAATCAATGTGTAATAGATTTAAATTCAATAGAATTTCTTCAAACATGGTGCATAAGTAATAAGTAACAAAAAAATCCATATGGGACTTTCATCTTTTCAGTAGCAAATCCATATGAGACATTAATCTTTTCAGTAAATCATCTTAGATATGGAACAGAGGGTAGGAAAATAGTGAATATTTTGATATCAAAATTAAAAATTGTTTTTAAAATTTTTATATGTTTTAAGTAAGGCTCGTGAGAAAGTGGTGTAGAGATTTTACTTTTTGTACTTTCAATTTATAATTATAATAACATTTTTAAAATTGAGGTTTAATAGATCCATGTAGGTCATTAATCTTTTCAGTAGGTTGTTACCTAGTATTTTAAATATGGAACAGATGCCAGGAAAATATGAAATGAATCAGGAAAAGTGATATTAAAATATTAAATATTTTGATATCAAAGTTAAAAACTGTTTTTAGAATGTCAATATGTTTTAAATAAGGTTTGCAAGAGGATGGTATAGAGATTTTTTTTGCTTTCAATTTAAGTTATAATATTTTAAAACTGAGGTTTAATAGATTTATTTTCAATATAATTTGTTCAAATTTTATACATTTTTAAAAAAATCTTTACAAAAGTGATATCTCAAATAATATGGTAATTTAATTTTTTAGATAGGAAAGGGGGGGGGGCAGAATTAAAATATTTTGACTTTAGAAATTCAATGTTTTAAGTAATGCTCATGATTTTCTTGGTTTCAATTGTAAGCTTCATTTAAATAATAAGTTAGTTTACAGTATACTTTTGTTAAGCTTTTTTTTTTTTTTTATAAAAAAAAATTTTTTTCAAATAAAAAAAAAAGTCAGACAATTTTCAACAGAAAAGTAACTTACTGATTTATTATATATATAATTATGCAGACATACTGAATATGATATATGCATAAAGTGTATACATATCTTACCGCAAAAATATCTAGATATATATATACTATAAATGTGAAATTGATTTAAAGCAGAATTATATGTACTAAGTGAAATTCATTTACAATATAGTTTTGGTAAACATTTTTTTAATAACTTATATATACATATATTATTATGTACACATATTAAATAGGATATATACATACGAGTTATTATACATATTAACTTATAGCAGAAATATCTAGTGATATATATATATATCCAGTCAATTTAAAATGCAATATAGTTTTACATTTTTATTTACTGTCCCAAAACTAAAAAGTTGAAAATAAGAGATTTAAAAATCAAATGCTTTTATTTATTGTGCACTATCCCTAACAAGAGATTGACTTAATTAATTTGTGGATCTTCTCCCATGCTTTTATTTCAAATTTAATCTAAAAACCCTAATTGTGGTTGAAGTAAAAACTATTTTTTTTTTGCAGTGTATGGTAAATAAAAGCATTTAAATTAATTTTTTTTTCTATTATTAGTAATCATTTGAACCATAAATAAATAGAGCACAAACTCAATATAAAATTTGAAATTTAACCATATATGAAATTATAGATGTGATACAATCACTGAGAGTAAATTGTGGAACTGATTACTTCATTAATATATCTTTCATTACACTTGGTGTTTTTAATTTGTTTATTATTGAAATGATTCTTGGCTAAAACAAATATAAACAATTCTGAAGGATGATTTATGTTGGTTTGATTGTCATCTGCAACCAACTGCTTGCTTGCAAGGCAGCTGTGCTGAACTCTCGGCTAACAACACTTGACTATATTTTTTAATTAAGTAAATATTAAATATTCAGTCGATAATTAAGTGAAGACAAAAATAAATGAGAATTATGCTGGAATTAGCCAAGTAACATTTAAAAAAAACGACATATTATTAATTCATTTTTATGAGAATGGTATGTTTTGGAAATGAACAAGTTTGCTCAAATTTATCATAGAAAATAATCTACCCAATGTTTTTGGTGATATCAGTAAATTCTACAAATTTATTATGACTATTTCAATGATTACTTCATAGTATAAATTCTGCCAATTAATACTAAAAGGATAGAAACATTTTAAAGAAGCTCTGTGAATTTTTGTAAAGGCTAAATATTCAAAGTTATCAA
Source organism: Epiperipatus broadwayi (assembly GCA_028023455.1). Taxonomy (NCBI): domain Eukaryota; kingdom Metazoa; phylum Onychophora; class Udeonychophora; order Euonychophora; family Peripatidae; genus Epiperipatus; species Epiperipatus broadwayi. Next base: position 116,156 of record JAQFVV010007057.1, on the reverse strand, counting down.
CATCCTAAACTTTAAAGAAAAAGTTATTAATCTATTTCCAATTATGTATCCTGTTATTTCTTTGAGGTTTTTAAAAACTTGTTATCATTATTACTATCATGTCTTTATGCTATATAATCAAAGCTGCCTACTATAACTTAGAGACACAAACCCTTTTATCATATATAAATCATGAATTACCATTGCTTAGAATACATTATGTTCATCTTTAAAGATTATGTTCAACTTCAATTTTTAATGCTTAAACACTGTTCTATTCTTTCTTCTATCTTCTTATATATAAATAAACTATTAGTTTACATAGCTAAATTGGTTATTATATATAAATCACATGATCTCTGTCAAGTATCTGAATGCTGTCTTGATAACCATGTGATTTATACATATATTTGTATATATCTTAAATAATAAGGGAAATTATGCTCAAGACTAGATAGGTTTATAAGTAAATTCATAGAAATCACTCAACCCTTAGACAATCCTAATATCATTAACAACCAACAATCTCAATCTGTTACCAAGGCAACCCTTTTTTCCACCTTTATTGTTAAAAGGAGATTGACCTGATAATAGATTGAGATTGTTGTTTGTGATTGATATTGAGATTGTCTAAATGTTGATTGATTTCTATATATATATAAGTGGTTAGATTAACAAATGATATTTACATTTATTATTATTTTGATAAAGAAGACTAGTGCTTTGATATTACTAGTGCGCAGAACTTTAGTCACTTTTGATCTTCAATGGTATATTTATTTATTTTATATTTTATTCTAAATTACTTTTTCACAAATGGTTTCAAAATGAATACAAATGATTTTTTTCTATGTGAAGATTAATGTTTAATTGCACAGAAAATGATTTTATTTGCTTTTGAAATTCGAAATAATATCACTTATGAAACTGTTGATTTCTCTAAGAGCAAAAGTAGATGGTCACTTTATATCTATTAGTAATTTGATTTTTTTTTTTAAAAAAAAGGTGGTTATTTTGATATTTGCAGTGCATGGAGATTTGATTGCTTCAATATTTACATCTTGTCAGCAATGAAATGTTTATTTGTTTGTTACGCATATATAACAAACAAATATAGCTTTTCTATAAATAAAATATATTCATATACACATATTTAGAGTCAAAAATTATTTTTATTCACCAGTAACAATAAATTTCATTTATAAGTATTTATGATGAAGCTTTAAATATTAACATGCTAGAATAAATGATATTGAAGGTGGTAGAAAGTGGAAGAGATTAGCAATGTCAAAATATTGTCAGTATTACCCTACCTTTAGTTATCTTTGCCCGATTTTAGGTACATCTATGCCATTTTAGTAAATTACTGTATATAACAATTTGAAAATTTTGAAAGTATATTTTAACATGATAATTTATGTGCATATAGTTATGTCCAAAACAATATATTTTAACATAGTGATGGGATGTTGAATTCATAACCAAACTTTTTTGAGTTTATTTCCAGTTAAAGGAAATTAATAAAACAATAGAGATATCATTTTTTTAAATATTAAATGTTTTATTGGCCATGCACTAAAAAGAGAGGGGAAAAAAGTTTTTTCAACCACATTTGAGCTTTTTAGATTTAATTCGAAGTAAAAGCATGGTAATGGGGTGTCCAGAAATTAATTAAATCTGTGTCTTGTTATAAAAAAATAGGGATTGACTTAATTAACTTCTGGGCCTCTAATACTTTTATTTCAAGTTAAATCTAAAAATGTCAATTATGGTTGAAGAAACAGGAAAGTGCACAATCAATAAAAGTATTTAATATAAAAAATTCTTATCTCTATTATTTTTAAATCTTTAGTATTGGTACAGTAAATAAAAATGTAAAACTATATCATATGTTATATTGATTGAACACTATAAATTAAAATGTACACCTTTTATGTATATATCATATTTATTATATATATATTATTAACATTTTTCCTTTGATTGGAAATTTTAATTTTTTTATTTAAAAAAGCTTACCAAAACTATATTTTTACTTTAAATCAATTTCACACATATAGTGTACATATATCACTGGGTATAGTTCTGGTAAGTTAATACGTGTCTTTATATATATATTGAACAAGTTATACTGAATGTAAATATATATTAAATATCAATTTTAAAAATTAAAAAAAAAATCATTACACCATCCTCTAGTGAGGTAACAAATTTTCAACTTTAATAAAAGCATTTAAAAATCCCAGCTTATTAAGTGAATGTAATTGTTTTCAGTTCTACTGTTTGGGTGCTCAAATGTCATGTCACCTTCAAATTAACTAATCCTACAATTAACTTACTATAAATAATGCATAAAACTTTTTAATCCATTTTTTTTAAAAAATCTTGATTAATTTTTATAGGCAACATATTTTTTAAATTAACTGTAACAGTTTTTCATTTTAGAGGTTACTTAGATATATGGTTTGATATCACTATTCAGTCACTATTGTTATGAAATATGTTTTGGTAGGTGTCTTATGTCAGGGTCATTGTTAATGTTATGTGTACTAATAATGCATCCATTTATAATGAGCTTTGATCTGAATTCAAATTTGGCCCATTGTGACTTAAAAAATTTTTTAGATTTTACTCAGAAAAAATATTTATTTTCAGGTATTTAAGTGTCTCATTCAATAATTGTTTAGTAAATAGATATACAACTATTTTGGCTAGGAAGTAAAAGAAGGGTTGACAACACTCACATTTTCATTACCAAACAATTAACAAACTTGGTAAGTACTGCTTTCTATTTTATTGTTCCTCTATGAGAAATTGTTGGAGAAATCTTCACCCGGCAATGGATTATCTAAATCTGTTTTTTTTTTAGTTTTTATTTAAAATAACCGATGTTTAAGGAATATAAAAAAAAAGTTTTATTTTAAATATATCTCAGAGGAAAAAATATGTGGATTTTAGTTCTGTCGATGTCATCACAGAAAGAAGCTATGTACTGTATACTATTTCTGTAATATGAATTAACCTCTTTTTTGCTGATTATTTTATTGGCTGAGTGAGATAAAAATCTAAACTCTTAATTGGTCAGTTCACAAACTCAAGCATCAAAATATATTCATCTTTTAATATTATATTCACTTTAGTTTCGTTTGTAAAAAGTATATTAATAATATGTCAGGTTATGAAAGTGAACAAAAGTTTTTTCAAAAATAAATTTTTATTTATAATTATAAAAATATTCCATAGCGGCAAATATATAATGAATATTACTCACCAACCAAAAAGTTTTGCTGACATCAGTGATTTTTTTTCCCAATTTTACATTGTGGATAAGTAAATAATTTTTGCTAAAGTCTTAACTATTTTTCTAAAATAATTTTATTTTTAGCATATTTTATCAAAATAATTTATAATTTGTCAAAAAATACTTTTAAAATGGTCTAAAACATTCATTTATCATTTTTGAAATGAAACAAAAGAAATCGTAGCAGTAAAAGTTGTTGAAAACCATTTTCTTTGTTGTCAAAAGGTAATAGCCAATCAGAACCAAGAATGGGCGGCACTCTTCCTTTGTTAGATCTTTAATGTCAGTTTTATTGATTTTTTACTTGTAAAATAATTAAAGAGAGGGCAGAATCTTAAGGAACTTTTTTTAACCTTTAAAAATAACGCAAAATCTTTATGGCAGTATTAAAAATGCCTGATTTAGAACGCCTGGAAACCATCACATTTTTAGCTGTAACTAGCAAAAAGTTGGTTAAGGCAAATTATATGTTTGTTATAAAATTATAGTTATTGAACTGTCATGGATTTTGACAGCATTAATATTGTGATTGGACTGTATATTTGTTACATCAAATATACATAAATAATGAATGGCAGCATGTCTTATTTTTGGAAAACTTGACTTTTGAAAATATTTTTTATTCTTTGAACCAACTTAAATTATAGCCAAACTTCAAAATTTTGTTTGTTTTCTTTTTTTTTTTTTTCTGATTTCATTTAACCTTTTAAACATCTCATGACACTAACTTTTACACAACTGTTTAACAGCAGATTTTTTTCTTATCACATTTACGCTATCTAGTTTAAGTTTTAGTAATCAATAAAATGCTAGATTGTATCTCTATCCACTATACATTAGGTGCCATAATGTAATGAGAAAAAATTCATTTAACTTTTGACAGATGTTAGTTCTACATACTATAGATCAGTGGTCTTCAACCTTTTCACAACTGTGGACCGTGGCCCGGCAGAAATAAGAATAAGGTTTCGCGGACTGGCAGAAGTCTATAGATAAATTTTTTTAAAGATGTAAACTGCTTAGCTTTAGATGAGCATAATTGTTATAACTGATCAAAACAACGTTAAATATAGAAGATGAAATTATATATATATATATGGAGTTTGTATAATAAAAAACTTTTTTTTTAATTTTTAATTTTTTTAGAAAAGTAATAAAAAAAAATTAATTCTACACCCTTCTTTCCCCCATAAACATCTGTGATAACTAAAAAAACAAATTAATTTATGTATGACTGATTAAATTTTGTTTTCTTTTTTTTTTAATTGGTTAAAAATGAGATGAAAAAATAAATAAAAATTGTTTATATTAATTAAAAGTTTAAACTCTTATTATTTTGTTATTACAAACTTTCCTGCGGCCCAACAGAAAACTTCTGTGGCCCGGCACCAGTCCGTGGACCAAGGGTTGAAGATCACTGCTATAGATGCTTTTTTTATTCAGTTTTTGAATATAAGTAAGTCATTTTGCATTAATTTTTGAAATTATTTTCTCATATTTATTAGAAAGAAAGTTATTATTGGTGCTGTAGTGTAGGCATACACACCAGCAATATTAAATAAGCTTAAGAAAGTCTGCAATCAATATAACATTAGAACAGCTTTCCACAGCCATGCCACACCAAGGAATTCTAACATCTACAAAGCCTATACTTGAAATGTTGAAAAATAAAAACTATCTATGACATACTATGTAAATGTGGAAGGAAATATATTGTTGAGACCATCATTGAAAAGCAATTGAAAGCATACCAAGAGGAAAGAGAATACAGATATGGCTAATAATAGAAGACCATGTATGTACCAATAGACATATGTTCAATTAGGGAAATATCAAAATATTGCACAGAAAATGAAAATAACCATTTAAGTCAACCTAGTGTGAAAATAAATGTTTGGAAATGACTAATTAATTTTGCTCCTAGGAAAAATGGAAAAATGAGTAGGGAACCTTATAGATAAATATATGAAATTTCTACTGACTTAGCTTTGGCAGAATGGCCTACTTGGATAGCATGTTTCTTTAAAAATTTAATACTCAAGAATCTAAAGGTCCGGGTTTGATTCCCATGCTCAGGACAGCAACATCAAAATAAGAGAGAAAAATACTACCATTCAAAATATTATTTAGATACTAACCATGTACTATTATTAACAGATGATGGAAATAGTCCGAGATATCATCGCAAACCTTCAGGCAAACAATACTGTAAACTGTTTGTAGTTATTTTTATGATAACAATATAATATTATTATTGCATTCTTGAAGATTTTTATAATTATAAAATATATGAATTGTATTTATACTTTACTCATTTTTACAATTACTGAAATTAATTCATCTTTCTTATTTTTAAATTTTTTTTCTCATTAAAATTATAATTGGCATCATTTTATTTTTGAACCATCTTTAGATCATTGGATATCAGATAGTATGATATCCTGCTTCCAGAATCAGTGAGTCTTAGGTCTCAGGATTCTAAGCTAGAACTAATAGATTTACACATTTAGCAATCATCTGCTACTTCCTTATTCAAGTAAATATTTTGAAATTAAAAAAAAAACAATATGATATTCTTATGAACATTAAAATTATAGTTGAATATCAACAATAAAATAAAGCCACAAATAATATTTTCAATAAAATCCTTATATGATTAATGACGTTTTTCATTTACATTTTATTCCTGCAAATAGATTGTTTCTACAAATTATTTATAAATAATTTTATTGAAAAACCATATGTAATAATGATACAATTGTAAATCAAAAATAATAGTTATCCATGTTAGTCAGGCAACCAAATGTTCTGATGTGGTTACTGGTGTTGTTAATCCAGCTTAATCAGGCTCCACGTGTTGTCAAATAAAAATCTGGAAGAGATTATTCTGTCCTTATGGCGAAATTCCTTTAGCTTGGAAATGAATGTGTCTTCAGGCTTGGGATGAGGAAAGGTAAATTTGTTGCGACATCTGGCCATCCAGATGGCATAAGTGAGAAAGGTTGAGAGTCTTGTGGTGACATAATCCCTGGACAGGAAGCAGCATTTAATATTTAAGATTTTGATCAGGGAAATGTGGCAGTGGTAAGTAATGAAAGTTCTGATTTTGTCATATGCTGGGCAATCATTTATCATATGATCAAAGGTTTCACAGTTTCTATGGCAGTTGTGACACATAGGATCTATATTCTTGAGGAATCTCCTGTAGTGCAGGAACCAGTTTGTCTGGAGTGAATTCAGGTTGATTTTTATGAGAAAGTCCAGGAACCTTGGCTCCAGCATGAGATGCTTGAAAAACCTGGTGACCACGTGATTGTTACCACCGAGGTAAGGAATGGTAGAGTTTTGTGTGGAAAATAGCAGGCCATGAGCATCCCAAATGGAGATTTTTTGTCTGAATACTAGGGTAGAGTGGCCATTGTGAGTGAAAAGGTAGTCAAGTATCTGATTTAGCCAGCTTATCTTTGAAGGTGGAGGTCTGTCTGATGGAATGACTGGTTGTTCCGCTACAATCTGCCTAGCTTTATCAGAGCTACAAGATATTTAAATAGATATGACTGCATAGAAACAATATATTATAGTATAATTATATTTAAAACATACCCAATTGTATTTTAACTATAATTGTACATCATATTGCATATAGCTTTATAATTATATTAATCTTAAATTTACAGTTTATTGTTTTAATTAATATCTACAATATATTATTTTGTTTTCAAATCTCTATGTACACTTTTATATATAATTTCTATTTAATGACTAATTTATATTTTAATAAAAATAATAAATTATAATGGTGATATATATAAATGAATAAATAGTAAAATATAAATAATGCCATATAACAAATTAAACTATAACAAACCACAGAAGCATTTTCAGTTAATTTCTTAACCTTCTTCAACTGAAAACCATTTAAATTCAAATATAGTGGAAGAAAACATCATCAAGATATATCCCAATATTTCTTAATTTTAATGTTATCAAATTGTTGAATAACTATAAATATCTTATTTCTATTTATAAGAATTGCCTCCTTAATTTTTTTCTCTATTATGGTTTCTCTACTCATGAAGAAGCTTAGCATTTTCAAGATCAAAATTAAAGGTAAACTTACATGATTTTCATGATCAAAGAAAACAAGTTATTAAATCCTTATTACATTTGTTTTTTATATGCTTATGTAATAATTGGTTCACTTTTAATCTTTGCTCCAGACTACATCTCAATTCATCTATGTCTGAAGCCATGCATTCACATAAAATTTGATAAACAATATTACTTTTTATTTGAATGGTATGACAATTTTAGAATCATTTACCAATCTATTAAAATTATGTGGAACACAAATTTAAACATTAAATAACTCTTTATATATATGTTTTTAAAAAAATTAACTTGAGTATGCGCGTGTGTGGAATAGAAATTCATTTTTTATCTTTCATTTCAGTTCCTTTGAAATAGTATATAGTTTTAAATTGACAAAGTGCAATAAATTTGTTTAACATTATAACCAACTTCAATCAATTCTTTTGAGAATGTCTCAATATTATATGATTTATCATTTTCTAAGGGTATTCAATTTTATCTAATTTATATTTATATATTTTAATTATTAATTATTTATTTAAAGCTATTTTTAACATAATATAAAATTTATATACTTAAATTATATATTCATTAACTTTTTATTTCTTCATGTTTTAAAATTACATAATTGCTATTAGTTTCACTTCCTAACTGTCAGAACCTTTTAAATTGAAATTATTTCTAGTCAATATTATAACTCTCTCTGTGCTTATGTTTTGTAACTAATACTTTCTTTCACTTATTTAATTTTATTATTATTATTATTATTATTATTATTATTATTATTATTATTATTATTATTATTATTATTATTATTATTATTATTATTATCATCATCATCATCATCAGAGTATTTTATCTTACAATATTATTATTTGGGTAATGCCTCTCCACATATTTTATCTACTTTGCATGTTTTGCAAAATTATACAATGCGCATTATCTTTGATAGATCTCGTTCCTCTTCTGTTTGAGATGTTTATATTGCAATTGGTTTATTTGATGTAAATCACTTATATCAATATAGAGTTATTTTTGATATTTTTTGTGCTAAACCTTTTCTGAATTCTAGAGTTTGTGTTCTAAATACTCGTCTTTCTAATAAATTTCAATTACCTTTACCAAAATTTTTTAAGGAATCTAGTAGAAGACAATATGTTTATTCTGGGTCAAAGTTGTTTAATAAATTTATATATGAATGTTCAATTGATCTTAATAATATTTCTTATGTATCTTTCAAAAAATATTTGTGTCAATGGTTGTGTAGTATGTATTAATTTTTGCATTTATTTAATTAATTTTATTTATTTTCTAAACTGTTCTTTTCTATTTTGAGTTTTTTTTTTTTATTGTATTTTTATTTAATTTGTTGTTTTTACATGTAAATTCCACACACAAGATTTTTCTTGTTTGAAGTTTTTAAATATTTGTGATGTACTTTGTTTTATTTCATAGAATAAATAAATTTCATAGAATAAATAAAATTATTATTATTATTATTATTATTATTATTATTATTATTATTATTATTATTATTATTATTATTATTATTTTAAAAAACCGATTAAACTAGGAATTGCACATTGATTACTATTCAAAACATATGTTTACATGCCAATCATTGAATTTCTATGAATGGGTTATTGTATAAAACTACATAGGTCAAGGGGGGTGGTACAATTTTTATAAGAGGCATACAATTAGGTATTTAAAACTCGAAATATTTGATCACTTAAATTTATACAATTTGCATGTGTACATAAATTTAAATGAGAGGTTTAGTATTTAATGATTACATATGTATAAAGTACAGAGAAATTATTACTATTATTTTTTTTTTAAAAAGATTTTGTGGTGCTGTCTACACTGTGGTATGATTGATGTCTTGTGTGGTTGCTATTTTGCCTTGAGTTCATACAGTATTTTGTATTTTTAAATCCAGTTCATTTATATCATTGGTTTGTTTTTCTAAATCTTGGTATTATTTGGTTACTAGATAAGTTTATATCTTTTCCATTGCTTAAAATTAGCAAGCTTGCATATATTTTTGTTGAGATTAAAGTTTTGGTTGTCATTAGTGCCATTCACTTGGTTACCTGACATGGTGACCACCATTTTTTTTATTGTAGTGATGCTAAATATTTTTATCTGCCTGAAAATTTTCTGAATTGGTTTGGATCATTACATAAAGGCTTCATAAAATTGACCAACTTTGTTTGTTGAGCTGAAATTTCTGAGTTTAAACTTAGAATATTTGCTTTGGTGTTGCTTAATCGTTGCTTGACAACAAGCAATAGCAAAGTTGGTAACTACTATGCTGTTTGATTTTATCATTGGGAAATTTGTGTAAACAATTCAAAAGTCTCCAGAAAACTTATTGTAGATTGTTCATTTATTACCTGTGTATATATTGTTTTTAGTTTGAAAAATGTCAGTTCTGCACAGTTTTATGGGGATTAAGCCTGGTAGTCTTTGTCTTGGCATCAAGCAGTAGCAAGGTGCTAACATGAAGTTTGATTTTATCACTGGAAAATTATTTATTTTATGGAAAATTTGTGTTAACAATTCAAAAGCCTCTTAGAAAACTCATTTTAGATTGTTCAATTTGTTTATTACTTGTGTATGTATGATATTTCATTTGGGAAATCTTAGTTTTGCAGTTTTGGGAGGTTTAAACTCTGATAATCTTTCTTTTGATGACCAGTAGTTGCATGGTTTGCTGTGGGACTACTACCGCCACCACTGCCACCACCATTATTATTAGTAATAGTAGTTGTAAAGTTGTTATACCTAAATCTTTATTTAAACTTAGATATAGTAAATCATTTTTATACTATTTTATTTAAATTTATGTCCTGGTCTTGTTCTATTGAATGCATATATATATATATTGTAATGGTATATAAATATGCCGTTACATTAATTTAAAATAAAATCTTAAAGTTTGCAAATAAAAATAAATGTATTAAAAAGAAAAAAAAACTAAATGCTAAAATTAAAATGTTTGTTAAACGTATATATTCGAAACAGACGCTAAACTTTAAAAATATTTTTTTATAAATAAAAAAAGGATATTTGAACGTATTTTTTTTGTAAAAAAATACAAGATTTAAATATAAAAATATTTTAATAAAGAAATAACGTAAGTTAAAATAAAAACAGGTATTAATTAATTCCTGTAATCTGTAAATGGAAATGATTGTTTATTAATTATCCAAAAGCTGTGTAATTAAAAAGTCAGATGAAAAATAGATAAGAGAATAAAGAGATTTTAGCTTGACCAATGGAGCAAATAAAGGCCCGGACCATAACGAAAAAATGGAACAGTGACAGTTTTGTTCATGGAATCCATAGGAGTACTATAAAAAGAAAAATATTGAGTTCCAGGGAGTTTTCCCACTTGTTTTGGTGAGACGAGCGACAAGATGCACTTGTCGTTCTCTCTCACTTATTTTACAAAATGAAAAGACTGATACCAGAATGGAACCAGCTAATGCTACCTTCAGAACATCAGAGCGATCTTCCAATGGAGACATCATAGGAATTAAAAACAGGAACATGGACTCTTCTACAGTGAGCTATGAACTTTACAATTAAAAAAAAAATAATAATTAAGAACTTTCGTTCAAATTTTTAAAATTCAGCTAACCTAAATTTAAAAAAGGAATTCTTATCTGATTTTCAAATTGACAATCAATATTTAAATTATATATATCTGACTTATGTTATAAATCAATTAATAATGTTTAAATTTATATGTTTGCATTCGATAAAAAAATCATTTCTATTTATTATTTTATTTGTATTAATATTTATTGTTTAAATTTTAAATGAGGAAATTTAAGGTTGGGTATAGACATTGCGTAGATTCGTTAGCAGTTGATTATGTTGTGGTTTTCACATTCGATTAGAATATATAAGTCAGCGATGTCACTGCTGCATCTTACGATGAATGCTATTGGGTTTTGTGTATCCTCTATGCAATTGACATTATCAATGATTTTGTATTTTGATTGGTTGTGTTTATTTTGAGATGTTTTTGACCGTGGAATCTGTGCAGCCGATCTATACTCAACATTATAAAACAAATTGTATAAAATTCATCTGTGCGGATGTATCTAAAGGTTAAATTTAAGTCGGGCGTGAATGGCTGTATAGATTTGTAAAGTTATATATATAGTTTAAGGGAGGGTAATCTTAGGTTATTCATTTCATAATTGAATTAGCTCACTGGATTGGATATATTTGTGTAATTAGTAGATGTAGTATGAGATCCGCTACGGGCAGGATTGCATATATACGCCACACACTTTCTGTTTTTCTATGGATGGGTTTGTAAGTCAGCAAAGGACCGCAGTCCATTCCTATGGAGTTTTTTTGTTTATTGTTCTACTCGCCAACAGATGTAGCATTCCTGTTGGTGGAGAGACAATGTCCTCTCTAACTCTACTTACTGTTCAGATGTACATTCCTGACAGTATAGTATTTTGTGTTGTCGTATTTTCATACTACATTGAATACATAAATGTATCAGATGGATTGGCGCCGGTTTGACTGCGAACTTTTTGGCCTAAGGTTAACCTTTTAACCGCTAATTTTATCATTGGTTGTATCAGATAAAAATCAAATCTTTTAATTGGCCAACTCACAAACTGAAGACAAAGCCTATTGTTAAAACATATTCGCCTATAATATTAAATTCAACTCAGATACGTTTATAAAAAGTATATAATTAATTTTTCAGGTTGTGAAGACAATGAAAGTTCTTTCAAAAATAAATTGCTATTTATTTATTCTAAGATATTCAATATCGGCAACATAAAAGTTATAATGTAAACAAAAAGATCGACTTTTACGTTATAGAAAAGTAAATATTTCTTTTTATTACAACTTCAATATTTGTACTAAAATCTTCAATATTTTTCGAAAATAATTTTGTTTTTTTATTATTCTCTCTGAAAATTATGTTTAATTTCCATAAATATTATTTAATAATAATTTAAATCGTATTCGAAATGAAAATCTCAGCGTTTTTCTTTATTTTCTTTGATCAGGCAGTTTCTTTGTTCTTTCCAGCCAATCAGAATGTCTTTTTCGGCTGAGAGCATGCTAAGAACCAATCACAAATAATGTTCCTTCTTTGTTTAGGTTTAAATGCGTTTTTTTTCTATTTTTTACTTCTAAAATAAATCGGAAGATGTCACCATCGTACAGAACTTTTAAAAACGAATTCAATACGTATTTAACTAATATTTTCGTATGAAAACGGGCTGAGTTAGAGTGATTTCAGATGTCGACGAGGAGCCTCGTCGGACGCGGGAAAAGGGTTAAATAAGGGATAGAACATTTTTCTTTTCAAATACAATCTATATAGTCTATTCATACTCGACTCACTAAATAAATATTAAATTCATTATTGCAATCTATTTAAATGTAAAATTAAAGATTAATATAAAAATCTAAAATGTTAAACTTATTCCTCAAATTAGAATGATTTAATATGTGCATAAATAAATATTTTTATGTGTTAATTTCTGGCAGTGGCTTTTATTTTTTTATATTTAAGATATAAAGTTATATTTTATAATCTCTGCTGTTCCACTGAGCTAGTGACTTGGGCTAATAATCTGAATATTTAAATAAAGTGGAATCTTAACAGCGCATATCTGCCTATTTTATAAATTTTTCTAGGCTCAAATGCCTAGATGGCGGCCATGTAGTGCAGATTGTGGTTAGATTCATTCTCCACTTTTTTTCGGATTGTTACAATATATATACATACACACTTTCATGCCATTTATACTGTTTAAATTAATAGAAGATTGAAAGAACATAAATGGCATAAAAGATAATTTGCAAACTTGCATTCAATAAAAACAGGGCATAAATTTGAAAAAGATTAAAAAAAAAGATTTACTACAACAGTAATACAAGAGAAAGAAAAATTAAAGATGGTATATTAATTTTTTAACAATTAATTCAAATTTAAAGATTTAATTATAAAAAAATTAAGAATAAAAAGTAATATTATAAATTAAAAAATTACTAAGTTAATGAAAATTTTAATTATAAAAATAAAGATAATGGGGATTATAATAATGAGTAGTAATAATTACAATTTAAAAGTTTTTGACAATTGGGAAGTGAAGTTTAATAAAAGGTAGATAATTTCAAAACATAAAAAAATGAAAAATTAAGATATAATTTTTATATTACATTAAGAATAATAATTAATACATACATGCACATGTAATTATAAAATTAAAAAAAAATCATTAATCCTAAGTTAAATTTAAAAGACAAAATATTATATTATAGTTATTATTTAAGATTAATCTAATTCAAAAAAAATTTTTTTTTTTTATTCTATTGTAAAACTATATAAAAATGTTTTGAATATTTATACAAAAAAGGTAAACTTTAAATAAATTTATTTTATTTACTGCTTGGCATCCTTTTGATAATTTTGTTATATTCATAGCATTTTTACTTTTCAGGAATCTATATAATATTCCCAGCATTTATATTTTTTTCAGGACTTAATTTACCATTTTTATATGGTATTACTATTAATATAATTATAAAAGTATATGTAATATTTTGTTCAATTGTAATCATAATATGATAGATTGTAGATATAAATATTGTATAACATACCATTTCTCTGTAGTCATTCACATTTAAATATTTTGAGGCTCTGATGAAGACTGCTGGACAGTTGAAATTATAAGAAAATAAAAAAATATTTGTACAATCAATTTATGGTTGCACTGAATAAAATGAAAGAAGTTATTAATCATATTTGTTAATATAGTCAATGCATAGGAGATAAGAAAGAGTACTACTACTATTATTATTATTATTATTGTTATTATTATTATTACTACTACTACTACTACACTACTACTACTACTACACTACTACTACTACTACTACTGCTACTACTACTACTACTACTACTACTACTACTACTACTACTACTACTGCTGCTGCTGCTGCTGCTGCTGCTGCTACAAAAATTAAATGTTTGTAAGTTTGAATACACATTTCTTCTAATCAATGCTTGAATAGATTAAAATAATTTATTATAATTATTATAGGTTATTGTATGTAATCATAATGGATTCTTAGTTTATGAATTAAGATCTATTTAGACAAGAGTAAAAATATTTTTAAAGAGTTTTGATTAGTTTTGTTTACAGTATTTATTCTTCTGATTATTTATTTATTTATATTTTATACATCTTATTGTTATCTTTTCCATTCTTGGTTGTAAAATGTTTCAACATTGGTTAAAGAAAAGGTTTATTATGTGTATTTATTTAATTTTTTATATTAAACATAGATGAGCATGCCTTTGGCTTGGGAAACCAGATTTATAGCACTGGTTTTTTAAGCTGATAATAGAAAAACAAAACAAAACAAATAGACATATTAAATCTTTTCTTTAACCAATGTTAGAAATGTTTCGACCATACTCAAACAACTCCCAAGTGTTATGAATGTGATTTTCTATGCCCGAAAGCAGACTAAGTTACATTTAATAATAAAATACATATAACAAACTCTTTCTTTAACCAACATTAGACGTGTTTCTGCCAATTTATTTCATCCATCTGCAAGTTGTTAAAGTAATTATTTATGTCTTCCACTGGCTTAAAAATGCAGTAATATTTCCCTGTTTCCCATTTGAGCAATATTTTGCTCTCTAATTTGTTGAGAAAGTAATGTATAATGCATATATCCATTATATCTTTGAAGAAAACTGCAAGATGTCCTAAATTATATGGAATAATAAGAATTGTAAAAGATATTTTTAAAAAAAAAATCCAAAAAAAGGTGTACAATGTATTTTGAAAAGAGTGAATATTTAATAAATTTAAAATATTTAATATCTCCTCTGCTTAATTAATTATAAAGGAAATGCTTTTTGGAATTAACCATTAGTATCAATTTCTTTGGATTAAAAATGCATAGGATTTTGCCTAAAATGTTTTATTGCAAAGAATGAGGGATGTGATAGGCTTATTCAATTAGAAATAGAAATGATTTAAAGTAATTATTAATGACCACATGAGAGTCATTTAGTTACATTCATCCAAGTTAATGTTTATTTGTTTATATTAAATATTTTACTTATTTTATTCATTCATCTAAACAACCACCAAGATTCTTGCGTGATTTAAAGCTGTGGAAGAGAGGCAGACTCTAGAGCTCAGAATCTAGAAATCACAGATCACTGTAACTTCCGATTTTTGAGCTCTATGTGAACTGCTAGGCAATGAACTATTTGATTTTTAAAAAAAAAATATAAACATGTACATATTTAAAATATACATTATATATATATATTACGAATGAATGGGTGTAAATTCATTTCAAAGTTAAACAGAGCATGTGAGAAGGCTAATTTTCTTCTAAATACCTACAGATTGATACTGCGCTGTATAGATAAATAATTATCGATTTATATATATTATAAATAACTCGCTAATGAGCTAACTGAAATTTAATTCAAATTTTTCTCAAATATCAGTTTATAAACAAATATTCCAGTTCTTATTTGTGTGAGACAGTAAATCTGAAAATAACCACGTGAACAATAAAATATAAAATATATATTCAAAATAAGAGTGATAGATCACATGGCCCTATCTCTTAAGCTTGTAAGTTATAAACAATGAGGATTTCCAATTCCTCTTCAAGCTTTGTGATAAATGCTTAGCCAGAGCCAGCACTTAAAATATCTCTGTCAGGACCCCTCCCCCCCAACCCCTACGCTGGAACCTCTCGGAGGAGTGCCAAAACACGAAAACATGGTCAGGGGTTTGGGGGGGGGGTTCCTGACAGAGATACTTTAAGTGCTGGCTCTGGCTAAGCATTTATCCTCATTGTTTATAAAATATATATATTTGACTGTTTGGGAAATCACATGACACGAGCATTCAAGTGCTAGTTTGAATATGTTAGTGTCATTAAATTGATCTAGTCGCTTTTTTTAAATTTACTCAATTTGTCATTAATTAGAATATAAAAAAGTAATCGAATGCTTTGTGACTTGATAGGTCGTAAAATGTTTGAGCACCGAAATGACAGTTGAGTTACAATTTAGAAAGCTTGAACTCCAGATTCGATCATTTTAGCACTGCACTATACTACACGGGACATAATTGATAAATAATTGTAAGCGCAGGGCCTGCTACTTCATACGTTATAGTCATCAGTTTTTAACTAATTAAATGATCTTTGATGAATCTATTAAATTTTCAGTTTTTTTTCAATCAGTGGTCAGCTGTTGCCGTTACATTTGTATACTGAATATGCATTAGTCGCTGTATGTTTTTATGTGTGTGTGTGTTTGTTATTGTAATTATCATTTCATAAAAAGATATATCGTATTCAAACGCTTGTTAATTGTGAAAAATATTTTTATCATTCTTTAAAAATAAATTTAAATTTTATTTTGATCAAACAATGTTAATTAGCAAAGTATTATGCTTTAATTAGTTTAAATTTAAACTAAAAATCAAAAGTTCATTAGAATGTACAACAATAAAATCTCATTATTTCTTATCATATTTAATTAGTAGGAGTCTTAATTAACTAATTAGAAAAGCTAATTTTGTTGTGTTAAGGAAAGTGGATGACTGGAGGAAATACATAGTTTGTTGAATTCACAAAAAGGCATTTCGAAAGTATATATATAAACTTTAATTAAAAAATTGATTTCTAATACTGTAGACTAAACATTATATAGAGTTAATGATGCATAAAAGTAGATGCTATTTTATACAGAGTCGATAATTAATGTAATGCTCAATTAATTTGTATATACAAAATTGAATGTTGCATTTTATATATAAATAATAAATAATTCAGATATATGTGACCAAATTGGAAATAACTGAAGCTTCCAACGAGATAATGGCTCTCCACGCCACCCGTCTCATCATGTCTTGGAAATTTCAGTCACTTTCGCAGTTATATATATCTATGTTTGAAATATAGTTCGCACTTTTTTTTTAATTTTAATTTTTTTTCTAGCCTTAGATAAAGTTTTTTATTGGATTCTAGCTTTTTTTTTTCAGTAGCTGCATGTTTTTCATCACTACTTGATAGTGTAAAATTTTTTAGCACTTTCTTACTTCATTAAATGTGTTTTAGTATATATTTTGAAGGAATATATGCTTTTTTAATATATGTTAACACAATCACAATAATTAGGCAATATAATATAACAAAATATGTGATAACGTTTTGTCGTCATTGCTGTTTGCTTGTCATGCACAACATAATTCATTGTAATATTTCAATAGATTATAGACGATGTTCTTTTGTATCTTTTATTAACTATATTATTAATAATAAGATGAAAGCTAGTTTTGATATGGAGGCATTTGGTTTAATAACAAATGCATGTACAGTAAATAGTAGAGATGTGATATATCCATCATATAATTGAACACTTTATATCATTACTAAGATGCATAGATTTCATATATCATCATCATCATTATTATTATTATTATTATTATCATCATCATCAATTTTCAATCTCATCAATCCATTGAGATGAAAGGATTTTCCAAGATTAATTAATACCTTTGATCTGTAACTTCTCATTTTCTCTCATCATCTTTCTTGTTTCATCTATCCATCTCATATGCATCACTTTCTAGATCATCAGTTTAAGACTTCTGCTGCAAATCTCTTACAATCTCTTCTAACAATATGCCCAGCTTAACTCTATTTCCATCTATTAATTATTTCAATAAGGTCAGGGATTTCAATCTTTTAAATTTTTCAAAGATGTCATGATATCTGTGTGATCTCTCATCCTTATATCTCATTTTTGATGTCTTCTTATTACTCCCAGTATAATTTTGTTGCATTGGTTTTCTGATAAGTATCTACTTCTTAGGATCATGTGTAAAAATTGGTTAAGCATTCTTCTTTTTCAAATATCTAAGCATATTTTCTGTTGATATTAAATTATTTCTACTAAAAAGCATTTTATTCAACTTTATTTTCATGATTAATTTCTTTCATTACATTACCATATGTTTTAGCAATCTAATCAAGATATTTGTTGATATTAGCTTCTTCTAATTTATTATTTTCAATTTTTATTTTATTCCATTTAAAAACAAATTGAACAATACTTTTTTTATTTTTTTTTATATAATTTATCTTTATTTCTATTTTCTTACTTCCATATAATTTCTCTTGTAAATTTTTGTGAAACTCCAAAGCACTAGTTTTTAAACCAGCAGCATCATCTAAATATCTAAATGGCTTGAATAAGACCCATATTTTTATTCCATTAGCTATTTATATTTTAATCCATAAAATAGTTCTTGAAAAACACCTGTAAAAATTTTGGAGGTATGGATTCACCTTGTCATACACCTTCATCAATGTTAATCTTCTTGGTGTTACTCTGTGAATTAATCATTGCTGCTAATTTTGATAAATATTCTTGATAAATATGGTTTAATGCTTTAATTATGATAGAAATTCTTAAGAATCAAATGCATTTTCATAATCTACAAATCCAAAGTACAGTGGCAAATAATATTTATTGATCCTTTCTAAAACTTCTTATAATACTTGGATATAATTCACTATTCCAAACTACTTCTAAATCCAGCTTGTTCCCCTTGTTGGTTTGACTGAAAAATTTATAGTAGGTCAGTTGCAGTTACCTTGGTAAAAATTTGCATAAAACTAATAGATCTGTATTTTTTTATATTTCTTTCCTTGAATATCAATGTTATTATTGCATTCTATAACCATCTAGTACATGTTAATAATTTTTATTAGTCATTCATTAGATTAGAGATTATTCAATAATGAATATTTCTATAATGTATACTATAGTACATTACAGAAATATTATTCATTATTGGATAATCTCTAGTCTAGTGATTGATTAATAAAAATTATTAATATACTTTTATTAAATGATTTGTATCAATGTTGCGAGGGCAGTATGTTTGATACTTATCAATTAATCTGTAGTAATTTGATATCTATATATTTACTGAACAATGATAAAGATATGTGTGAGAGATTGTTGTCTGGGCCAACTGGTGAGTATTGGTTCATCATGAAATGTGTATCTTGGTGATTACATATCTTTTCACATCTATTTGGTCATATGTTTATGATTACATAACTCCCCAAGATATTAAAAGTTTATAGAAAACAGCTCCTACCTTGTGTGAGAGTGGTATAGTAGACATTCTGACACAGAAATATTATCTGGTCTATGTATGTCATGTAGATATTTGAAATGTAATTTTGACAACAATTTTTCCAATTGTTTCAACAGTCTTTTATAAAATATCAATAATATTTTTATTATTTTCAGGAGCTTTATCCTTACAGATTTAACTGCATATCTTATCTCCTTAATATTAAAATATTAATCCAATTTATCCAAATCACTTCACTTTTAAGCAAACCCCGTTTATTGTACATATATACACATACACATTTTGACTGTCATGCAGTCTTCTTCAGAGTCAGTTTACTTTAATCTTTAAAAAAAATGATTTTTTTAAAAGATGTAAAGTAAACT
The DNA here is from genome assembly GCA_028023455.1 of Epiperipatus broadwayi. Taxonomy (NCBI): domain Eukaryota; kingdom Metazoa; phylum Onychophora; class Udeonychophora; order Euonychophora; family Peripatidae; genus Epiperipatus; species Epiperipatus broadwayi. The sequence continues at coordinate 96,201 of JAQFVV010007057.1, read as the reverse complement.
GGTGCTAAAGGAGACTGAAGGACAGTCAAAACATAGTGTATGTGTATATGTGTACAATAAAATGTTTTTGCTGAAAAGTATTCAAAGTGATTTGGATAAATTTGATTTATATAAGATATTACAGCAAAAATAAAGGAAAAGTGGTTTGGGTTTAATATTAAAATACTTGGTAATTAGGATATTATAAATGTAGGAATTTTACTTTGTTTTCTTATTTATTATTATTATATAACTCTCTATAGAATTCTTCTGCATATATTATTTTGTCTCTCTTTTTTTTTTTTTTTAATAATAATTCCATTTTTACTTTTTATTGCTCAAATAACCTCATTCCAATACCAAGATGTTGTTTTATACTTCTGAATCATTTTTAAAGTCTGTTAATAATTTAAAATGATTTGAAAGTTCTAATTTAAATTCATTGAAGTATTTCTGAATGTTGGAAATATGTATTATTAGTATAATTTTTTTAAATAGTTTTAACTTTTTAGTTTTGTATTAACATATTTCTCATCTATTTTACTAATCGATGATCATTTCTTGTATTGAATTTATTAACAGTATTGCAATCTTGAAATATATATTTTCTGTTAATCAAATTAGTCAAAATGTAATCCAATTGCAGTATAAATTTCATTTCAATGCTTTTCTATCTGTTATCATTTAGCTTTTTTTTTTTTTTAAAAAAAAAAGAGTTCATATACTTTTCATTTTTCTGCAAAATCCTCAAGGTTGCATCCTCTCTTATTTCTTCCACTGTAATGAAATTTATGTCCAGCACTTTCATTTTTAATGGTTTTTCTTATTTTAATATTAAAGTTTTCCATTGATAATTTTAAAATATTCTTTGATGTGATTAAAATCATTTTGTACATCTTCATAAAAATCCTCCATTTTTTTTATCACAATAAAAATTTGTTGAGGCATGAACGTAAATTATCTCCAGTAGGCATTTTACAAATAACTATTAATTCCAATTCATCTGTTATATTATCAATTGTACAATATTAATTTATTTTTTATTTATAATGAATCACATTTTACTTATACAGTGTCTTTGTAGTAAAGTACATATTTGCTTTTCAAATTAATTGTCTCTTCATTTTTCTTTTAATTCCCCAAAGTCCAATAATGTTTCATTTACTATAGGCAGTTCTTCATGAAATCTTCATTCATTTAAAAGTGATTTACAATTATAGTTAGCTATATATATAAATTCATACAACATTACAATACTAGCCAAAAAACAAAATTTTACTAAAATTTTTCTTCAACCATGGTTCATCTATTAACAAATAGATCTTTTCAAGTAAAATTCAACTAACCGTACAACATATATATATATGTTGTATGGTTAGTTGAATTTTACTTGAAAAGATCTATTTGTTAATCCTTTTCCCGCCTCTTACGAGGCCTCTCGTCGACATCTGACGTCACTCTAACTCTACTAGTTCTAATGCTAGAGTATTCGTTTGACAGTTATTGATTAGGTTTTTAAAAGTTCTGTAAGATAGTGCCCTCTTCCGAATTATTTTACAAGTAAAAAATAAAAAAAAACACATTTTAAACTAAACAAAGAAAGAACCTTGTCGGTAATTTGCTGTCAGCTGGCTCTCAGCCGAAAAAGACATTCTGATTGGCTGGAAAGAACAAAGAAACCGCCTGATCAAAGAAAATAAAGAAAAACGCTGAGATTTTCATTTCGAATGCAATTTAAGTATTAAAAAAATATAATTTGAGAAATTAAACTAGTTTTTTTAAAAATATACTAAAAAAACAAAATTATTTTCAAAAAATATTGAAGATTTTAGTAAAAATATTTAAGATTTAGCAAAAAGAAATCTTTACTTTTCCATATCGTAAAATTGAAAAAAAGCGTTTGCGTCAGCACTTTTTTGTTTAGACATTCGCTTTATATTTGCCGAAATTGAATATATTTTATAATAAATAAATAGCAATTTATTTTTGAAAGAACTTTCGTTCTCTTTCATAACCTGAAAAATTAGTAATATACTTTTTATAAACGTATCTGAGTTGAATTTAATATTATAGGCGAATATGTTTTAACAATAGGCTTTGTCTTCAGTTTGTGAGTTGGCCAATTAAAAGATTTGATTTTTACCTCATACAACCAATAATATAATTAGCGGTTTAAGGGTTAATATATATATATATATATATAACAAAATAGCCTTCCATTATTCACTTCAAAAAACAACTATCCTTTAACATCAGAAGATGTCTACATGAGATTAATGGCTCAAGATTCAAAAATTTTATCATCAAAGTTTCTTTACTTTTCTGTTCAATTCACTTTTTTCATAAAGGATAACCTCTGCATTGTCAAATAATATTTTATGACCTATAGTCAGTTCATGAATTTACAAAACTGAGTTATGATATCTATTCTTAACTCTATTCCCATGAACTTCAATTCTTTCATTGACTTAATTTATTTTCACCTATATAAATTTTATGACAACTGCAAGGAATCTTATAAATTGTCCTAGGAATAGATGTGCAATCAATTGATTGTTTTGAACTATTTAATGATGAATTTAAATTCAGGCCTTTCATCCATTCATATCGGCCCAATAAAAAAATATTATTGTAAATCAATTTACTAATTGATGACTTATATGGCAAAGAAATAAACTCTTTATTTTCTTTAACAATTAAATATTTATTAGAGATTATAAGCTACCTATAACTCTTGCTATGAAATAAATAAAATTTTTGCAAAGTCTTGCTCCTTTGATTCTTAGGGGCTGGAATCATGGTACAGGTTCATATTAACTGCCCATGAAAAACAACTGCAATAATGCCTTGCTCTTTTTTGAGAGTTAGTGGCAGATAAATATAAATGTGAAAGTGGGTGGATCAGATAAGACACTAAGGAGTTGCATAAAAACATTACATTCTTAAGCCAATGACAAAATCCCCTGTCCATCACCAATACTGAAAGTACAGCTAAAGAAACTTCAACAATCAAAAACTCAATCCAATCCCCCAAATTCTATTTTGCTTTTGTTCTACTTTAAATATAAAGTCTTATTACATATACGTTAACATCATTTATAATCTATAAATCAATTATATATCATTAAATAAACAGATTTTCATATATTCTCTTTTCTCGTATTTTAAAGTAATTCTTTATTATTATTATTATTATTATTATTATTATTATTATTATTATTAATTTTGCATAAAATACAAACTTTTTCCTTTCTCAAGTGTAATTATATTTGAGATCCAATTTGTGTGATAATTTTGTAGTAATTGACCATCAGAACTTAATCATTAGCAGACTTTATATTCTAATTTAAATATGAAGTCTTTTTATGAATACTATATCATTTTACAATCTATAAATCAATTATATATCATTAAATACACAAATTTTCATATATTCTCTCATCACATATTCACAGTAATTCATTTTTATTAATTTTGCATAAATTACAGATTTTTGTGCAGTTATATGTGAGATTAAATTTATGTGGCAAATTTGTAGTAGTGCCCACCAGAACCTGATTATCATCGGGGCTACAGTTGGGTCACCATTTGTAATGTTACAAGAATAAAGGGTAATATGGGGAAATGGGAAAGTATAATCATCTCTGTAGAATAAATATTCATTATCAATTAACAATGAATTAATATTCAATCAACAATCTCAAACTGTTGTTAAGACAACATTTTTTTAACAATAAAGGCAGAATATATAAAATAGATTGAACTTTTACCATTATTATAAATAATATAAAGTCACAAAACAGAAAGTATCAAATTACTTTAAGAAATCAAGTAGACTTTTTGTTTTATTTCATAATCATAATTATCAAAAAACATTATTTACCACTAAAAAATTTAAAAAGCCATTTTTTGCTTATATTAATGTTATTACTACTCTGATTCAACTAAGCCTCTTTATTTTTCTTTTTTTTTTTGTCATTTTTTTCTTCACAAATCACATCATCTTTACCTAGATCAAGTCAATATCTCTATTACTTTTCATGTTTAAAAAATGCAGACACATTTGCAAAATTAGTTTTAGCTTATTTGTGCATTAATAAATGTTGCTTTATTCTTGACTTCAATTCTATCTTAGGTTTCCTTCTGTGTGTATATATATATATATATATATACACACAGAATATATATATATATATATATATATATATATATGGATATGTCCATATATATATATATATATGGACAATCCAATTGGCTACACTTTGTAGCATTAATAACATTAGGTTAGCCCATCTCATCTATTTTATCTTCTGTGTTATTCATTAATCTATTCAAATTCATAGTTTTTCTAAGCCTAACATTAAACTTATTTGCATAAGGAGTGATCAAAGGTCATTTATGCTGTAGATTGTGTCCAATTATGGTGTCTGTAGGTATATTATTGGAGGAATTATAAATTTGAGAGCAAAAACAATTACTTATATATAAGAAATCTAAAACTAAGTTTACAAATGTATCTATACTTTTTAATTCAGAAAAGAAATAAGGATATGGATTTTCTCCTGGTAAAATTCATGTGATTTGTAAAGAAATGACAGAAAGATAATAATAAAATAGACTTGCTTTATTGTGCTGTACAAGCATGCAATGAATCAGAAAGGCAATAGCTTTTAAATAAGCAAAAAGTACACTTCCTTATTTGAACAGCAAATATTGTTGTTTATTGATAACAGTGATTATGACATGAATGCATGGAAAGTATACTTTGTTTCTTAAATTAATTTTCTTTTTTAATAGTGTCTTTATAATATTTATGGGTTTCTTATACATAAAGAGGTCAACATAGGAAATAAATAACAAGTAGAAAAATCAGAAAAATTCATACATATTTTAATAACAGAAGCAGAAAATGTTGATTTATAGATATAATCAAACAAACTATATTATATATTTTAAATGATTAAAGTATGAATTATTTAATAATATATCAGAGATATTAATTTCAATGAATAAATGGTCTATGACTTTACATAATAGTCAAATCGATATTTTTAACAGATATGTAATGTTAAGAATAGTTATTATACTTCTTGAAGAAGGTAAAGGAATACTGGAAAGAGCAGTTGAGGTTAGGGGATATAAAGTTCTGAAGAAGATTGCTGGGGCAATCGAAACTGTAAACTGTAAAAGAGGATGGTAAATAAAGCATTGTGTAACAGTAATAAAGTGCATGAATGATTTAGTATTATATGGTTTGAGCATCAAAATGTAAGAGTGAGATTTGATTGTAGAACAATTAGCTCTTAAGTCCACCATGCTATTACTGCAGTAAACAGTGCAGAAACAATTCAATTCAAAGTTTTTATCAGACTCCAGCCATTCTCTTTTGCATTTTATAGTTATTTATTAGTCACTTATTTTTTAGATGCCTTTTTTCAGTTTTAATTTTTAAAATATTTATGATTAAATAATCATCGCTGTTTTATAAATATAAAAACAATATAAGTAGCAATAAATGTGACTAATTGCCATCAAGTCATTGTTGACTTTTTCTGAGTTAAATGATTATCATTTAGTTGACATGTATATTAATATATAGTATTAATTTTCTCTGCCTTTTGTATTTGTAATTCAAATTTGCATCCATTTGTTAATATGCCTAATGAAGAGGTTTTTTTCTTCTTTATAACTAAAAGCAGAATGCACTTTCGTGAAGTTCACTAAAATGGAAAACACTTTATTTGGCATAAAAACAAATGTACACAAATTTGAATAGTAATATATAGATAAACTGTAAAACTATCTTTTAATAAATAGACCCCTACATTGCAAAAGTCTTTCCAACATTTCCTCCTGGAAAAATAGTGAAGGAAAAGACAATTTTCACCATATTTACCAATTGACAGCTGATGAGAGTTTTGAACCTTGTTCTATCCTCTAGATAAAGATAGCTAAATTCCATTTATGATCAATATTCAATGGTTAATGAGTTAGCTATGGTGCAGTGACTTGAAAGATTCACTGGCCCAGGCTTGAACTCTAAATCATAGGCATGGTAAATATATATGTTACCTCTGTATTATGAGACTTTTCAAAACGAACATATATATATATATTATTGTTCAAATTTAGTTTCATTTTTTTTATTCAAAAATTGATGAAACTTTTCAAAGGAAAAAAAAAAAACTAATTAATATAGGACACCTAATCTAAATTTTGTTTTTTCTTTTGATAATCTACCTTTATTTTACACATATTTTTTACGAAGATAAATATATTCATGAGTGTATTTAACCAGAAGTTGTTTTACGGAGACAAATTGCTTTTTTACTATTATTTTAATTTTTGAAAATTTTTAACATATAAAAAGTTCTCCCCTCCCCCTTTTAGTTCATTAGTCTTCTTCAAGTTTTGACACTTTGAAACAACAACCACACACTTATTGCTAAATTTTGTAGCTGAAACATGTCATGTGGGATGCCTGGCTGTCTTCTTCATAAGCTTGAAAAGTCATCCAGATCAGTATGATAAATGAAGACATTTCTTCCCTTGAAAATAGTTCCCTTGACTGCAATCCACATTTATGAGAGATTGTAGAATTGAGATGTGTGATGACCAATTCATATTTTTTTATAAAAAATTATTTACACTTTAACTTTGTATTTAATAATCTCTATATATTTTTTCCGTTTGAAACATACGTATTTATTTATATACGCACTCATGTCCAGTGTATATATATGTACAAATATAAACTGAAGCTTAATATGCTCTCTGTACAGAAAAGACCTTTGAAATGACAGAGGAAGGTTTAGGTAATTTTCTACCCTCTTTATTTTTTAATTAAGAATAGATAGCTGAGTTGACTAGGGGCAGTTATCTGAAAGAAAAATCGTAGGTCTTTTAAAAAGTATTTATATTTTTCTCAGCCCGGATTCAAATCCTAATTACAATCTATGAAACAGATGTGCTCATATTATTTCATGAGCCTTTTCAGTATTTATAAACTATATATATATATAAGTTCCAAATAATTTAACTGTAAAAATAATAAAATATATATTTTAATTAATGAGTAGAGCACTTTCGATTATTACGTCATAATCCTTATCAACTGTAAAGTAATATGGAATTTTAATACCATGCACTTTTTCATGAACTGTGTATGTTAATATTTGCTGCTTCTCTATTTATTATATTATTTTTAAATTTATTTCTCCTTTTTATGATTTCTTTCTTCCATTAATATTTTTGTATCATTACTTTAAAAATAAATTTATAATTACAAGATTTTTCATAATGAAGAATACTGAGGTCGTATTTAATTGACTATTTGCATTTTTTTAAATCTGATTATATAGTAATTGATGTTCTTTTATTCTTTTTTCCAGAGCATATCTTGATTCCCTGATATATGATTATTTACAACCATGTACAATCTGATAAATTATATTACTTCTTTGCATTTTAGGTATAACACTCTTGGAATTATTAATTAGTCTATTTACATTTGGAGAAACATAAAATGAAATATTTATCTTTTTAATTAATTTAGATTGAATATTATTTACAAGTGGCATAGATATCCATTTTTATTATCTAATTTCGTATTATGATTTTTCTTTCTATTAAATCAATTTAATGTATTTAAAATTTGGTTTTTATCATATCCTACTTTCATAAGTTCATGAGTAAAAAGTTCAATATTTTGATTTTTATCACTTTTATATTTGCATAGTTTTTATCATTACACGTAAAAAAGATTTCAAACTTTCCATTTTATGCATCATTGGTACATGTGATTTAAAATGAATGTATTTTCTTTCTTGAATAGGTTTAGTAATCAGTTTATAATTTAAACTTATTGTGTTTCTATATATTTGCAAGTCCAAAAATGTTATTTTTCTATTTTGTTCTTTATCAATAGTCCATTTTAAATTATTTAAATTATTCAGCTTATATAAAAGGGCTTCAATAACATCACTAAAACCACAAACAAATACATCATCCATATATCTAGCATAAATTTTAATACAATCAAAGCCACAAGAATTTAATATATCTTCTTCATAGTATTCATTAACTAATGTCCTATCTTTGCTTAATTATTTATGCAAATTATGATTAAATGATAAAAATCAATGAGATGAAGCTCAAATGATTACTACAAAATGTTTTAACATGATAAGTAAAGTTCTACATTAATAATGAATTTTTTTATATCAAAATTAACAATTAGTGCAAGAATCTGTATTATGCTGTGTGTCAACGAAAATAAATAAATAATGTTAATCAATCTAATCGGTTTGCTTATGATATTTCAATATAATCATAATACGGTTGGAAGTGAAGATCAATCAATCTTTATTTATCAACTACAATACAGCTGTTTTATAAGACACTATACTCTCCTTTTATTCTTCCTTTTATATAAACCACCAAACACTAGGCTATAGCATAAGTTGGAAAACATCCAATACACACATGGGATAAAAGATTTCTATACTTCAAACAGGTAAATACCACAATAACTTCCAAGTCTGTCTTTAGGACTAAATAATTGGTGGAATAACTCATCACCACATGAAAATTAGGGAGAAAACATCTCTAGCTTCATACACTTTTAATTCAATAATTGGTGGAATAACTCATCACCAAATGAAAATGAAGAATATAACATCTCTAGCTTCATACACATTTAATTCAGTATATCAAATATAAAAGGAGGATTCAATCCACTCCTATCAAAATACTCCAATACATGGAAAATAAAGGATTAATCAATCCTATGCACTACAATACACTGGGCAACTACCCATATTAAATGTTCAACTAACAAACACACTAACTCAATCCCATAAAATATTATAAACATTGTAAACTTTATAGCATATAGCCACAAAATACTTTTCATTCAGTCATAACAAAGAAATAATAATTCTCTCTTAAACAACTTTCTAATTCTTCAAATGATTGATCCTCTTTTCCTTCTGAATCTGATTGATTTAAAATCAGTTTCACTGGTAATTACATATAATTATAAATAAGTTTAATAATAGACACACACACACGTATAAGCATGTGATATACAGACCATTTAAAATCGCAGTAAGCAAAGAATTACTGTTAAAATATTAATTGTTACTGCTAGAATAATAAAGAATAAATATCTCATATCTGGCAATATTTAGGACCTGGTAATGTTCAAAGAACAATTGGAGAATAAAATACTAATTATTATGGACAAAGCAAGATGAATAATTTTTTTTCAATATAATGCATTAATATTGGCACAAATCTAGTTAAATTGAACCTAAATAAATAATAAAATTGTATGTTATATCTGAAATAATTCTTGAAAATAATAGTTTTCTAATTTATAAAAGAAATATATTCGGTAAGATTTAATATAATAATTATTTTTTTAAAATAATTATTCACCCTTTTGAATGGACTCTTCCATTTGTTTATTATGTGCGTGGATTATTAACACACGCACAACCAAACTTATCTTATTAAAATAATAACAATAATAAAAATAAAATTACCAGCATAATGTATTTTTATATTATGCTATTTGAGACGTTCTTGAAGGGAAATATAATAATAATAATACATATAATAAACATATTTAAAATAATAAAATATTCCTTAACTAATACTATCTAATATGCTATTAAATAAAATAAAGTTCCTTTCTTCTTCTTAAACGAAATGAAACGAAAAGTTTATAAAAGTTTTTACATGACTCTCCTTGTCATGTTTTCAAATAGATAAGGAAAATAACTATACTGCACAAGACAAATATTAACACAGAATGGCACAATTCCTGCACGAGAAAACAAAACAATATTATTTTTGTTGAATCCATAAGAGCATATTCAATGTTTTTAGTTATCAACTAATGAATTGCTATTAACGTTGTAAATAATGAATTTCCTTAATTAGACTATATTTCATAATGCAAGTAAAATAGAAGTTTGTACTTTATTCTTAGGATATATTTAACATTCGATTTCACAATCATAAAGCCATTCAGAAATATACGTAGTTATTCAATTAATAATATTTATTTAGATAAACTCATTGGTAATATTAATACAGCAATGTCACATAACTTTATCCATTTATAATTTCATTCTTCCTACCAGTCTAGAAGAACAAATAATTATTAAAGTACATTTAATGACATATTTAATATTAGATTTTTCTTTTCCAAAGGTAAAAATATAAATAATTACGCCGCCGCTATTCTAATATATATGACAATAAAATTACATATTCCTTGTGTATATTTTAAATTTTGAGTTTTCTTTTATATTTGGCATGAAATTGGTTCATTAAAGTTCTGAGAATGTTCAATGACAGTTCACATATTTCCCTCACATAAATGAAGCATGTAGCGGTTGTTCCCTTCATAGTATAATTAAAGCTTAAAAACTTAATTTTTATAAAATAAACAAATATTCTTTTATCCTTCCCTGTTAATTTTAAATTTAAATAAAACAATTTTACAGTCCTATTAAGCATTCCCATTTCTTAAATAATAATTTATCTTGAATAATAGAATATAACACTTACGTGTACTTTAGCATAACGTTGGGCCAATTTGAATAATCAGCTGGGAGCAAATTGACGTATCTTTTAGTGGTTTTTAAGTACATATGTCGCAAACAAATAATATAATTAAAATTTCAATTGAACTCTGGAAGAGGAAAAATAATTTCACTATTAAACTTTGCTAAATAAATTAGTTATAGCTGTCTTTGGTTAGCTATAACTGCCCTCGTAAAAGTTTTAATAATTGACTGACTGACTGAAGAAAAAATTAGATTGCCCTCTTAAAAGTAATAAGTATTCCTTTTTATAACTTTTTTTAATAATCATTACATCATATTGTTCTCTTCCAATTGTTTACGATAATGTTAACATCATCAGAAAAAGATTGTCAATTGCTCCTCCCCCTTGCAAACCTACTTAAATATGCAAAACTTGAGACAGTAAAAAAAAAAAAAAATAGATGAAAAAAAAAATTATTTCATCTTTTAAATAAATGAAAAAAAAATATTGTACTAATAATTAAATGTTTTTAAAGCAGTAAAAATAAAATTGATGACAATTGTTTTAATAAATAAAATATTTTACAGCATTTGTCATTAAATAACTCACTAATCCATAATTTATTGATTTATTTAGAATGTAATTAAGTTAGTTTTTTAATACTGTTATTGATATAATTAAATATTTGAATGTAATGTGGGATATTTAATGGTTTAATGAAACGTGAATGAAAAATGAAGTTGGATAATGCATGAATATTCAATGGTAATATACTATAGGTATTATACTATACTGACTGAAATGACAATGTGAATGATGATGAGTGAAACATATTTTACTGTTTATGCTATAAATTTAAAATGTACAAAACAAATGGACTAGAAAATCATTCTAACAAAACTGAATACTGCTCTATGAACAAATAAAACAAGTAAGTAACAACCTAAACTGTATTGACTATACATATAACAAGCCACCCCTATTCTATTACTGATTATACCCCAAAACAAGATACCAAATATTTAGGAAATCTTTTAAATTACACCTACACTTACTTTTGATGACAGTTTTAAGTCAAAATAAAAAAAAATTTAAAAAATTTCACGTTATTTCATTTTTTTTAAAAGAGGATTATATCAGATATTACTGATATACTACCACACTACTACAATGACTATTTCTGGTGCCAAACCAGAAGGTCACAATATATAAACATGAGAGATCTTGAGATGTTTTTTGATTTGAGATGTTTTTTGATTTCTTCTTTTTTTAAAAAAAAAAATTAAAATCAGCCTTTAACAGATTATGTTAATTAATTATAATGCTTTTAGAATAATCTATTCTTTACTTTTTGATTTTTTTTTACTCAAACAAAATTATTTGCTTGTATTTTTAAAATGTAATTTTTAGGGAATTACTAAAACAATTTCTTTTAATATATATATATAATCATCTATGAATTGATCATTTCTTTCAGACTTTTGTCTCAAGCAAATTATTTACTTGTTTTATTTTAAGTTATAGGTTAAAATAGCATTTTATGGAATTATAAAAAAACCATCTATATAAATACATTTATCTGTGCTTTTCTGCATACATAGATAAATTCTTTAGCAAGCCGAGAGACTTTTCTCGGTGAGCTAGCTGTTCTTGGTGAGATTAGTTTATATATTTATTTATTTATTGGGGGGAGGGGGCATAAATGCCTAAATTAAAATTTTATCTATGTAAAAAAAGAAATGAGTAATAGGCCACCAATGAAGTGGATAGAATACATCTTTGCAATAATAAATGAGCTTTTGTGGAGTCTGACAATTCTGAAAGATAAAAGTCATTTTAGAGCATTACCAAAAATTAATATCAATTTAATGTTACAAATTAATATAAGAATTGAAATAAATGAACTAAATTTAATTTTTTAAATACATGACCAATTCATATTTGAATATATATATATTTGTTTTATATGTATAATTTTTATTATGGTAATGGTTAATGGTATTTATATGCATTATGTATTTACAGTTGTGAGGAAGATTATTGAATGGTCAAAACAGTTAGCTATTTTGGAAGATTAAATAAAAGAAAAATATTGTATTGCATGTAATCATGGAAGAGCTTGGTGATCTTATTTTTTTTATATAATACATACTCATAATTACATTTCTGTTATTCTGTTTATGGCAAAAGATGGGGGGAGTGAGAGAACAGAAGAGTAAAAGAAAGTAGGGCATTATATTATAGACAGAAAAAGAGGTGGACATAAGTATATGCTTTAAACATAAGTAAAGAATTGTTTAAAGTATAAATGGAGAAATGGATTATTCTAATCCAATAAATTTTAAACATAAATGAGGATAAAACTAAAAGGATTACTTTTTCAAGGAAAACACTATACTATAATTATATTTTAAAAGGAAATAATATTTTCAGGGAAAGTGAATGTAAAGATTTATGTATAATTTTAGATTTCAAATTATCAAATCATATGCTCAAAAACTTATAAAGTTATGGCTTGTATCTCTAGAGCAGTAAGATTTCTTAGTAGAGAAACTTATGAATATTTTTTTACATCGTTGGTCATACCAATTCTAAACTGTATCACTGCTGTTTGGAACTCTGACAATCACTCTTATAGTTCACCCTTTAGTACAAAGAAAACTTACAAATTATTATAATGCAAAGTTTGGAACAAGTATATAACTTTCCTCATATTTCTTTAAAGCTATTGAGAAATCTTAAATGATATTTTGTTTTAAGAAAAGGTAGTCAAAGCACAAATCAACATAGTTAATTGCATTAGTGAAATTTTTTAGTATTGTGGACATGCATTTGAAACATAGTAAGACTTTTTACATTGTGAAATTTGGAACTAATTGTTTAAGAGATTTTACATTATTTAGACTTCCAAGGTTGTTTAATGCCTATTAGCTATGTTGATATTCTTCCAGTTAAAGCTTATTTTATACATTTTGGTATTGGAATTTATACTAAATTCATTCTTTATAATATTGTAGCATTATCATTCAACTGTAAATGAAATAAAAAATGTAATCAATATATATAAACAATTGTATACTTCTGTATTCATATATATGATATTATTTTCATTTTTACTTTTTTGTTTTTGTTCATTATTAATAATGTGTTCTGTCATTGGGCTTTTTATATATGCCTACAGAATATGCTGATTTAAATGAGTTGAATTTTTTCATTACTGCAGTAATTCTTATCTTAGTAAAGTTTACTGTCATTTAATAGCAACTTTCCTCAAAAATTTTTGTTTTAATTATGAAACTATTGCAAGGTGATCAATACTTTAGTGAACTTCCTGTAAGCTCTCATGACTAATGTATATAATTAGATAATAGACCATTTTGCTTCCAACTTTTATTTATGCATGTTTCTTTTTTGTGCGAAGAAAAGTAATTGAGTAGAAAAATAACCCTGTATCTTTATTGCTGTTTTTCTTTTATGATATATGGAATAAAATATTTTCATGGATTGTTATTATAATAATGAATAGAAATGAAAAGATAATATCCATGCAAACAGAGATAACCTTTAACCTTTGATGTTACCAAGAAACTATCAATTATTATTGATTGATAATTTCTGAGGCTAAACCACTTTTGTAATTATTGTGCAGTAGCACTTTTGTTGGAGTTTTCAGTTGAAGTAAAAGGCATTCTCTTACTTCAAACCCAAGTTATTATATGAATTTATATATATATAAATTATGATTCCTAAAATTTATGAGGCATCTGTAATTCTAAAGTGTTTAGATGCAGCTTATTTATAACTTATAAGAAAAGCTGGTTCTAGTTGAAAATATACATTAAATAATCGAATATCAAATGTGAAGAACAATCACTCATCGAGACTTTTGATAAATCATTTGAGTTAACTTAAACTCCAGGAGAATGAACTTATTTATTAATTTGTAAGCACTAAACAATACTAAATGATGCTTTATGAGATTTACATAATGGTAGAGTTGTGAACTCAGGGTTAACAGTGAGAAATCAGTTCTCATTCAAGTGATATTCATTTAACCAATCCATTATTTCAAGCAACAGACCCACATCTGAGAAATTTAGAAATTAAATTTGCATTTTTTTGCTTACTACTGAGAAATTTTCTTAACACTTTTTTTATAACTTTACAATTTGTTATTATTTTTTTTTAATATTTTAATTTCCAAAAAATTTAAAAGATATCAAAATAATTGAGTATGCTGGAATTTCAAAGTTTCTGAAACCACCACATACTGATGAATAATCATTGTATATTTGACGATATTGAACTTTGCAAGATTACTTTGAGAAAATATTCGATGTTGTAAAAACTTGATTTTTTTGGAAAGTTTATGATTATTTTTGTATCATAATTATGCAATAACTATTAGAAATGAAAAATATATTATTATATGTTTATTTTTTTATAGAAATGTTTTATTTCTAACTATAAAAGAATATATTCTTTTGTGTAATGTTACCATAGAGATTAAGGTTGCAGGAAATTCATCTGTCTAGAAATGTTGTCACTAAACAGTCTGTTATAACCTTTAGTGACATTGTAAAAATTATGAAAAAATGTTAAACTTTTAAAGCATAAACTGGTAGACTTACTAGATATTAAAAATAGTTCATTCAGATTTTTAAAACAAATATCAAACAAAGAAGATTTTGTTCATTTTGCAAATTGATACTGCATGCTCCTTCTGAAATTTGATGATATGACAGAACTTTGTTTTGATTAAAATCTAATTTTGAAAATAATCCTGAAAATGAAATGCGATTTTTAAAAATTTATTTAATTTCTAAACAAAAATATCAAATGAGTAAATTTATTATATTCTGTTGTATAATAATGGTTTAATATTAAAGTGAAAGTTGAAAGGTAAATCTAATGTGAACAAAGAAATCTGACAGAGTACAAAAGGGTTAATTTAAAGTAATTAATAAAAATGTTAAATGCTCAATATGCACTAAGATGTTTCAGTCCCATCTTCATATATATTTGAAGCATAGAGTTGAAGTGTATAATAAAAGCAAATATTTCCCAAGATGTATTTTTGGTTGTACCAGTTGTCATCATTTAGGCTAGTATACATGGAGATTTAAAAAAATAGTATATCTAAGATATTACACATGAGTAAAAAAAAAGAAAATAACAGATATATTAATTCTTCAATTAAGTTTAGAGTGTGTATCTGTGCTAAAATATGAATAATAATCTATAGGCTAATAAATTATAATATTTATTAATGTATTCATTTAAAGACAATATTCTCAAACAATTATGTTCATGAAATATCACACTTGTAAATTGAAATTTAATTATTTACTATGGATGTTAAATTATAGTAATGATAATATGTTGATGATAAAGATTGGGGCCTTCTGATAATACCTGGTTCAGCCCGAAATGCAGCTCGGAAGTCATTTGGATTTCTCATATTTCTTTATCATTTTGCTTTAAATGGGAGTGGAAATTAAAAGTTTTATAATATATCTAAAAATATATTAAGTACATTTGTGGTTTTATTAATTAATTTATTAGCATTTTTTATTTAATAATTCTATTATATATATAAACTTTTGATATTGATTTAAATTTTTATTTTTAGTAAAATTATTATTTAATTAATGATTTTATAATTAGATTTTTTTTTTTCAAAACATTTTGATCTAATTTTATCTCCAATTACATAACATATTTTTGTTTTTATTCTTTTTAGTAATAGTATTTTTGTTTAAAAATTGACAAACATTTTATAGAGTAAATTTATATACATTTTTTTTTGAAACAGGAAGTAAAAAATAAAACTTGACATTTATAAATTAAAAAAGGATTCAAATGAATTAAATTTTTCCAAAAAGAATTTTACTTTAATATTTTCATAAATTGACATTATCTATCTATCGGCAGTAACAAAAAGAAGGGGGAAAAATCAATTAAGCAATGGTTTGTGTGGAACAAATCATGAAGTTTAAGTTTGTATAGTATTTATTGAAAAATCATAGGATTGAAATACTCAAACCAATCACATTAACAAACAATCATTAGCTAAGTAACCAATTAAAGATAAGTTTGGTTAATCCAATTTTAAAGTGTGAGTTGCAAGCTATTTATAACTAGAAAGCACAACTATCTGTCCTCAACCTGCTCTTTAATTAGAAGAAGTGGGATGTTTTATATCTGGACTAAATTTTTATATTATCATAACTGCCAGATAAATCAGTTATATGGTTTGATCCTTTTTACAAATACATCTATTAATTAAACAAGGAAGTCATGAAATGTCCTAAGCTTTCATTACTCTTCTATGTCTGACAACTTAAAGTACTGGCTCTAGTAATCTATTATAAGTATATATAAATCCGTTATCATTAAAATCAGTCAACACTTAGACAATCCCAACATTAATAACAATTGACAATCTCAACCTATTGTCACGGCAATCTTCTTTTATCAATAAAGGAGTCTATCTTTGTTGTTAATAGGATATTGCCTTGACAACAGGTTGAGGTTGTCTAAGAGTTGTCTGATTTTAATGATTATTTATAAATCCATTTAATCTTGAGCATTATTATAAATAAGTTATATATTCATCTTACTAATTATTCGTATAATTGTTTTGATGAAGATGATCAATTATTTTATTAAATATAAATTATTATAAGCATGATTATGAATCTGTCAGTATAATATAATAAAATCATATCTGATTATTTTTGTGTGTCTTTTACCAATATATAATCATTTGGTGTGTAATCTATAATCTCTATTTTTATTCTTGCTACTCATTCTGTGATTAACCTAAACTGAAAATCTTTTTCTCATAACTATACAATATTCCACACTGATATTAATCATGTTATAAAATATTTTTAACAACATCCATATACCATATTAATTAAATCATATTAATTCTGATTAAAATCAATATTATGGTAAAAGCATACATAGAATAATACCTTATGATATGGAACTTGAATGTTTAGAAATTATATTAACTGCACATGGGTTTTGTTATGAGACATGAACAAAATTTATTTATCATTTGTAATCTGAATACATTATAGTTTGATCCCCAGTATGAAAATTGTTTGGGAGGCTGAAAATGATGAAGTATTATTGAAAATATATTGATGCTTTTACTTTCAGAAGGGAGATTGTTACATCATGTTTGTTCATTGGATACCAAAGTAGTTGGATGAGCCTTTTTTAGGTGATAAAAATTGGGCATAGAGAACTTTCTGATTTGCTGTGCCAGACCTATGATCTGAGTCCAAATCCAGACTGAGTAAAGTTGAAAATTTTCCAACAGACTAGGCATTATTTATTCAGATAATCATCCTATTACTAACCTAGATGATCACCCAAAATTTGTCAAAAATAGATATGTAGGTACTTTTAGCTAAATTCTCAAATTTGGGGTAGGAAACCACTTAAATCCTCACTATCAGACTATTGATAAGTTCAATGAATACTGCTTTATTTACTGATCCTCTATAGAAGCTATTAAAAGGTTTTTGCTCTGTAGGGTTCTATTTATATTTTTATCAACTTAGTTAGATCAAAAATTAGCTGATTATAATAGGCACCTATTAATATATTTTTGAAAGGTTAAAATTATTTTAGAATGTATAGTGTGTAATTTGAGGCATTTTAACATTTGCTTCCTTTGAGTCTGTGAATATGAACTATAGTTTGTTTTATTTGATCAGTTGGATTTAAGATCATGAAATGTCGATCACCAAAGTGACATTTGAATCATATTTTTTATTGTATTGATCAAAGTGAGATTACTTAAAATGTAACATCTGGTAATAAATCAAGAAACATCATCTCTGTCATTCTATATATGTCTAATCCTCTAAAGCTTATATGATATACACTAATATACGCGTGCTACTGGTTGTACTGTCTTAAAGTGTCAAGTTAAAAATTTATTGGTAAATCAGCCATTTTTTCTACATAATCTACCATAGAATGAAGGTTCATTGCCTCTTATATAAAAATCCAATCCAACAATAATCATTTTACCACTATACCATTATACAGCTAAATCATACATGATATACATATATGCCCTGTTTATGTTTTATTGAACTCACAAGGTGACATATTATAGGTCACAAATTTTAAATGTAATGAGGACAATGAAATCTAACAGAGTCCAAAAGGGTTAATTTAAAGTAATTAATAAAAATGTTAAATGCTCAATATGCTCTAAGATGTTTCAGTCCCATCTTCATGTATATTTGAAGCATAGAGCTGAAGAGTATAATAAAGGATAATAAAAACAAATACTTCCCCAGATGTATTTCTGGTTGAACCAGTTATCATGAGTTAGTCCAGTATGCAACGAGATTAAAAAAAAAATTATGATATATGTAAGATATTACACATGAGTAAAAAAAGACAATAATAGATATTTTAATCTTTAATTAAGTTTATATTGTGTATCTAAGCTAAAATGTGAATAATAATCTATAGCCTAATAAATTATAATAAATATTAATTAATAACCTGTATATTTATACTTTATGTTTGTCTTCAATATAATAATATTAAATCATGCTTTCACACTTCCAACATAAAGCTATAACAACAAATTGAAAACTAAATTAAATGGCTGAGCGCTTTCAAGAAGATGTACTTCTCATATTCATAGCCAGTTATGATCCTTTCTTTGGAATCATTATATAAATAAATCTGATATGCAAATTATATGCAAATGAGTCACTAAGACCATCTTTTAGATATCGCAAAACATGCATCCTTATGATTAATGGTGAAAGAGTCCTCTGCTATAAAGTATGCTTCTTTTACCTTTCCCCTAATATCATGCCTCTCAGTACAAACTAATTTTGCAGATGTGGGTTCGAAGACATGTCCTGACAATTTTTGATGTTGAGCAAAAATTGAAGTTCATTCTGGATTCGTATGCACCTTATTGTATCTATACTTGTGTTGGAAAACACAGAGATGAAGACAACAGGCCTTGGATATTGTTGCCCTACGTGCACTCTTTACATAAAACATTTTATAAGACCTTTTTTAAGGAATATAGTTTGAGTTTTCATACACCTATCTCAACTAATAAGCTTATTAACAACACTAAGGACACTTTAACTAACTTCTGATCAGACCCCACAGGCTGTGTACAGAGTGGCATGCCCTCATAATGGATGTAAAGCATCATATTATGGTGAAATGAGAGCCACCTTACCTACTAGGATATCACAACAGAAGTATAGATACAATAAGGCACATATGAATCCAGAATGCACTTCAATTTTTGCTCAACATCAAAAATTGTCAGGACATGTTTTCCAACCCACATCTGCAAAATTAGTTTATACTGAGAGGCATGATATTAGGCAAAAGGTAAAAGAAACATACTTTATAGCAGAGGACTCTTTCGCCATTAATCATAAGGATGCATGATTTGTGATATCTAAAAGATGGTCTTAGTGACTCATTTGCATATAATTTGCATATCAGATTTATTTATATAATGATTCCAAAGAAAGGATTATAACTGGCTATGAATATGAGAAGTACATCTTCTTGAAAGCGCTCAGCCATTTAATTTAGTTTTCAATTTGTTGTTATGGCTTTACGTTGGAAGTGTGAAAGCACGATTTAATATTATTATAATAATTATTAATGTATTCATCTAAATACAATATTCTCAAACAATTGTGTTCAGGAAATGTCACACTTGTAAATTGAAATTTAATTATTTACTATGGATATTAAATTATAGTAATGATAATATGTTGATGATAAAGAGAGGGGCCTTCTGATAATACCTGGTTCAGCCCGAAATACACCTCGGAGGTATTTCTTTATCATCTTGCTTTAAGTGGGTATGTAGATTAAAAGTTTTATAATATATCTAAAAATATATTAAGTACATTTGTGGTTTTTATTAATTAATTTATTAGCATTTTTCCATTTGATAATTCTATTATATATATAAAAAAAACTTTTGATATTGATTTACATTTTTATTTTTAGTAAAATTATTATATAATTAATGATTTTATAATTAGATTTTTTTTTTGTCAAAAAATTTTGATCTAGTTTTATCTGTAATTATATAACATATTTTTATTTTTATTCTTCTTAATAAGAGTATTTTTGTTTAAAAATTGACAAAGATTTTATAGAGTAAATTTATATATTTTTTTCTTTTTGAAATAGAAAGTAAAAAATGAAATTTGACATTTATAAATTAAAAAAGGATTCAAATGAATTAAATTTTTCCAAAAAGAATTTTACTTTAATATTTTCATAAATTGAGATTACATATCTATTGTCAGTAGCAAAAAGAAGGGGGGGGGGAGAAATCAATTAAGCAATGGTTTGTGGGTAACAAATCATGAAGTTTAAGTTTGTATAGTATTTATTGAAGAATCATAGGATTGAAATACTCAAACCAATCACATTAACAAACAATCGTTAGATAAGTAACCAAATAAAGATAAGTTTGGTGAATCCAATTTTACAATGTGAGTTGCAAGCTGTTTATAACCAGAAAGCACAAGTATCAGTCCTCAACGTGCTGTTTAATTAGCAGAAGTGGGATGTTTTGTATCTGGACTAAACTTTCATATTATCATAACTGCCATGATAAATCAATCTCATATAGTTTGATCCTTCTTACAAATACATCTATTAATTAAACAAGGAAGTTATTAAATGTCCTAAGCTTTCATTATTCTTCTATGTCTGACAAGTAAAAGTACTTGGTCTAATAATCTATTATAAGTATATATAAATACGTTATCATTAAAATCAGTCAACACCTAGACAATCCCAATATTAATAACAATTGACAATCTCAAACTATTGTCAAGGCAATCTTCTTTTAACAATAAAGGAGTCTATCTTTGTTGTTAATAGGATATTGCCTTGACAACAAGTTGAGATTGTTAATTATTATTGATATTGGGATTGTCTAAGAGTTGTCTGATTTTAATGATTATTTATAAATCCATTTAATCTTGAGCGTTATTATAAATAAGTTATATATTCATCTTACTAATTATTCATATAATTGTTTTGTTGAAGATGATCAATTATTTTATTAAATATAAATTATTATAAGCATTATTATGAATCTGTCAATATAATATAATAAAATCATATCTGATTATTTTTGTTTTTTTACCAATATATAACCATTTGGTGCATAATCTATAATCTCTATTTTCATTCTTGCTACTCATTCTGTGATTAACCTAAACGTGGAAGTCTTTTTTTCATCACTATACAATATTCCACAATGATATTAATCATGTTATAAAATATTTTTAACAACACCCATACATCATATTAATTAAATCATATTAATTCTGATTAAAGACAATATTACGATAAAAACATACATAAAATAATACCTAATAATATGTAACTTGAATGTTTAGAAATTATTTTAATTGTATATCGGTATTGTTATGAGACATGAACAAAATTTATTTATCATTTGTAATCTGAATACATTATAGTTTGATCCCCAGTATGAAAATTGTTTGGGAGGCTGAAAATGATGAAGTATTATTGAAAATATACTGATGCTTTTACTTTCAGAAGGGAGATTGTTACATCATGTTTGTTCATACATCATGTTTGTTCAATGGATACCAACATAGTTGGATGAGGCTTTTTTAGGTGAGAAAAATAGGGTGGAGAGAACTTGCTGATTGGCTGTGCCAGACATATGATCTGAATCCAAATCCAGACTGAGTAAAGTTGAAAAATTTTCCAACAGGCTTGGAATGTTTTATTCAGCTAAACATTCTATAGCTAACCCAGATGATCACCCAAAATTTGATCAAAAAATAGATATATAGCTAATTTTAGCCAAATGCTAAAATATGGTATAGGAAACCACTCAAACCCTCACTATCTGACTATCAACAAGTTCAATGAATACTGCTTTATTTACTGATCCTCTATAGAACCTCTTACAAGGTTTTTGCTCTGTAATGTTCTATTTAGATTTTTATCAACTTAGTTTGATCGAAAATTAGCTGATTATAATATGCACCCATTAATTTTTTTTTTTTTTTTAAGATTAAAATTATTTTAAAATGTGTAGTGTATAATCTGTGGTATTTTGTCATCTGTTCATTTAATGGGAAATTAGTTTAACATTTGCTTCCTTTGAGTCTCTGTATATGAACTACAGTTTGTTTAAATAGATACACAAAATTATATTATTTGCTCAGCTGGATTTAAGATCGTGAAAAGTTGATCACCAAAATGACATTTCAATCATGCTTTTCATTGTATTGATCAAACTGAGATTATTTAAAATTCATCATGTGGTCATAAATCAAGAAATATTGTGTCTGTCATTCTATATATGTCTATTCCTCTAAAGCTTATAGGATATACACAAACATCCATACATGCTACTGGTTGTACTGTCTTAAACTGTCAAGTTAAAAATTTGTTGGTAAATCAGTCTTTTTTCCTAAATAATCTACCATAGAAGGAAGCCCTCGCCAATCCAGCAACACTTACTTTACCATTCTACCATTATTCTGCTAAATCATACAGGATATACATATATGCCCTGGTTATGCTTTATTGAACTGACAAGGTGACAAATTATAGGTCATAAATTTTAACGTGTCTAATAAAACTTGGCATCTATTTTTTTTAAAAACTATTAATAAAAGAAAAAAGGATTAAAAACTATTTAAAATTACTTATATAAATATGAATGCGACTGTAATTACTTCTTTGATTTAAAATTCATTTATGTCTGTAATTAGACGTAGTTGGCGCAAGAAATATAGGTTTTACGAGAAATAAAAAACTAATAGATTTTTTTTAATGGTCTGGATAATTAAAAGATAAATGATTTGATAACAGCTTTACAAAGCTTTATATGTATTTTTTATTTTCAAAGTAATATATTATTAAGGTTTAGAAGGATAAATTTATTTATGAGGCAGAAACATGAAATTGGGTTATTTTTAAATATATATATATATTTCTTCTATATAAACTGAATAATTTATCAGTAAAGAGATTTATTACCTTTATTTTGTTTTTAAATTGTCGGTTTTTTTTTTTTAGGGCTGATTTAAATCAATCAAACAGTATTTTAAAATATTAATATAAACATGGTAACACATACACATTAAATAATTTAAAAAGAAAGAGTTAGTTTGTTTTATTTCTATTTTACATACACATTACTGTTTATATTATGTACATTTAAATTTTTTACAACACCAGATGGAAGTATCAGGCTATAGATATTATAATCAAATGGGTTACAGATAATTATCATTGGTGATAGATTGTCGGTGTTTCTTCATATATATATTTCATTATTTATATATTCAATCAGGCTTCGCCCTTAATGGTTTAGTGCAATAGTAGAATGAACTTAAGATCTATGGATCACAGCAACTCTAGTGTTCAATTTTTTTTTTTTTTTCATGTGTCATAGCATCGGCCGGGAGGCGAACTCACAACCATCTGCAACCAACTACTTCCTTGTAAGGCGGCTGCGATGACCTCTCGGCTAACAACGCTTGACAGTAAGGGATTCAATTTTTTATTTATTTTGTAAATGAGACTTTGCTGACATATCACCCTGAATAATATCATCTGGGAGAGCACATCTGGATATAGAAGATTGTTATCTTATAAACAAGTATATTTTGTCTTTTTGTTATTAATATAAATTTTTAAGTTTGTTAAATTATTTTCACTATAAAATAATAGACCAACATTCTCATGGTATACATGTTATTTTTTTTTTGGCGAACAGCCTCATTAGCAAAGATAGAAGCTTGAATACCTGCCAAACATGCTAAAATATGCACCTGTCATTTGAATGCAAATACACTGTAATGTAAACTAAATCAATTATTTTATATAGCGCGAAGTTTTATAAACTGTAATAGCTAAACAGCATTAAGCTGTTGCACATGCGCTTTGCAGATTTTAACTATAAATGACTGAATACAAACACTTCAAACACATGATAAAGTCTTTGGGAAATTCTATCTTTTCCCAAAGACGTTATCATGTGTTTGAAGTGTTTGTATTCAATCATTTATAGTTAAAATCTGCAAAGCGCATGTGCAACAGCTTAATGCTGTTTAGCTATTGTAATGTAAACTGTGAACATGTTAATACATGCTCATATATATGTATATATGTATGTGTGTGCACAATAGTATAGCATTAAATATGTATCAAGTGAGACAGAGATAATTAAGATGTCATTTGTAAGCTTACATACTTTGGTAAATATCTTCATCATTACTAGGATAAATATGTAATAAACTGCAACTGTAAAATAGAAAATATTTAAGATGAATTTAAGTTTTAGGGACTACAGCAGAGGTCCCCAATCTTTTTGCACTTAAGAGCACATTCTATAATACCGGCCAGGTGGCGGGCACCATTTATTTTTTTCAACCAAGTGGCGGGCACCATTTATTTTTTCAATGTAAATTTATAGTTGGATATTGTTAATAATACACATAATGTACAAAAAAATATTTATTTCAAAAATAAAATTTTAATATACAATTAACGTTTATATTTTTACGCTGTAAAAGTATAATATGCCCTACAATTTGATTACAATATAATACAATAATTTATAAGAAATTTTAAAAAATTAAATTTATTTGTATCAGATAAATAATTTTTTATCATGTTTGGATAGTGGCGGGCACACGTAGGGTTGGGGACCTCTGGACTACAGTATATAATATTTTAAAAGTGTTTATTTAATTTATAGTAATTTTGTTTTGAAGACCTCCTGAGTAAGGTGACCATAACAAAGTGGTGATTTATTTTCTGATTAAGGATAAATGAAGTAAAAAGAAAAAGAGAAACTCCATTTGATAATTGTGTGGACCTATCATTTTGAGATTGAATGTTATTGAATTCTTAAGCAACTAACTGAACAGTTGTTTGATAAATATCAAATCACACAAAAATTCTTCAACAGGCTTTATAAATTAAAATTTTACTTGGTTTATCCCAGAGATAGCCACTTGGTTCGTCCATTGACTTCAAGCTGAGAAAAATAAAGTTTTTATTTAGTTAAATGATCATGTTTTTTTGAAAGATTTCATTGTGGAATTAACTGAACATTTTTCTAGTAATTATACAAATTATTCAAGTAGCTAGTACATAATAAATTCATTTTGTATATCAGTATTGATCAATAAATGGATGGCCATTTTTAAGTAAAAATAAAAGATAAATGTTGATGTACTGACCATATGAAATAAATATTATTTTAGTTTGATTTAATGATCAGCAGTGTTGAGTATGCCATCATACATGAAAGCCATGTTTATGTTTATCATTATTTCTATTTTATGTTTGGAGTATTGTGATTGTTTTATCAAAGAGTATTATAATTTATCTTTGTGTACCAACTTAGTATATGCTCTGTAACTCTTTTTGATACTAGGGGGAATCACCAAATCATTGCTGACATAAGCAAATAATAAACCATTTTAGATATTTTATTGAAAATGTCTACGAAATAAATCTGAATATCCCCCCCTCCTCCCAAAAAAAATTTGAATTTTATTGAATGTTTAATAAAAACATTACTTATAAATAAACAATTTTACAACAACAACAACAAAAATCTCAAATTTTATCAAAAGTTCAAAAAAGTATTCACAACAAAAAAGAAGTTTAGATATTTCATTGAAAAGTGTACCAAATATTTTGTCCAGAAAAATATATGATTAAAATGTGTATGGCTGAGTAAAAATATTGCAGAACATGACTAAAAAATTTAAACAGATGTTTAAAAATCAACATTTAGATATTGGATTGCTACGATTAGCAAATAACAAAATTGAAATTAATTTTATAATTAACAAAAACTGCAACATTTTATGTTAGAATGATTAACTATGTAGTAGAAAAATATCTGATCAAAATTGATTATCATTTACAAGCAATGCGATGCTATGACTTCCTTTACCAAAATCAGGAATCTCTCAGTCACTATGCCCAGAGAAACCTGTTAGCCAATTTTTCTTCCCTTTCCATTCCTCACTCTATGTTTTCTCCATATTCTTCACTATTCTGCTTTATCCCATTTCTACAACATCATCTTTGTCTACTCTATGGCCTTTATATCTAGATCGCTTATTTTTTCCCATACCCTACATAAAAACCAAGAACCCACTTTCTGTGAAATCACTTTGTTTGTATTTATTCTCCCACAACTTCATTATTTGTACCCTTTCTGCTTGTAAGCATTTACATTTAATTAGCAGATGTCTAATATTTTCCATTCTTTTCTTACATAATTTGCAGACTAAATTACTCACATTTATCCATTTATTTGTATATTCCATTGTTGCTAACGATCCTATTTGAGCCTTAAACAGTAAACTACATTCCTTATTATTATCATAAATTAACTCACATCCAATATTTTGTTTACTTCTATATATATTTAAACTTCTTTTACTCTCCATACTAGTTCTCCATCTCTCGAAATCCCTATTTTTTATTAATGCATCTATTCGTTTATCCCATTATTTATCACTATAACACTCAACAATTCTCTTAACACAGTCATCTAATCTTTTGTACAAGTGTACTGATATAAAGTCTTTATCCAAATCTTCTGCATACCATGCTATCTTTCTCGCCCAGCTTTTTGCCTGACCTTTACTCATAACCCAATTAAATACTATTTTGACAATTCTCTTACTATCCATAAATCACTATCTACTGAACATTTTCATTTTGCTTTTTACATCTCTCATATAAAAAATTTGACCATTCCATGTCTCCTTGAATTGCCTCATTTGCTGTCCATATATCTGCAACTAATTCATGCCTTCCCACTTCTCTCTGTAATTTTTTTTAGTATCTAATACCTTTTTACTAACATATAACACATCATTACTATAAGTTAATCCTGCTACTGCCACTTGCTTCCATACAATTCTTGCCACATCATATTTATTATATGAAACACTGTTAATTTCTTTATCTGTCCCTTTTTTTTCTTTGCTTCATTTATCAATTTTTTTCCCCATTCATTCAAACAACTTCTCTGATTACTTTAAGATGATTCCCAAATAGTTATACATATTCACTACATTTAACTTTATATCCCCCAATAAAAAATCTTTCTCTTCTCTTTCCCCAGCATTTATCATCATTACTTTTGATTTTTCTTCACTAAATTTAAACCTTATCTCTTTACCCACCCTTGCACATGTCTTCGGTTATAACTTTCCTATCTTCTCTACTTTCTGTGCACAAGAATATATCAGCAAATAAAAGACTTGATAATATATACAATCCCTTGCCATCTGTTAATGGTATCTTTACCCCTCTTTCTAGTCTTTCTATTACTCTCTCCATTTCTTTCATATATAACAAAAACAAAATAGGTGACATAGGGTATCCTTGCCTTAGTCCTACCCCATTTTTAACTGTAACTGATTCTATATTTCCTAATTCATATGTATAATAATTATTATCATACAATCTTTAATAAGATCCACTAAAGCTCTATTCATTCCCAAATTTAGTAAACTTATCCATAATCTATTTCTATTTATTTTATCATGTGTCATCTCTATATCTATAAAGACTATATATAACTGTCTACCAGCTATCTGGAAATTCTGTCATCTGTGCCATTTTATAGATTTAATTTTGTCCTATTATCCAAATTCATCACCATCTCCGCTGTCCATCTATCTAAACCTTTTGCCTTTCCACTTTTCAATTTCTTCCCTGCCTCATTCAATTTCTGTAAAACTAATATTTCCATTACTATGTGCTTTTATGTTTGTTATAACTCTGTCCTTCACATCTAACATCTTTTCTTTCCATTACATACTTATTTAAAACTGTCTCCAATTTTTTTTTTGAACTACACTCTTTTTCTTTATTATTTAATAATACTATTTCTTTCTCCCTCACATTCTTTTTTCAAATATATTTTCAAAATTTTTTACTCTGGACCTCTTCCACTTTTATTAATATCCTCCAATAATTTACTATTTAATTTCATTCTCTCTGTATAATTATCTATTTTACCAACTTTTTAAAAAATAGTTTTTCCATTTAATATGAATGTCTTTTTCATTTTCTTTATTTTTAATAGCACGCTTATATTATTTGCATACTTTTTCTTTCTCTTTTATACTTTTACTAATTCTCGCTTTCTATTCCTTTTACTCTTCTGAATATTCTCACTTAAAACCCTGTTTGCCACTTTTTCTACTTCACCATAACAGTCCTTATATCTACTCCCAACAAACTCTTCCATGATTTCTTCTATTTTTATTTTATATTCTTCTAACTTATTCTTATCATTCATTCTCCATCAACATCTTTCACTACCTTTTCTACTTTTATTCTGTTTTCTATCATATTACAAACCATTTCTATTATGAAGAAATTATGATCACTATTATATATTTGCTCTGCATAATCAAGCACTTTACTTTTCTGTACTTTATTAATTTCCTCTTTCTCTACTAATACATAATCTATTGTATGAAGTATATTATTTCTAAATCCTGTGTATTGCCTCTCATAAACATTTGATAAATTACCAAATGCTCAAATTCACTCTCTGACAAAGTGTTTTCAAAAGCAGTCCATTCTTGTTATCCACACCATCGATTTCTTCAATATGCCTTTTTATATTCCCTATAACCATTATTTCTTTCCCTTTTTCTTGAAATTCTGTATATCCTTAACTGGACATTCATATATGCTACTGTTCCTCTGCATTATAGTTTGACTATCTCCAGTGACCATATACACTGTAATCTGCCAATTAGTCTTATCTTCCTAATCTTATGTCAAACCATTAATATTCTTGACACTTTACAGTCTTTAAATATTTTTTTGATATAACTTCTATACCACCACCTGCTTTTTTGTTTTCTATTTATACCACACCATACCAAATCTTTCACTATAGGTTCTTCTTTTAGATGTGTTTCCACTACTGCTAATACCTCAAGCCCTTGATTTTTAACTGCTTTGTTTAATTCCATCCAATTTTCTGGTGTCCTACCATCTTGCATATGCATTTTGACATTTTTTTTCTTTTTTACTACTCTTTTATAAATTCTTTTGACTCTTTCTTCTCGATTACATTTGTAATTAGCTTGTTTATCATTAGATTGCAGACCCATTTCTTCTCCACATCGCCATTTATATTTTAATCAGCTAACCTTTGTTTACTTTTTTCATGCCATCAATTTTTAACCTTTATTTTCCTAATATTGTAATTTAAAATCCTATCTCATTTTATGTTTGTAATATTTTTCCTAAATCAAACACTCTAATGCTTCACTTACTTGTTTTGCTAAGTACAATCCATCTTTGCTATATAACTTCTTACTAATAAAAAAATTCAACACATCCACAAACATAATATTATTTCTCTCACATAATTTTTCCAATCTCTCATTTATAGAACATGTCCTATCTAATGTAGTAATCTAAGTACTCCTGCTCTTCTTTTAAACTTATTCAAATTACTAATCAATTCTTTATACTCATCCATTATTCTCTTCAATGGCTCTGATAAATTATTTGTCCCACTCCCCTATTTCATTATTTTAACTGTAACATCCCTAATTCTAGCTCCAGGTAAACATACTGAAACAGTCAGATCCATCTATCATCATGTTTTACCTACTATATTCTGTAGTAGTATTTTATTTCTGTACATATATATCCAAATCCTCATATATTAGACTAAATTTTAAAATTAATAATTATGGTTAAATATGTGTGTTTATAAAGTGAAAGTTAATCAAGCTATGGAGAAAGAAATATCTTGTACCTATTTTCAAAATCATAGCTATATTTCCTGATTAACTGGTTTCCAATTATTTTGGCTTACACTAACGGTGGAATCATCCTTTTATTTATTTTTATAAGGGTGCCAGGATTCATGTAAGAATCCACTGAAATCCGTCATATCGCACATGGTAAATTAAAAAGAAAATAAGTTAACGGACAGGAGGACAGGATTGTGGTTTCCCATAACGTTATTTAGATTTTTTTTTTTTTAGAATATTATTCCTGGAGCTTAATTAATAAATATTAGCAAAAAGTAAATTATACATTCAAGTTCTAATAAACTAAAATAAATAACTAAAATTAATAACATACAAATGAAAGTGATCTTAAAAGGTAAATAGTTTATTATGCAATTAAAATATGTAATAAATAGTTATTATTTAGAAAGGACCATGCATGCTAATCTGGGTAATCATTTTATATAATCAATACAGTTCATTTTTTTCAGTTCTCTCTTTAAACAATCCATGGATCTAAATGTCACAAATCAAGGAATGTCTTTATCGGAGTTATATCACAAGTTTATATTAAGAATTGTTTGCAAACTTAATTTAGTCACTATTGGGATATGAATAGCTTAACTTACCAGTAAATTTGTATAGATTTGTGGGATCCCAAGCTCATGGAAATTATAATTGATCTCTCCTGCATGCATCTTCAATTATTGGTCTGTGCTATAGCTGGAGCTAGCTCGATCATGGTAACCTCTTCATTACAGTGTTCACGAGGCTTTGTTTTCCATTTTTTCATGACAGCTTCATTCAGCCATTGGTGTACCTATGCAGAAGTATATTACTGCCACAGATTACACTCATGGAAACCTCCAACTCTAAGCCATGTAACCAAAAGGTATAAAAAGAAGAGGACAAATTTTGATCTAGGTTTTTCCTTTACCAGAAATGGTTATGTGGCTTAGAATTGGAGGTTTACACAAGCATAATCTGTGGCAGTAATATATTTCTGCACAGGTATGCCAATGGCTGAACAAAACCGTCATGCAAGAATGGAAATGAAGCCTCATAAACACCGTAATGAAGAGGTTACCACAACCGAGCTTCTGGCTCCAGCTATAGCATGGACCAATAATTGAAGATGCCGGCAGGAAAAAACCAATTATAGTTTCTATGAGCTCGAGATCCCATAAATTTATACAAATTTATATTCATATCCCAATAGTGACTGGATTAAGTTTGCAAACAATTCTTAATAAAAACTTGTGATATAACTCTGATAGAGACATTCCCTGATTTATGACATTTAGATCCATGGATTGAGAACTGAAAGAAATGGACTGTATTTATTATATAAAATGATTACCCAGATTAGCATGCATGGTCCTTTCTAAATAATAACTATTTATTAAATATTTTAATTGCATAATAAAATATTTACCTTTTAAGATCACTTTCATTTGTATGTATAATTTACTTTTTGCCAACATTTATTAATTAAGCTCTGGGGATAATATTCTAAAAAAAATATCTAAATAAAGTTACGGGAAACCATAATCCCATCCGTTAACTTATTATTTTTCTAATTTACCATGTGCAATGCGATGGATTTCAGTGGATTCTTACATGAATCCTGGTGCCCTTATAAAAATAAATAAAAAGCTGATTCTGCCATTAGCATAAGTTGAAATAATTGGTAGGCCAGTTAATCAGGAAATATAGCTAGGTTTTTGGAAATAGGAACAAGATATTTCTTTCTTCATAACTTGATTAACTTTCACTTTATAATGTGTAAAAAAGGCTTACCAGAATCTATTAAAATATGAAGAATGTTACAATACATTGCTGGATGCGCATGTATATATGTAATAAATAAGCATATTCGCACATATGTATTCTATATTTTAATAAATGTAAATCTTGCTGTATGTCTAACCAAAACCTACATATATGCAGAAGAAGATATAATGTTATAGATTTAAAGCATTATAGATTTTCTTTTATTTTGAATATTATTCATTCAAAGATCAGCCTTTCAAGCTAATTGTGCATGTATCTTCTGTGAGTGTTAAATAATAAATGAATACTTCACTCTACAACACAAGATATAGTATTTATGCAGGAATAAAAGGAATCCTCTTATTCCTATGACTCAGATTCTTTTATATGAGCAAATCTGAAGTACTGTTGAGTAAAGCATGAGAGTAGAATTCTCACTTTAAATTACTATCTATGATGTTGGAATGAATGACATCAGTGAATTAGTCTAGAATTTACTAAATGTCATATGCATACAATTATATAAATAAGCATTTATTTTTATATGACGCTATGCATACAATTGTATACATTCAAAGGTCAGCCTTTCAAGCTAATTGTGCATGCGTCTTCTGCGAGTGTTAAATAATAAATGAATACTTCACTCTACAACACAAGATATAGTATTTATGCAGGAATAAAAAGAATCATCTTATTCCTATGACTCAAATTCTTTTATATGAGCAAATCTGAAGTACTGTTGAGTAAAGCGTGAGAGTAGAATTCTCACTTTAAATTACTATCTACGATGTTGGAATGAATGACATCGGTGAAATTTAAAGTGAGAATTCTACTCTCATGCTTTACTCCACAGTACTTCAGATTTGCTCATATAAAAGAATTTGAGTTGTAGGAATAAGAGAATTCCTTTTATTCCTGCATAAATACTATATCTTGTGTTGTAGAGTGAAGTATTCATTTATTATTTAACACTCGCAGAAGATGCGTGCGCAATTAGCTTGAAAGGCTGATCTTTGAATGTATACAATTGTATGCATAGCATCATATAAAAATAGATGCTTATTTACTTATAATTAAGTTTCACTTAGAGTGACGTTTAGTAAATTCTAGACAATTTCACCGACGTCATTCATTCCAACATCGTAGATAGTAGTAATTTAAAGTGAGAATTCTACTCTCACGCTTTACTCAACAGTACTTCAGATTTTCTCATATAAAAGAATTTGAGTTGTAGGAATAAGAGGATTCCTTTTATTCCTGCATAAATACTATATCTTGTGTGGTAGAGTGAAGTATTCATTTATTATTTAACACTCGCAGAAGACGCATGCACAATTAGCTTGAAAGGCTGATCTTTGAATGTATACAATTGTATGCATAGCATCATATAAAAATAAATGCTTATTTGAATATTATTGTAAAATTAATGTAGAAATTATAATATTTTTGCATATATAGATAAATTAAGCTTAAGCATGTTACATATAGAATAAGATGTTTACCAAGATTTAGATTTGTTTTTCGTAAAAAAATAATTTAATAAAATTAATCCTTCTTGCTATATTTTGACCTATTTAAAAGTTAAAAATAAAAATAGATTTTAAAATAAGTTTGAATAAATTCACTTAGTCAAAATCAAGGGACCCACCTGTAAGAAAATTGATAACTCAGCAGGAATCCCCGGATTTTCTAAGAATATAGCAAATTAAATTAGAAAAACAATATGGAATTAAAACTGGTAAACAAGTTGTGATCAAAACAGAGAGGGGGAGGTCAGTATAAAAACCTTATTTCGGCCATTTTGGGCATTCATTCAGGGGTTCATCCATTTATTGCTTTAATTTTTGTGAGAGTATTGCTAAATTAATCAAATGATACAAGATGACATTTATGGAGTAGAAAGGCAATAAACTTGCTTTCTGATCCTGAGAGTGGTCTACAAGATGTGGGGACAATTGAAACAACAGCCCAGTAGCAGTAAGAACAGGAGGATGCTCAAGATCAAGCGATCATGACAGTCAACAGAACTTAAAGTGGTAACCAATTTCTGCAGATTTTAAAATGAACATTTAAACTAAATCTCCTAACTTTTCAAAGCTAGCTAAAAATGCTATAAATGGCCAATATTGTTTAAACTAATTTATTTTAAACTTTTTAATTATTAATTCCTAAACTAAAAATGTAATTTTATTTTACTATCTAATTTGTAAGTCTTGCCTGGTTTGATCTATTTTAATCTGATTTAAACTATTCTAATTTTGTTTCATTATGACTAAGCAAATAAAGCCAAATCTTAGATTTCACTTACGTGAAATATTATCAATAATTTTATATTCTTTCTTTAGAGTTAAATCTATGCCTATATTATTTTCAATTATTTATTTATAAATTTATGCTATGTTTATTCAGAATGGTGTTTATGAATATTTAAATTAATTATTGAGAAGTGATTAGATGTTCTCACACTTATATAATTTTGTGTTTATTAGTGCACAAACAAAACTCTTCTGAAACGAGTAAAATAATATTTATTGATATATGTAATTAAGCAGTTATAAATGTTTAGTGGTAGATTAGCTATAAATGAACTATTTGGTTAATATTTAGCAGACATGATGAAATACACATAAAGTTAGAATTTAATCTTATAATTATTCCAAAATATGCTGTAGCCCTCCTTAGATTTATACGTATACCTATATAGGTATCTTAATAAATTAGATTCATTAGATTTCTTTAGTAGCATAATTATAAATGCTAATCTATGAACTGATTTACGGTTGTTTCACGGAGTGAAACTAATATTTTTCATCTTAATTTTAGCTAAATAATGATGTAGTCAGTGGAGCAAATGTGTTTTTAGAAAGCACATATATACTCATTGCTATATTTATATGTTAAATGGACTTGGTTTAAGGTCAGATCATTTAGTTAGTTTGAACAGCTCTCTCTTCAAAATGGGCTTTTGTTTTAAGGGCCACCCCATTACTCTTATTTTGGACTGGAGCATAAGTATCCAGATATATTTGTAAGCTGTTCAATCACCTGGGCTAAAAGGTCTTACAGCAATTAGTACAGTCTTAGGGAACTGATTACATGGTAATGAATCCTGTGAGCAAGCACACATTCAAGACGCACAGACTCAGATTATGTATTTTATAAATGCCTTGGTATCTGAAGTCTTATTACCCACCATCAGTTCATCCCACTATAATAATTCATACTTCAGCTTTGATCTGAACCAGAATCTAATTTTGTAAGTCCTTAATCTATATAGAGAGATGAATTACTCATTATGTAAAAGTGTTAATTGTAATTAATGATAATCACTTCTGCAAATTAATTTAGGCAAATCTAATTCTCATTGGCATAGAATAAATAAGGCATAGATAACCGTGAGATAAACTTGAAATCATTTCTAAGACTGTAATAATAAACCTTGTGAAAATTAAATAACTTGTAATCTATAAATTCATCATCACCTGCGAACGAGATAAAATATCAAATATTTGAGTTAATAGCTTGTAACCTATAAAATCATCATCACCTGCAAGTGAGATAAAATACCAAATATTTTAGTTAAATAGCTTGTAAACCTATAAAATCATCATCACCTGTCAGTGAGATAAAATACCAAAAATCTGAGTTAAATAGGTTGTAAACCTATAAAATCATCATCACCTGCGAGTGAAACAAATTTCATGCTTTTTAATTATTTCTTTTATTTTATTTTAATTTTGGCTTATATTAAATTTGTTTAAAATATAACTTTGCTTAGTGTCTCAATTTTTGCCCATTATTCATTAGTTAATTATTGATTATTACTTAATTATTTATGAATCACAATCTAAATTTAGTGATATCTGTTGGTTGGGTCATGTTTATATAGCTCTACTTTTAAACATGACAGTTTTAATCATAGTCTCATTCCCATGATATGCTACTGCCATTATGCAAATCAAAGAAATGCATGTAGCCTCATATATGTCATCTGTAAAGTAGTAAATCCTTGATCATTAGTAAAGTAACTGAAGTGAGATTGGATTCAGGGTCTCAACAATCTCACTTCAATCAGCCTTGGGGACTTTGTTGTGTGAATGCACAGATATGACCGTTACAATACTATATCTATTTCTATTTTCTCTTGCAATTACATATCCACAGCTTATTAGTGAATCCCCTATCAAAATTGTCTCATAGTTTACCTACTTCATCTGCAAATTCTCTTCCACCTTCTGATAATTCTTATCTACTTCTTTCTTATTATTTGTATTAATTAATTCCTTAATCTGCTCACACTTCCTATTCTTCCTTTATCTGATTTATTCTTTGCTTAACTATCTCCATTGCACGACTTATTTTCTCATTCATATCTTGTCACTCCACTAAATATATACTTTATTATATCATTATTTATATTTTCCTCTATTTCCTCTGAATTTTTCTCTAAATTATCTACACTTAGCAACCATTTTCTACCTCTTTTATTACATTTATACATGATCTACATAACCATGAACTTTTTACATTTGTCTAAGTCTTATTTAAACATTTCAAATGGAAACCACAGCATACCTAATTAAAACATCAATACCTCCACTAACAAGAAGAATAAGAGTATTACTACAAGGTACCACACCAGAATCTCTTATTGTCAGAAATCTATATTATGTTAAATAAAATACAAAAAATGCATCTTAATCCTATACAACAATGCCTGGCATACATAAATGTACTCTCCTTCAATATTAACCACATAACAATGAAACAACCACTGCCATCCAAACTACTAGCACTTGCAAATGAGCTTAATAGCCAAATACTCATGATTAAGCCATTACATCACACCCAGCAATACATATATAAACTCATGAATGCATATAATAATGCATGCAACAACTTAAAAACTACCTAAGATTTAAAAAGCAGATTCTGTTTCACACAACAGCACACTTGGACCAGACACTACCTAAAATGGGAACTAGGAAACTCGTCTAACATCAAAGTCCCAATGGCAATTCAGTCAATCCAGGGAACATATGCAGGCCATAATATGATATTGCCTATATATGAATATTTTAAACAAAAATTGCAACTGTGATAATCACTCAAAAAGCCACTTAATCTATTTAGTCCACCAGAAACAAAAGCCCCATTTAATACAAGTATTTTCCTAATGAAGCTGACGAATCTTCCAAACACCTGCCACTGAAGAAGCCCAGTATCCCCCTATTTGTACTAAAACACATCAGTCAATACACAGCACAATACCTCTGCAACTTGGCAAATCATTTGTCACAGAAAATTTCAAACCCTGGAAGGAGTTTATCCAATCGCAATAGTGCCATTCAACAAAAATGCAAAAAGCATCCCCTCTCTAAGTGACCTCTGCCCAATATCCATGGGACCTTTACCAATAGAAATCATAGAAAAAATTGTTTAAGAAAAAATAGAACCTCACCTAATGCCACTAATCTCAAAAACACAGTTTGCCAAAAGAAACTCATTAACAATTTAGGCAGCACTATTTTTAAAGCAATTTCTAATTTCAGTAAGAGAAAAAAAAAGAACCACTAGCAGTTCAACTCACTATTGAAGGAGCATTTGACCCAATAGATATCCCTACACTTATGGATATGCTGAAATACTTAACAATACCTAAAACTCAATTATACTTAATAGCAAATCTATTCCTAAACTGGGAAATCCATGTACCACACAATGGAAGGAACTCACCACCTTTTGTTCCCATGCAATCTATATCACACAGATCTCTGCTCAACTCACTACTATTTATACTATATCTTTAACTCCCTACTACAAAAAAAACAAACCTTTACCAGAATACAGATACCTGGTACCACACAACACATAGCATATATGGATGATATGGCAGTCTTTCTGTCCTCAAAGAAGCCAATACCTGAATTCCAAAAACACTACAAGAATACACAAATCAATACAAGCCAAAAATCAATGTAACCAAGACCACTGCTTGATCACTATTCAGTGGCAAAACCAAGTGCACTTCTAGGATTCCCATTTTATCTAGGAATTATGGGTATGAGATGTCACATACAGAATAGAATAAAAGATGAAGCTCAATGAATCATTGATTCATGATCAAAAACCTATCTTTCAATATACACAAAAGTACAAACTGATAAAACAACTTATAACAAAAATTACATAATACCTACAAATCACATTCTTTTCACAGATATTCAAATCAAAAATCTAAATCTATCTGCAACCAACTTTTATGGTCCAAAAACAGTTGCAATATCAACCAAATGGCTTAATCAATCTCTTATAAAAAATGGTTTGGGACGACATGATATAGACACCTTTAACATACGAAAACTAAGAAACCCGGTAATTACTATAATAGACCAATTCCCAAAATTGAAATTCCTAATACAAATTATTCCAAGAGACCAGCCACCTTGAAAACATTTATACATCTCTTCAATCACAAACCAATATAGAACAACACACAAAATACCTGAGCGACACACAAACAAATACACCTACTGGGAAATTTACACTCACATCAGGAACAATACAATAATGACTCCCCCCAATGCTAGGAATAAACAAAAAGAAATTATTCCATGATTACAAAAGATGGGCACTAGAACCTAAATTTTTTTATTTTATTTTAAAAATTAATCCGTATGTGATGCCAGCAACCTATTTTCTCTATCCCAAAAGAATGTATATCACAATAGATCCATTTTGCCGACTCTGTCACTGTGCAAAAGAAACATTACATCTGATCTATCAATGCACAGATGTGTAATACATATCAGCAACTGAATATCACAATCAAAGAATTCATCAGTGCATACCAAAGCAAATCAACACCAAAGATAAGAGTAGCCACTTTTGTCCTATACACCTTCTGATGCACAAGATGTATATTTCTGATAGGTAACAACCCCAGAAGGCATCTATCCACCTTCCAAAACAAATTAATACTAATAAGAAATGGGAATAAAATCATAACAAATCCACATATATATGCAGCCACATGGTCATTATTGAAGGAACAATCAATGCTATAGCTAGACAAATGAACACTCATCTTAATTACCAAGTATACAACTATACTTCTAACAAAAAATTGATACAATTCAGCAATTCTAACTTATATTTCCTAGATGTACTCATTAAACTAATATTAAGATTCTCGTTTAAATTATGCAAAATATGCAATTAATAAAAATCAATGTAATCAAAATTTAACATTAAGATTTAAATATCTAATTATATGCCCATTATCAAAATTGTACCCTCCCCCCGACCTACGAAATCATATACATTAACCCTTTCAGTGAAATCAAATGACTGACATGTAAGCAAGCATGTGTATGCAAATGTAGTCACGTAAAATTTCTTTGGTTCAATAAAGTTCCTTTTTGAAACATAATAATAATCATCATCATCGAGTTAATTAATGACCACAGAAGATAGAGTGTAAGTTGATATATGCAGTATATATAAATATATAAAAAAAGTTTGCTTGATTAAATAAGGTATTTGTTTATGTATTGAATGATTTATTAATCAAACAAAAAAAAATATCTTTTAAAATATTTTATTTGCATATACTTTTTGTTCTAAATATAATTTTTCATTATCAAATATTTTTTCAAATCAATGAGAATGTTCAGTTTTATATTCTTTAAACAAATAGCAATAACACAGTTGTTGATATTAAAAAGATTTCTTTAATTTTCTAGTCAATTGCCAATTCAGCTATGATTTGTTTATACATGCAATATTTATTATTATTAAAATTTCTTATTCTGTCGTCAGTTTTATACTTAAGATAATTTTTTTTTGCCTAAAAACATTAAAATGTAATTTTAATTATGGTTGAATATAAACACGCATTAGAAAATAATTTTTGTTATATTTGATAATTTCTCTGTATTTAAGCTACATTTATATATATAACAAAATTGTAATTTTAAAAGTTAGTCATTTTTATTTACGAATGGTTTGTATGTGCATTTATATATGTAGTTTTATAAGTAAGATTACATTTTATATAAGGAATTATAAATAGCTTTCTTTTTGAAACAAATAATAAGGCGAGTAATATTATTAGTGTAAGAAATACGATTTTTTGAAAGACGAGTAATTGGCCAGAATTAGAAGAAGTTGGTGGAAAAAGTTTGGATTAACAAAGAAGTAAATTAATCAGTCTTTTTTTAATTTTTTTTATTAGAAGCAACTTGAATAATTATATAATATTAGTTGTTAAGCTAATCTGACAATTTTAATAATGTCCATCAAGTAGACATTGACTGCTGGCTGCCACTTGATTAGATTTTCTTCAGCTTGAGCTGTTATCTATTTTAGTTGTTAATCCATTTAAATATAGATTCATTGTTGTGATATAAAATAATCTAATAGTTTATCAGCTCATGAAATCTGTAAGAATATTGAGCACCTAAGTAAAAGAATCAAGCAACAATCCATGACTTTGAGTTTTAGAGTTCACTACTTCAGGGCAGAATAAATGATTTATCATCAGAAGTGTGTAAATCTGAAGTGACTGTACTGAAGTCACAATCTAAGTTCATGAACTTTAAAGCCTGTAACTCTACCATTGTACTAAACAGGATGAAATAATCAAAATCACTTATTGATCAGAATCACAGAGTTGAAGCCACAATTCATGAACACAGCTTTATATTTTAATATTTTATGCTGCATAAACCATTCAGAATACTATTATATGGTTTAGTGTAATTATAATATTGCAGACTCAGGAATTCAGTGTCTATGGATGATAACTCTGTTATTTTTGATATTAAGCCAATAAACATCACATGATCACCATTTCCTATGCTTGTTCGTAACTGTTATTAAAACAGGCAAAAACTCTATATATATTGCCATTCACTACAAACCAGAGTAATCAATGGATGCTAGAAGGCTTGTGCATAAAATCCCCACCTAGTTCCTACTCATCCAATATCCCCAAACTAGTTTCTAGTTTATGGCCTTCATGAGTGAGAAGCCTTGGATCTGAGAGCACTGCAGCTAGATCTTATGATCTAATGCAGCCCTCCAGCAGCCACCTTTTATCTCTACTTAATTACAAAACTATGAGACAAATTGAAAACATCATAATATTTTCAATACAAGCTCATTAGCTTATATATCCTGCCTAATAGGATAGTGGTGGCTATGGTTATAAAAGAACCAAATACACCAACATGTATAGGTACTGAACTGAATTCAGGCTTATATGACTATATAAGCTAATGAGCTTGGATTGAAAATATTATGGTGTTTTCAATTTGTCTCATAGTTAAGTAGAGATAAAAGGTGGCTGCTGGAGGGTTGCATTAGATCCTAAGATCTAAGTGCAGTGCTTGGAGACCCAAAGCTCCTCACTGATGAAGGCCACAAGCCAGAAACTAGTCTGGGGATATTGGATGAGTATGCACTAGATGGGGATTTTATGCACAAGCCTTCTGGTGCCCAATGATTACTCTGGCTTGCACTGAGTGGCAATAGGCATAGAGAGTTTGCCTGTTTATTTCTGATATTCAAACTTTTTATGGACTGTTAAACAAGAAACCATTAAATTATTTACTACTGTGAAAATCCACCTATATCATTGTTAGCTATTCTCTTTTTTACCACCAATTTTATCAGCATCACAAACTTTTGAGCTAAATTAGATTATCTCATAATACGACTAAAAGAAAAGCCAATTTAATTCTGATAGATAGTTATTGTAGTGAGAGTTTAACTAGATCTGATGTGAGAAACTTGTATATGCTGAAAGAAATAATGTGGATAATTAATAATCAAAGAAATATTTTTAATGGGAGAGGAGGAATAAATTAAAAGTAGATTCAAATTCTACAAAAAAAACCAACTATTTTTAAAAAAACATTTTTATTCATTTTGAAAAAGAATTTGGTAATATATAATAAAATAAAATAATCCAATGGTTTATTGCTCTAAAGTTTATAAAAAGGTTGGCCATTGGAAGCTTTGATGTGGAGCTTCAATCTATGACTCTTGAGCTCCAGAGTCAGCCACATTACCATTGCAATGAACTATACAGAGCATACTATTTAATTATAATTTACAACTTTGCTAAGCAAAATATTTGCAGTTTATAAATGTGTGTTGTTAATTTTACCATATTAGTTTATTTATTTAGAAAATGGGGTTTTTTAAGACAGTTTAAACTAGTAACAAAATATTGTAAAGGACCCAGTAGGCATTATAACTAGGAAAGTTGAGTTCATTGATGGTTTTTTAAATGCTTCAATTCTGCCACCATAGCCAGAGAATCAGCAGTCATTACTATATGGTTTAGGGTTTGGTTTTGCCTACATGAGTCCAGTGATACGGATTGTTCTGAATCTGTTCATATAATCCAAGTGGGTCTGATAAAATCAAATTCAGCAAGATTTATTGTTGGATATGGGAAAATAAGATTTGTTTTGAGACATCATAATAATTCCATTTATGATAATTCTTCAATTGCAGATTCTGATTTGAGATAATTTGTAGATGGTGAAACTATTAGCAAGAGTTTTCAATGTATTTTTTATGAAGCAACTTTTTTCCTAATATTTAGTGGAAGAATATGTAAAAGAACAAGAATATATAATTTTATTAATGTTATTAATCTGTGAATTAGTTTCTATCATCCTATATGACTTTTTATATCAATAATGGCATAATGTAACTGTTTAATTATTTATTTTATTTCTATTTTGAATGTCTTTTTTGTGCTTAATAAAGTTTATTTTTAAAGGTCATTTAAGTTTGGAAAATCATGTGGTGCTTGTTTTGTTGAAATATTTATTTTACTTTTTATCATGACCATCTGCAGTTTTCTATTTTTTGCCCTAAGTTATTAGTCCTTGTGCATACAATCACCGTGATGAAGTACATTAATTGTGCTAATGTACCACATTATTTATGGGTCCTAACCATGCTTAGATATAAATAAATATGGCAGTCATAATTTATGTATTTTTTAAAATATATAATGAATATTTTCTTTAACTTATCTATTAATACATTGTATAGGCTTAAACCTGCATTTATATATGTAATATATGCGGGATTCGAACTCAGACTTTCACACGACCCACTACTCTCAGTGCCATCTCATATTGCTGACCCACCTGATCACACACATGTTGAAAAGATAAATAATCACCAATACACGTATTTCATGCTAAACCAGCCATCATCAGTTGGTCTAGATTACTATCCTCACACATATATATAATCAGTGCTCAGCTTTATATTAAGATAGCAAATCTTCATACTTTAAGGGACAGGCTTCAAGCTATTCCAACTCACAACTCTTTAGCCTTCCATTTCATTGAAAATCTGATGATGGAACGTTCAAAGCTCTTATTAGTGCCAAGGTTGTCATCCTATCTATGTAAACTTTGCATTTTAAGTATATGTATACAGGCAGTTGTTCTCTAATTAATGTATATATTGTGTATTTGTATGTGCGAATGTGAATAATCTTTTAGGTAGCATACTTTCCTTTGATAAATAACATTTTAAGTCTTAATTATTTGCATATTTATTTACTATTGTATTGAAGGCCTTAAGAGAGTCTTAATTTAAAAAAAAACAACAAAACAACTGATGGACTTGGAGAGTGTTAAGGTTAGTTGACATTTTGTTGTAACCAATTAAAATCTTGAAAACAACTTAAAACTTACTGTTCCGAAAGTCCAAATCTAATCTGGCACTTTGTTTTAAACTAATTAAGATCAACATGACAATTTGAAATTTCAAGCTAATGAAAGCTGAAATAATACAAACTGATTGCCACGAGTTAGTTTATTTAAAATAGTACTTATTTGTTCTTGTTAAATGGGAGGAAAATCAATGATTATAATTTATTAATGATTTTAATTTAGGTTAAGAGTAATAAATAACTACTTAAGTGGTTGATAAGTATGTTTTTATTTTCTGTGTAGATTTAATTTATTTATAATTTGTTCTAATTATTTCAAATTAAATATTTTAGTGTGTAAATTGTAAATGTTACAAAATAACTCATTATAATCTTATACATTACATGACCAATAGAAGAGTAGGGAGAATAATTTACACATATAGATTGTTTGTACTAGTAATATAACTGTGACGCAAGGACTTATTAATATTTATGATGGTCGAAATTGTTATAAAGTCCGGAGGAATGAGGCATTTTATTTTGTAAAGTATTTATAATGTAGTTTTAAAATTGAGTTGATAGTATAAATTGTAGTAAGAGAGATTCTA
Organism: Epiperipatus broadwayi; assembly: GCA_028023455.1. NCBI lineage: Eukaryota > Metazoa > Onychophora > Udeonychophora > Euonychophora > Peripatidae > Epiperipatus > Epiperipatus broadwayi. The sequence continues at coordinate 51,745 of JAQFVV010007057.1, read as the reverse complement.
GCAGTCAAATTACTAAGAATGATAATGAAATGTTATTGGTTGGTCAAGTAACCTATTGCATAGTTGTTCTACCAACCATTGGGCAAATCTCATACAGATATTAAATATAACAAATCTTTTTTGTGCATCCTATACTGTGTGGATTAGAATTTGGAGAATACATCAAATCTTTATTTGACTTTATGAAGGGCTGAGTGCATTGATTTAGAATAACTGAAAATGTATTTCTTTGATGATATAGAATTATACAGATCTGTAAATAAGAAGTCTATTAAATAGAAAAATCAATAAAATAAATTAGGCTTTTAATTATATCAGTCAAACCAGAATGCAACTTACAAAAAAAGTTTTATAAAATTGAAAAAGAATATGTGGTGATAGCACATGTAGAACACAGACAGTTACACATTGACTTCTTATTTTAAAATAGTATACTATCACAGTTTAAAGATATAATATTATACATTAGATACGTTGAAGCTATACTTATAGATGGAGAGATTAATATGGCAAAAAAGAAATGTTAAAAAGCTAATTACATGCACAAAGCCAATAAAAAAGTATTTTAGATATATTGTAGTGAATAGAGAAAATTTTAGTATAAATTATACAATTTTTGCGATGTTTTAAATTTTAGAGAATCATTAAGTCAGTCTGCACACATGTAAAATATAAAATAGCTGTGACTATAGGTTTTGAAGTGATAAATTATGTCAACATTGCAAAAATGTTAATTAAAAAGGTTATATCTATGTTTTGTTAAATAATTGGTATAAAGAAATAATTGGTATAAAAGAAACGGAATTACTGAAATTCAAGAATATGAGTAAGAGAAATGTTAGAAAATCAAAGTGGGATGTAAGTAATGTTCGTAAAAAATTCTATTGCCAGAAATGATATATTAGGCTATGATCCATGGACCTTGAATTTGAGAGTCCACCACTCTACTTCTGTTCTAACCTGTGGAAGGCAAAATTTAATTTTCGTCCTTGTAATAATATAAAATATCTGGTAAAATGGAAATAGATACAGAAAAAGTAGCTTTTTAATAATATTTAGCTTTATTACTGCCTAGCATGCTTTCAATATATTTTTACTATGTCATATCCATAGCATATAGTCATGTGAATAAATGGTTCTTTATATCAATGTTTAATTAACTATTCACATAAGCAATTTTAATTTAAATTTGAATATTTAAATAGTTCATTTGTTTGAAATGGGTGCACTTGTTTCTTTTTTGTTAATAGAAAAATGGTCACCAGCTATTTGCACATGCTTCTTTAATCTTTCACTTTTTATCATCTCTCTCTGTGTATCTCTGCTTTTGTTAGCTTGAATCTATGACCAGTTTTCTGCTCATGGTCTGTAAATATTGATGTGCATTCTTGGTCTATGAGGGCTCTATTGCATAAATATCTGTATTGAGAAAGTTTTGTTGACATATTGACCCTTGACTCACCATAATATGCAGTATTGCAAACTGATTAGCTGCACTTAATTCTATAGACTACTTGATGTGCTGATTCATTTGGTATATATAGTGTCTTTAGAGTTATTGATTAAGTGATGGAGCAATTCAAAATCTTATATTAAATTTATTTTTGCATATATTTTTTAATTTATATGCATTCATTGGAATATAAAGTAGGCTTATCAAGTTTTAAGCTTTTGAACCACTCCATCACTTAATCAATTAATCAAAAACTCTAAAGATACTATACCAAACAAATCTGCACATCAAGTCATCTATAGAATTAAGTGCAGCCAATCAGTTTGCAATGCTATGTATTATGGGGAGTCAAGGGCAAATTGGGGCAACAAGACTTGCCTAACACAGATATTTATATAATAGAGCCCTCAGGGACAAAAACATACTTCAATATTTACAGACCATGGGTAGAAAAGTGGTCATAGATTTAAGCTAACAAAGGCAGAGATAGTGTATGATAGAAAACAGAAGATTAATGAAGCATGTGCAATAGATGATGACAATATTTCTATTAACAAAAAAGAAACAAAACTCTCTATACATATTGATTACTCTGGCTTGCATTGAGTGGCAATACATATAGAGAGTTTTGCCTGTTTTAATAATAGTTATAAGCAAGCATAAGAAATGGTGATCATGTGATGTTTATTGGCTTAAAAAAAAAACAAGTGTATCCATTTCAGAGAAACGGGTTATTTAAATATACAAACTTACATTTTGAATTAAAATTGAATACATGATCAGTTAATTAAACATTGATATAAAGAACCATTTAATTGCACCACTATATGCTAAAAATATGATATAGCAAAAATATATTGAAAACATGCTAGGCAGTAATAAAGTTAAATATTATTAAAAAAATTAACTTTTCTGTATGTATTTTCATTTTACCAAATATTATGTTGACTCAGAAAATTAGTAATAAGTTAACATAAAATATGTATAAAAATATATATTAAATAGTAATATGCAAATAAGCAAGTAAATAATAATTGCAATAAGACAAAATGCCTTACCATAATTATTATTTTCTTGCTTATTTGTATATTACATATTAGTCTATTTATATAATACTAACTGTGTATGTATATAAATAAGGTGACTAACCTCTGATCATACACTTTTACAAATTTACATGCACTCTCTCCTGAGCATTAGTTTAAAAAGCATAAGTCAAACACTTATGCTTAGAGCTTATCATTATATACGCCATCCTTTGCTCAATATGTTGAAATCAGGGATTTAACCTGTTGTATACCTGAACTATAATTTAATAAATAAATTGTGTAAACTTATTCATTCTATAGAAGGAGAGACATAGAATCTCATTTTTAACCACCTGCAATTAGAAATAAGTAGTGAATTTTGAATTTTATTATAATAAATAGTCTATTTATATATTGCAAACTAGCACATGACTGGAGATTAACACCTTATAATAAAATTCAAAATTCACTACTTATTTCTAATTGAAGTAGTTAAAAATGAGATTCTATCTCCCTCCTGCTACAGTATGAATGTTTACATAATTTATTTATTAAATTATAATTCAAGCACACAATAGGTTAATGTCTTGATTTCAGTATAGTGATCGAAGATTAGCTTATATAGCAATAAGCAGCTGAGCAGAAGTGGCCCACATATGCTTTTTAAACTAGTGCTTATGACAAATGCATGTAAATTTATAATAGTGCATGACTGATGGTTAGTAACCATAAAATATATATTCTAAATATTATAATAGCACATAGGTAATTTTTTTGGATTTGTACTGTCTTAAGCTGGGAATGAACTGAAAAAGTAAAAAGTGATAATGTATAAATATTTTATATAATTATCTTTAAAATTGCAAAATTTTCAGGCATTGGAGAATTACAATATTATTAAAAATAAACAAACAAGAAAACAAAAAAGGGATTAAGTATCTCCAATAACTGACTAAAGAAATAAAATAATAAATATAGAAAAAAACCCATTTATTGATGTAAATTGTTTGTATCAAGAAAGAAGCACAGATGCTCAAAGTAGAGAAAAAATAGTATATTTGCATGCTTAGGAGATAGCATGATTAAAAAGCAAGCAAGTGAATAATTTATTAGTAGGAGTACTATTGAGAAAGCCCTGCATAACTGATACAGTAGTAGAATAACGAACTGGAACTCAGATCCATTCATTACAGCCGAGTTCTATCACTTCTGATGCTTGAACTTCTTATGAACTTCCAAGCAATGAATCATTTGATTATTTATTTAGTTGCTACTTAGTATGGTTGTTTTACTAACTCAAGGCACTGCTGTAATGTTTGTTAGCTTAATTCTAAATTTGCTAAAACAAAAATATATTATTTAGATATAAATGCAAAAATGTATAACATGCCTACAATATGAATTCAAATCTGGATTAAGTGAACAATTTTTTTTAATAGGCTTAAGATTTTATTTTTTAAATAGTCGATTTTTAGCCAACAAGCTAAGTAAATAATATTGGTCAGCAAATGGATATCTAGAATTTTTTAGCTAAAGGGTAAATTAGGAATAGAAAATTTTCAAATGCTTATTATTCAACAATTGAAAAACCTGCTAAGTACTGCCTTCTTTTTTCATAATTTTTTTTATAAAGTTGTGTTGCAAAGATCATTGTTCTATAGTGGGCTATTTAATGGTTGTTATATTTTACTTTTATGTACATATAATAATAATCATTATAACTTTATTTTTAAATCTGTAATTGAAATTCGAAGTAAGTACCTCCCATTGAATTATGTGACGTCAAAAACAACTATTTCATTGGTTTTGATGTCACATAATTCAGTGGAAAGTAGTTTCTTCTGTTTCAATTTCAGATTTTATATACATATATATTGAAACGCTGTATTTATGTTTGGTGTGGTATACTGGTATTGACACTTGTTATATGTCTGTACATGATTTATAATCATAGCCTGGTCATTTAAATTATGTTTCTTACTAATAGATACCTGGAGAAATGCTACTATCTATATGGCTGTACATGATATTTAATTATAGTCTGGTCATTTAAATTATACTTCTTACTACTTATATACTATCGTAATAGATACCTGGAGAAATGCTACTATATATTCTGATAGTCTCCTTAAACATCATATTTCCACCTGTTGTATCATACATAGATCTACATATTATAAGTCCCAAAGCAATTGAGTAATCTTTCAAAACATTAGTGAGAGAATGTAAATTTTTGGATGTTCAGTGCTAATATTAAATTTTAATAATACAATAATTAAACTATAGATATCTATTTGGTCACAAGACATCATACTTATTTGGTGTAATGACATTTTTGCATAAAACAATTTATTAAACTTTTATAAATTAAAAGATAAAGAGGGGGGGGGCACAATCTTTTATTTTATTAAACATGAATGTAATCCTGCTTAATATATAATTAACTTATCTGTATATATTTTAAATGTTACATAGTATAAGAGGCTGAGTAATGTGTGGATATAAACATCTTTTATTATTCTTTAATATTTTCCTGTTTTAATTGCTGATGCATTTTTAATTTTTTCTCCACCTACTGTTAGCAATAGTAAGAAAGATAATTTATTGCTACCCATTAATAATATATATTGTAACTGTAACCCCTCTCTATATCCCGAGATTACGGCTTCGAAACAAACATGACATAGCGTAAGGCTTTATTTTTTTTCTTACATCGACAGTTATTCACGATCCACATAAGGGGGCGCCAGATACGATTATTTAAGTTGATTTTAACTACTCGCATCACCTTACATCATGTCAAAACGATTTCAAAGTCTAATCCCACCCACTAGCACACAACTCCCAGCATGGACCAATAAGGTGTCTCAAGGTCGTTACATGTTTATCTCTAACATGACTCCTCACGGAGAAGACGCATTGTCCGCTAATTAAAATCAGCAAGGTTTTCTACTAAGTCGATCACGGCTTAAGGATCGTTTATTGGTTATCACTGACCTATGAGGTTGTTCGCTTACGCCCCGAACACAAGGCTTACAAGTTCATCCCCCCGCTTTATTGTATATAAAATAATTTATTGACGTTTATTTTGATTATAGACCCGCCCGCTCTTAAATCTATCTTAACTAGGGTGAAATAAGAAACATCGTGACTTACGGCACGATGGTGACATAATTAATAAAATAACTAAATGAAAATTAAAATTGACTAAATCTACTTCAAAGATAAGTTATCAAAGAATAAATAACTACGGTTTTGATTGTGTGTGAAAAGATTTGAGATATGCTCGACTTGATAAGATATTGAACAAGTTTATTAAATATGAAAAGAAACATTATTAATTTATTTATTACGAACATTATTAATTGATTTATTACAAAACATTATTAATTGGTTTATTACACACGCGCACATACATTCACGCCCACAGAGAACCATAAGTATTCATAACATAATTTGAATGACGAAAAGTTCCTTTCTATTTGATAAATATATAATCTTTCCTTAGCTTCACTTAAGTTCAAAGTTTATGTTTACAAAGTTCAGTAACCAAGATAAACTATCATGACGAGGAAAGTTCTAAGATTTATTTGAGTAAATTTATGTTGGTTAATTTCGAGATTGCCTTACGAGTTTATTAATTGAGTGAGTGAACAGAATAAAAAAACATATTTACCTAGGATTTGTCTTGGTTGCAACGAAGGTCGATTGGTCTGGACGAGTTTGGGTGTTTCACGGAACATTTCTTTTATTAGGAGCATTCACTTAACATGGCGATGTTATCAGAATTTCATAGCTTCGGAGATATTTCAGTAGCGGAGCGCCGATCTGCCACTGAAGGGTTGATTAGCCCCTCATGACAGTCGGCGCTCTTGGTATTAATTTCATGATGATCATTTTAAGTATTGCGGAATAACCAAGCTAATTCAGAACAATTCTATAAAAGCATAAGCATCGGAATAAATGAACAGGTGGTAATTCAGCGTACTGAGAATTGGAAAATAAAAACAATAATGAAAATGTATTAATCGAAATGAATCGAATCGAACGGAATCCAAACAACTCTTTCCAAAATTAATTGATTAATTTTAATTTAATTGATCTATGAATAGGTTTTGACTAGTATTTATAAGGGTTGATCCATATCTTAGGATCCAATCTACCCCCATAGTTCCCTGTTCTTGGAGTTGTCGTTCAGGTCCGCGTTTGAGGTACTTGCTCACTCACTCTTTGTGCTAACGGCAATATTTATTTTGGGACAATCTCATTTAGCAATCTCACTCAACCAACCTTATTCCTTCACACCTCGAAGGCATGCGTGTGTGCGTGTGTTTTACTAGAACAATACAAGTTATTTTAAATTTAGAGGTCGAGCATTTATCTTTTCCTCAAATCTTTTCCATAAGTTTTATTCGAGCTAAAATTATATTTCTAAAATAAACATTTTCTAATTCCCCGTGGTGATTTTGATTGATAATTATTTTTATTATTTTAGGAGTGCGTATTATTTTTTTATTCTTTAGGAAAGCATATTATTTTTTGTTATTAATTTTATTATCTAAAGGCTTTAATCATTTAATTAGACGTTTTACCGTCTGCATTTTATCAATGTGTTTTATAACATGTATTTATGAGAGAAAGAAAACTATTACTAATTACGAAATAAAGTTACGAGTGTTTTATGTTGCTTGCTGGTGTGTGTGTGTTTATCGATGTATCCTAGATTTAATATTGATGTAACGCTGTCTCGTTACAATATTGTACATACATATATCATATTATTATTAAATTATATTTCACAACATTTGTTAAGTCATTAGGGTATTTTAACCTTATAATATAGAAAAGATGTCTTATGATTTATCTTTTCAAGTCAATACTTCAAAATTGTTCTGCCAAAAAGTAGTACAAGAAATTCTCCCATTGCTTATTATTTAAATAAATAATGTAAGGACGCCTAATATTGAATTGCTAAAATGCATTAATATTATATTTGAAATAAGAATATAGCTAGTATGACTATACTACCAGCAGTATATTGTCTATGTGTAATGTGTTGTCATATGATATTACTTATAAATTAATGCATAAGTAATTTGATTCTTAAAAAAATATGTATAGCCGTATGTAACCTATATAATTTTAATTATGCACTGTTGCCATATTATTTAATATCAAAACATACAGAGATTCCCAATGGATTTATTTTTTCTGTCCCATGGGGCAGGTTCATAATTAGTGGAATATAAAGTAGAACTTATGATTAATATCTACAGATTGGAATGGGTATATCCTTCACCCACAATAAAAAATACTTATCAGTATATAAATGATATAATGGAAGCACTGTAATATTTGAGATAATAAACATAACATGACCACCACTTCTTATGCTTGCTTATAACTGTTAAAATATCAGGCAAAACTCACTATATGTATTGCCACACTGCAAGCTAGAGTAATCAGTGGATGCCAGAAGGCTTGTCCATAAAATCCCCATCTAGTGCCTACTCAACCAATACCCCCAGACTAGTTTCTGGCTTGTGGCCTTTATCAGTGAGGAACCTTGGATCTGAGAGCACTGTATTTAGATCTTAGAATCTAATGCAATCCTCCAGCAGCCACCTTTTATCTCCACTTAACTACAAAACTATGAGTCTTAAATTGAAAACACCTTAATATTTTCAATCCAAGCTCATCAGCTTATATAGTCATATTGGTCTGAACTCAGTTCAGTACCCATACATTTTGATGTCTTTGGTTCTTTAATGACCATAGCCACCATTATCCTATTAGGCAGGATTGGTTTTAAGCCATTAAACATCAGATGACCACCACTTCTTATGCTTGCTTATAACTTATTAAAACAGGCAAAACTCACTGTATGTATTGCCACACTGCAAGCTAGAGTAATCAATGGATGCCAGAAGGCTTGTGCATAAAATCCCCATCTAGTGCCTACTCATCCAATATCCCCAGTCTAGTTTCTGGGTTGTGGTCTTTGTCAGTTAGGAGCCTTGGATCTGAGAGCACTGCACCTAGATTCTTTGCACAAGCCTTCTGGCATCCATTGATTACTCTAGCTTGCAGTGTGGCAGTACGTATAGTGAATTTTGCTGTTTTAATAACAGTTATAAGCAAGCATAAGAAGTGGTGGTCATGTGATGTTTATTGGCTTAAAATGAGTCCTGCCTAATAGGATATTGGTGGCTATAGTTTTTAAGGAACCAAAGATACCAAAATGTATGGGTACTGAACTGAGTTCAGACCAATATGAATATATAAGCTGATGATCTTGGATTGAAAATATTAAGGTGTTTTCAATTTAAGACTCATAGTTTTGTAGTTAAGTGGAGATAAAATGTGGCTGCTGGAGGATTGCATTAGATCCTAAGATCTAGGTGCAGTGCCCTCCGATCCAAGCTCCTCACTGACAAAGGCCACAAGCCAGAAACTAGTCTGGGGATATTGGATGAGTAAGCATTAGATGGGGATTTTATGCACAAGCCTTCTGGCATCCATTAATTACTCTAACTTGCAGTGTGGCAATATGTATAGTGAGTTTTGCCTGTTTTAATAATATTTAAGATAATAACAAATGAATTAAATAACTATTTCTTCACTCTTGTCATAATTACCTATCAAAGATAATATAATGGATGGTTTATTTCATTGACAATGTTGGCTTAGTAAAATATTTTAAGTTTACTAATGGTGTAGTTATGAATATATTATCACTCTCATCCAATACATTAAATGTTAATAAATTAGTATGTATATATTTTTTAATTATTTATAGGATTGTTAAAATGTCTATGCCCTTACTTATTGCATATAGTTTAAATTGGCTATTGATTATTTACAAGTATCAATATCACAGCAAGATTCTTTATAAACTTTATGTGACACTAGATATAATTTTAAATTAGTCTTAATTAATATCTACAGAAAATGATTTACACACTATTAATTGATTATTTAGTTTCAAATGTTATCAATCTGAAATCAATAAGCAAGTAAAACTATCTACTTTAAAGTGCAGAAAGATTCTTTATCAGTAATTAAAAATTAAAAAATGGAATTATTATTAAACAGTAAGAACAAAAACAACTATTGTAAAAAGAAAAAAAAAGGTCCCCAAAATGAAGTTTTTCTATAGTTTGTAATTGCCTCCAAAATCAGTCTTTGATTCTGAGATGGTATATGATAAGAATTCCAATTTATTTAGAAACTTTAGTATTTGCCTGAAGGTTTGTGATGATGGTAATATTAAATGTGGTAATTTTGTTGGGCTATTTCCATCATCTATCAGTAAATGTTGAATGTATAGAAAAATTTAAACTTTATTTACATTTTTCAAATGCAAACAACTTGTTAGTAATAACACACAAATAGACAATACAGGTTAGTAATAACACTCTTCTTCAGGTGACAGAATAGCTTAGTCATTAGAGTATTTGCCTTAAATTTGATATTTGAGAATCTAAAGGTGTGAGTTTGACTCCTATTCTCATACTGTCACTGGTCACACTAGCAGACCTGAAGAATACCAGAGAATAATACAACTTGAAACATTATGTCATTATTAACCTGTATGGTCTATTTGCATTTTATTACTATAACAAATTGTTTATATTTGAAAAGTTTAAATAAAGTTTAAAATTTTCTATACATTCAACATTTACTGACAGATGATGGAAATAGTCCAACAAAATTATCACATATTTAGAAGACTGACTTTGATTTTATATCTACATAGATTATTATTTATATTTTCTTTGTAAGTATTAGTGATATATTATTAAAAGTCAACTTACATGCATGATTAATTTTGAATTCATTATGATGATATTTCCATTCATTTCTGCACATATAAAACTGTTTCTTACAGGATTTTAGTCAATTTAACCATGATAAGTGATCTTTTTAAAGATCCAAAAATTGGCTCTAGTTTTTCCTCTGGGGTATTGTGATTATTCCATTTAGATTTCATGATGACTATGGATGAATTTCTTACATTTTGTTGTCATGTGAGGAAAACTTGTAAATGAGATAATAAGAGTTAACTATGACTTAACAAAATTATCATGAGATTTTGCAAGTGTAAGTCAAAACTTTCCTTCTATTTTCTGTTTAAATGATATATGTTTAAAGCAAAATTTTTATTTTGAATTCTTTCTTATTATATTGATATATACTTTTTAAAAATATTTTTACTATTCTATATTTTAATTATATAATTGAAATTAAGTTTAATTAAATTTAAGGTTATTAAATGCTACATGTGAAAATGAATTATTAGTTGTTTTTTTTAATATCATAATTTGACTATAAAGTGATTTGCTTGTGTTATGTATCCACAAATAGATATTTATTCTTTACTCATTTATTTATAATAAATAAATTATTTTGGTCTTAAGCTTTCACTTTTAAGTAACCTTTTATTTAAAAATTAGAAAATGTTTTTAAATTATTAATATGTAAAAGAAATAAAAGAAATTCAGCTTTAAAAGAATCTAAAACCAGAAAAGATTAATTAAACAGAAATAGAGAGAATAATTTGCTGATATTTAATTCTGTATATTTTTAGTTTCTTTGTTTTCTTGTTTTAATTAGTAATTAGTCTTTATGATTAAAACTTGTATTTTTGTTTCAAAATTTTAATTGAATTCTGTAAAATATTACAAATAAAAGCAAAGCCTATTGTTAAATCAGTGTAGAGAATTAGATGGCAAATATTTAGATTGCAATGTGTGTAGATTGCAGAATGAGAAACAGCTGAGAGTGTCTGATCCGCATTTCAGCTAAAATTCAATCCAGGTAATGTGTCTGTTTATTCATAACATGATTGAATAAACTAACTAAAACATTGTGATTATTGTCTTTCCTTGTTTAACAATGCAACAGTGGATTTTCTATTATCCCACAGTGATATCTAAGGTAACCTCATAAACTTATAGAACAATATTATATTTTATGCCAGCTCAGAGAAACATTTTTTCCTTAAAAGCTTTTTTTTAAAAATTACTTTATCTAAACTATGAGAAAGTACAGTACCCAGATTTTACTTGCATACCAATAATACACCTCAAATTGTTAAGAAAGTTTCTGATTTAATGGATAATATTATAATACCGATATTGTGAAGCTGCAATATCACTGTATCAGTATATACTATTTCAGTTATGTGCTATCAAAAATTATAAATAAGCAAAAAATTTAAATAAACAAAAAATAAAGACATTAACATTTGTAAATTTAATACATTTTGTGATATGACAACATTGGAGCATCATATATGATCATATTTGTTAATAATGTTTCTTCAGACTATGTTGAAAGTACATAATTTTATTCTTTGCCTTTTTTATATACTTCTGAATTTTGATGTAATACAATATTTTATGTAATATAGATTCGTATACAGACTTCCAAGCTCCCTTCAGTTATCCACTCTATCTTATACAACTGATAAACAACCACACACATGTGAAAAAGATAAATAATCTCCAATATATGTATTTCATGCTGGACCAACATGTATCAGTTGGCCTTGATCATCATCTCCCACACACACATATATAATCAGTGCTTGATTTTATATTAAGATAGCAAATCTTTAAACTTTAATGGATAGGTTTCAATATATTTCCCACTCCAACTCTTCAGCCATTTATACCATTTGAAAACTGATGATGGAATACCACTGAAATTTCTTGTTGATGCCAATATTATTGTCATGCCATTCTGAGACCTCATGTATAGGATCTTATCTATTTAAATATATAGAAGAGGGATGGGCAGAATATAGACTGAATCTGTAATATTTGAATACAAATATATTTTATATACTTGGAGTTGAGATGTAATGTAGGGTTTGATCACAGACTTTCAAGCTCCCTTCAGTCATTCATTCTATCTTTTTTAACCGATACACATGACCACACATATGTGAAAAAAAAGATCTCCAATATACGTATTTCGTGCTGATCCAGACTCATCACTTGGTTTAGATTATCATCTCCAACACACACACACACACATAATCAGTGCTTGGTTTTATATTAAGATAGCAAATCTCCAAACTTTAATAGACAGGCTTCAATCTACTCCACCCTCCATCTCTTCAGCCATCCATACCATTGGAACTGATGATAGAATGCCCAAATCTCTTGTTGATGCCAATATTATTGTCATGCTCATGTTGACTTTAAATCATTCTGACTCCTCATATATATATGACCTTATCCATTTAAATACATAGGAGAAGGATGCAGCCTACAGGCTAAATCTGTAATATTTGAATACAAGTATACTTTGTATACTTGGAGTTTAGATCTACAATAGAGGATATGAACCTAGACTTTCATGCTTTCTTCAGCTATCCACTATACATATCTCATACAAACAATACACATGACCACACACATGTAATAAAATGTTTTCTTTGCATATAATTAAAAATTTTACAAATTAAAAAAAATTATCCTTTTGAAATAGTAAAATGAAAGATACCAATTTAATAGTGGCAGAAAAAAAGAACTGTAAAATTTTTTGGTATTTCTTCAGAAATTGTAAGATTTGAAGAGTTTAACTGGGAATATGAAATGAATAATAGCAAATAGAGATAATTTTATAAAGTTCCAAAATCAATAGTAACAGCACAATTGGAAAGACCATGATTTGCTGATAACAAGATTTCTATTATAGTTCCATAGTGAGAAAAAGTTATTGAAGAATAAGGCTATCTTCCAGAGTGTGTTTAATTGCAATGAAAAGCAGTCATTTTGCTATTTATTTTATATATATAAAAGGTATATTAGAGGAAGTTTATGATTATTTTTATTTTGTGAGTGAATGTGACAACAATTATACACACAAGAAATGTGTATGTAAGAGTACTTTCTTAGTTTATTATTAATAACTATATTATTTTAACTTTGTTTATACTTAATTCTAGAAAATTTTTAAACCTGTTTTTCTGCTATAAGTGATTTAGGAAATGTTAAAACATTAACAACAGAATGGGTTTGCATTTATGATAAAATTTATTTAAAACAGTGCTTTCAATACTGACTAGTATCATAATCATAGCATAATATGACTAGAGTGAAGCTGAGATCTAAATTTAGAGTCTCATTTGAATATTAAAGAAAGAGATTATTATAAAATTGAATTTTTCTGAGTATATTTACAGATTAATGATGAAACAGGAAGCTACAAATGCCATTTTTTTTGGAATGTGGGATGCTAGAATCCTTTTTATTGATAGCATTACCATCTTTAGCTATTGACCACACTTTCTTCACTTTTTTCTTTCTGTCATTGTTCTTGGAACACATAATGTCAGTCATAGAGAAGTAAAATTGTGGTCTGACTGCAACTCATGATCCAAGAAAGCAGAAGAAAATTTTATTGCTTTTTTTGGCCTGGTTGTAAACATAATTATGTTGGGCAAGTCATGTAGATAAGTTAGCTCAGGTCTCACTATAGTAAATGCATAATATACACATAAAAACACCTATCTTGTGTATATATATATATATATATATATATATATATACACAAGATAGGTGTTTTTATATATACATATATATATATATATATATATATGCATGTTCAGTAAACAATGTGTATTTTATTATAATTAGAGTTTAACAACAAAACATGAGTTATTATATGGGTTATAAGATGTACACAAGAGATGTTTGGAACAAAATATTTCAAATATCATGAATTTACTCTACTTCAATCATATGAAGATTAAGGGACATTAGCAATAAATAAGATATTTTCAAACAGATATATATCACCTCTATCAAGATAATGACATAAAAAATATGTTCTTTTTAAATATTTTGGCTGTTTCTTGAACTTGTAAAGGAAAAATATTTTATATCACACACATATATATATATATATATATATATATGTAATAAATAAAGTTTGATATCTGTATTCGTTTCACAATATATGTAATATACAAATCAATATATATATCAAAATACAGTACAATTTATATAAATTATATTCTTTTAGAAGTACTTTCGACTATACACTTTGTAGTCTTTATCAACTATATAACGTTGAATAATCAAAACGAGACAACCCTTAACAATACCCATAGTTCAATTCAGATTTGCCACAATTCTGTTATCTTAACATTTGATGACTGGCGATTCATTAACATTTGACGATTTCTTGAAATCAACATAGCCTCTTTTATTTTACGTTTATTATGACAATGTTCAATTTGAATAATTTTCATATTTTTATAATCAAATTTAAATCCTTATTGACAAGATTTATTATGATCAAATATAACAGATGATGAAGGTTTATTTACATCTGTTCCATATTGATTCTCTTTTTGAATTCTATTATATAAAAGCATATGTTCTTTTATTCTCTTCTCAAATGTACACTTAGATTCACCAATGTATTGTACGCCGCATCCACATATCAATCTATATATAATAGAATTTTGATTAAACTTTGCATTTTGAATTTTAGAATTATTAAGCAATCTATTTATGTTATTTGTAGAGAAAAAAGCAATATGACACAAACCATTATAAATTTTCCTAATAAACTTGACTTGCTCATCTGATATAAATGGCATTGAAATCCATTTCATTTTGATATTTTTATTTTTAATTTTATTATAGTGTTGATTTCTTTTAAATCCTTTAATAATATTAGCAATTGCATTTTTATAATAACCAATTTACAACAAGTCATTAACAAATAAATGTACATTTTTAATTTATCACTAGAATATTTGCATAATTTTTCATTTCGAAATAAGAATGATTTCAATCCAGACAGCTTATGACACATAGGTACATGTGATTCATATGGAATAAATATATATTAATGTATGAATATTAAATGGAAAGTTATATATGGTAGTATGTATAAAGTTTTATGGGATATTTTTATTTATTCTGCATATTGTTATGTTATGGAGTCAATTGTGTGAAATTTTATTGAATCTCTGTATCATAATCTATTCTGTTTTACTTTGTTATTGTTGTTATTTTACTCCCATCATAAAATACTAGATAGGAATTTATCTGCAATAATTGATTCATGTTAAAATAGATGCTTAACATTTGAGAAGGCCACAAAACTATCTGCCAAAAAGCGCTTCTTATGTATAAATTATTATTAATGTATATTTATATAGCTGTTATATGTAATATTTTTATTATGTATTGTAATTTATTATGTAGGACTAAAAGATTTTACTGTAACCAAATAGAAAAAGGAGAGTAGATCTGTTTTAAAAGCTGAATATATATATATATATATATATATATATATATATATATATATATATATATATATATATATATATATATATACAATATATATATATATTAAATTAATGTATATTCCCAATAAGTTAAACAAATCTTATTCTAAATTTTCCACTTTTCAGAAATAATATTTGTCTAAATCGCCTCTTACAGCTGTATTTAAATCAGAATTATGACATATGGAGATAGAAATATTGCTAGAAGAAATGATAATAGATGGATAGTTAAAATCTTAAATTGAATTTCAAGAGATTGTAATAGATCTAAAAAGAGAACACATTTAAGATATATGGATGAAATAAGGAGATTTATTGATGTGACATGGAAAATAAACTATGGATCAGAGAAACCAAATTAATCTTGGAAATACCTTCATTTTGAAATAGATAATGATTGAAAATGATTAACAAAATTAAACATTTAAAAATAATGTTTTAAGTAGTATCAAATTACAAATCTGTTTATTCAATGTAATGGTTTATTTAATGTAAAACGTAACTTTGCAATTGTAATCAATAATCACATGCCAATATATAGCATGGTATTTGCTTTTCAAATTTTAAGAATGCTTTAAAGTTAAATCAAAATCATTTATTCAGGAAATTATAGATAATTCAGAAGATAAAAATGTTATCTAATAGAATTATAAAAGTTTAAATAGAAATAAAACTTTATTACCACTAATTAAATTACATTAAAAGTTGAAATACACTTTTAAGAATTAATTAAATATATCACCATGTAGTATAATTGTATGCTATTTGTGTTTTAGATATAGGATAGTGATTTGATTTTAGGTATATAAGCTAAGATTTATCAAGCTATTGTAAATGATTTAAGATATTAATGTTCTAAAACCACTTACAGATTACAAAAGTAAAGCATTTATTTATGATAATTTAACCAAAGCTTTAATTGTAGGTGTACTAAATAATGATTATGCATGGTGGAAAGCTGCTATCATGTATATATGTATATTGAGATGATTAAGTTAACTGCAAGGTTGTATTTGTATGTGTTATTTCAAGGGAAAATATTATTATATTTGCACATTTTTATGTTTGAATTTTTATTATTATATATTTTCAAGAAGTCAACCTGCAAACAGAGTAGAGGTATAAGAGACATATTTAAGATATAGTTAAAGTTAATGTTCTGATTTTATATGAGTTTCATAATTCTCTCTGTGATACAGATAATGGAACTCTGCCATATATGATGATTCTTTTGTGAAGTTATTAGATATTTGTTGCATATAGTATGAATCTTTATTAGAGAGAATAATTTAATCATGAGAGTTTATAATGATTATAAAAAGAAAGTATATATATATATCTTCTTAATTTAATTATCATGCGGTTAATCATAACCTTGAGTCAGCATTGTTTGTCTATAATACAATGAGTTTATTTTAGGATAGTTTGAAGATGTAATTTTTCAGATGCTACAGTAAAATAAGCATTGTGTAGGGTGAATTCATTATTTATGTCTAATGCAGTGAACATGTTCTGAGGAAAATTATAGTATAAGATTGGTGGAAAAATTTTCATTATTTCTATGCAATCTGTTAACATGTCAAAGGAATTCCTATATGCTTACTCATTTAGTAGTGTAGCAACTATTGATATTATACATAGTGTAATGGGTATTTACCATGTATGTTGGGAAAAACATACATTAATTTTATATAGGAGGCCATATAAACTATGTCAGAAGGATTAGCCCATAAATTGAAATAAACTAAACCTCTTAATTTAAGCTAAAGTGCAATAGTATACTAAATAAAAGTTAATACAGTTTAAAGTTTTTAAAAGCAAATTAGGAATAAATGACTTATTTGAAAAAAAATTTTGAAACTTGTTCAAGTAGAGCCCATAATATTTTTAGAAATAAATAATGACCTATACTATATTATAAGATGAATTAATATTCTAAATGCATCTAGAATTAAAAGTAGATGTCTTGGGCAAATCCATAATAAATGTATTATTAATTTATTATGTATATTCAAGCCCATGGATTTATTTATATTTTCATGTATTTTTTTTTTTTTATAAGTAGGTGCCATGGGTAGAAATCTTAAAATGAGTTTTTTGACCTAGTTAAAAAATGTAATTGAGTCATATATGTCAATCTCAGAGGGAAGGTTTCTGTTAAAGAAAAACCGAAATTAAAGCACATTGTTTAATGACGGAAAACTGGAAAATTAAGAGAAGAAAGTTTTTTAAAAATTATCATAATTAGTGGAATACCATGTTAAGTTGTTATGCCTATTGTTTACTAAATTTAGATAAATCTATTATAAAATGAATGGCATTAAAATTAAATACATTATTTTTTAAATTCTCTATGAATTTAGTGGCATTCAATTGGAAAAGAAGGATAACTCTTATATATGCATCGTATTAATATAATTGTTCTCATATTTGAAAGTCATCTTCTTTATATATATATTAATTCACAATTAATTACTTTTGACAATTTTTGTTCATCTTTCAAGTATTATATCTATCCTCTGCATCTGATATCATCTAATAGTGAGATGGATTTTTATGCATCTTGTAGGAGCAGAGTAATATTAACTATATTGTAATGGGAGGAGTTAAAAAACCAATGTTTTTACATAACAAGATGAATATTACTTATTTTATCTTACTTAATAGCGCAAATGATAAAACCATTAATCTATTGATTAAAAGCTATATATATATATATATATATATATATATATATATATATATATATATATATATATATATATCTTATTATACAGACATTTCCAATTTATGAGCACAAGATCTTAATCAATATATCTAACCAGTACATACTCATATCTCCTTACCTGGGTTACACTAACTTTTATAGCAAGCACATTGGAATGCCAGATCATGAGACAAATTTTGATTGTTATGTTGGTAATAATAAAAGAATACATGATGAAATTATGCTATACATCCATCAGAATATTGGGGATTCAGGACATTCATGAAACCCGAAACAAATTAAATATATAAATGTGAGTGAGAATAATGACTATCATATAAGTGATGATAAAATAATTTATTACAAAATATACATGAATGAAATATAATACAAAATTAAGTAATGATTAATTAATTAAATAAATACACAATAACAATATAAGTGAATAAAGACTTGGTGTGATTATTTATCTTGAAATTTTTTATTTATATTTTCTTCATCTATAAATTTACTCTTATCTTTTTGTTATACACTCTTTATAATCGAATATTAAGAAAAGGTAATATTTAATATTCAAAATTTTTACATTACACTAATCATGATAATGCCTATGTATAGATGTAAATGAGGCATTTAAATATTCCATTTTTTCGATAGTGGAATGCATGAATTCTTTCTATTAATTGCATTTGAATCTTTTGAAATTAGTTGCCCATGCCTTCTTGTATTTTTGTTCTGCAAAAAAAAATAAAAATTAATATATTGCAATTTATTTATATAAGGCAAATAAATCTATGTACGACTACTTAAATTCATACACATATGTGAGATAATAACAGATATTTATAAAACAACACATCATTTTGACCATGCATTCTAACTACTCACCATATATGTTTGCTTATCATCCATAACTTATATTGACTTGTTAAATATTTCACTTATAAATTTGAGCAGAAATTTTATTTGACTATTTCAAACTAATATCAATAATTATAATACTTTTTATAAATTACACAGACGAATATATCTTCCAAATATTCTATAAAACATTTGCCTTATCATGCTATTTAATTTTACTGTCTTTAAAGTGAAAAACATCTTTATATTATAAAGAATATTTATTTTTCTCATTTTGCTTGTGTATAAAATACTTTATATGTATCATTTACTTGACTTGTGGAATAAATATTGCTATATTCATCAGCAACATTACTGTGCATAATACATATCATGATCACCATATAAATAAAATGCCATGTCAAGCAATGTATAAATAGAAATGTCCAATTTCAGGAATCAAATTTTATTTTATTCAATGAGTAATATTATTTTACTATTTTAATTTATGTTTAATTGGTTGAAATACTTTAAAATATATATATATAATTAATATCTATAGGCATCACATGATCACCATTCTTTAAAGGCTTACACAGTCTGTTTTTCACAGAGGCAAAACTCCTTATACAATGCGCTCAAATCCAAGGCTCCTCACTGATGAAAGCCACAAGCTAGAAACTAGTCTGGGGATATTGGATGAGTAGACCCTAGATAGGGATTTTATGTACAAACCTTCCTGCGTTCATTGATTACTCAGGTTTGCACCGACTGGCGCTACTGTATAGAGAGTTTTGCCTTTGTGAATATCTATAGGCGTGTATTTTTTTATTACATTTATTTACCTTTATTTTGAAAACCATAAATTAACAAAAGACATATGGCATTATTGCTCTGGAGTTTATACGAAGTTCGAGCGCCAGACTTGCGAGGCCGGAATCGATCCTGTTAGCTCCCGATCCCAAGACGGATGCTCTATCAACTACGCATACAAGTATAAAGAACATTTAATACATATGCTTTTTCTTGATTAATTT
Source organism: Epiperipatus broadwayi (assembly GCA_028023455.1). Lineage (NCBI taxonomy): Eukaryota > Metazoa > Onychophora > Udeonychophora > Euonychophora > Peripatidae > Epiperipatus > Epiperipatus broadwayi. The sequence goes on along the minus strand of JAQFVV010007057.1, from coordinate 31,362 downwards.
TTTTAAAACGTACATATATAGGGGAATGTGCATGTGTGTGTAAAATTAATTAATATATTTTTTTTATCAATAATATTTTTTTTCAATGTTATTCTCCGAACTTAACTCTTTTTTTAAAAAAAAAAACAAAACATTAATGATCATTAAAAAAAATGAAACACTATTCTTGAACATTATTTTTCTTTAGAATTTAGTAAATTTAACCTTTCCATCATTAATATTTTGAAATAGATGAAGAAAATAATAGTATCGTAAAGTTTATCATCTGAATCACTTTATTGTTTTATGATGTACTACTGTATATAGCAATATAAAAGCTTTTCTAAATGTTTCTATCGTCAAAGAGGAACGTTGATAGAGAAGCAAGTATTTATAACTATACATTCATGTTTAGAGAGATGTAAATTCATTAATATTTTTAAATAAAACTTATAGTACTAAATATTTCAAATATTAATAATTACAATTTAATTCATAAAAACAAATAATGAAAAAAAGTTAATAATGCATAATAATTCTAGTCCTTTACAGTTTATTTTATATCGAGACTATTTTTTTTATTTATAAAAACACAACATTAATATAATAAAATCTCTGCTAATTACACATTTTGTAATTACAATGTTAGAAATTAATCGTAATCAAACTTAATGACTAAATTGTAACAGTGGAATATGAACTCTAATTTCAAATTAGTTGATTTTGACCTTTTATCTTTGTTAATATTATTTTATTTTGCCTCATTGTTAGTATAATTACAACTATTTCTTGAACTTTTATTATTTATTAATAATATAACTTGCTTTTTGACTAATAAACTTATTATAGTGATGATATTATATATTCTCTAGGTAAATTATACACGATGGCCTACCAGTAGTATTCAATAGATAAAGAATATAAAAATAAATATATTTCATTTATTTATTTAAAAATTTAATAATCTTCTATAGTTTAAAAAAAAAAAGCAATTTAAATAGTTTATTTTAATTGTACATAAAACTTTAACCAAGATATAGCTGTCGATTTAAATTTTATGATAGAGTCTAATTATTTGATTAAAATGCTTTTGAAATGTAAGAAAACATTTTTATGTTTGGCATCCAAATTAACTTGTTTGTTCAGTCACACAGCTCTGCCATAAGGTCATTAATTAATTATATATTTCTGTGGCCATGTTTATAGTACTTTGGATGTATTGGTGGTTTGAAAATTAAAAAACAATCAAAGATGACTACTGGTTGAAAGGTGCATTGGATTTAGGAGATCCATATATCAAACTATTCACTAATAAGAAATTAGTCTGATAATGTGGATCTGATAGTATTGTATTGAAATGATGTAGATATGGGATATATATCAGAGGTGCCTTCACCATCATCTTAAACATCTCTTGCTTACTATTATAGAAGATGTGCAAAAAATCAGCATCTAAAAACATTATAAGGGTTTACAATTTATTATAAAAGATCAATTTAAGATCATTAACATTAATCATCAAGAGTCAACATTCATTCTTTAAAACTGGATTTAAAAGAGATGAATAATATAAAATCTTAGATAATCATTACCTAGCCTAGGAGTCAGCAAACTGTACTTGCAAGCCATATGCAGCTCTTTGATTCCACTCTCAGGGCTCTTTTTATCATGACAAGCATAAACACATTTTTTTTCTCTTGTAATTTGTAAATAAATATTTTGAAGACTCTAGAAGAGGAAAAATGTGCTTTACAGTAATGTTTCTTGAACTCAGCTTTATTATAGAATAGTAATTATTGTATATGACGAATATTTAAATATTAGACATGTGTGAATAAATCAAACTGCCAAAGTAAATTTTTTGTTTTTGTTTGTTTATGTTTAAGAGAATTTTTATTATTGTTAGGATATATGTTTAAGAGAATTTTTATTATTGTTAGGATATATATATAGATTCTATTATGTTCTATTTCTAAAATAAATCTTCTAATATATATATACAACCATTCAGAAATTCATATTTTTCATGAACTTACTTTTCACCTTTTCCTCTATGATTTTTTAATGGGGGATATTTAAACAAAATTGTTCTCCATAGTAAAAAGTTTGCCGAACTCTGATCTAGCCAATGCCAAACTTAGGGTATATTATAAAAACAGTCCTCAAAATTTCATCTGCATGTACATGTTTAAGTGCTAAAATATCTACAATAATAAACAAAAAATGCTTGGATCTTTATCTCAATGGTATGAATGTATTGTCTAACAGTGCTAATTATCAAATCTATAATGTAAAGTATGTGCAGTGTTTCCTTTTGATCCATCTAAATTATTCACCAGAGATTCAAATGGATGTTCTCATATTGATGCATCCACATTGTAATGATATAAAAGTAAACAAGAGAGAGAAAAAGAGACTTTATTTACATGTCCAAACTTTGCATGCCAAAATCTGTAATAGTACAAAATGATCCAATGGGAATGTTTACTCTTATATACTAAGTAAAATCTGTAATGTATGAATTATACAATACCAAATCTGTAACAATATAAATGGGCTAGTTAAAATTAATAGACCTACTCACATTGAGTAAACCAAATCTGTAATGGAATAAATTTAAGTAATAATTTTATTTAAACTCTTCTAATAAAGTAATCCAAAATCTACATTGAAAAAAGTTATAATTTATTAATAATATTCATATATTAAATAAATATCAACCTGACTGGACACCAAAATTGTAATACACATTTAATGATTATATTGCACTTTAATGCAAATTGGTGAAGTTATTAAACTAATAAATAACAAGAATATTTGGCTTGGTCCTTTTGGAATATGTTAACTCCCATATCGTTTAATACATATTTAAATAATGTATCTGAAAATTTATAACAGATATATTAAGTAATGGTTTATATTTGTATTCATTCATAAAATAACCCTTTTATTATTATGCACTAAAATGTGGTTGATGCTTTAGCTTCTGCAATTTATTGAGGAGGTCAGCTTTCTAAAGATTTAGGATTTCATAACATGTTAGTAATGGAGGTTCAACTTAGAGCACAGAGTGCATCTTCACGAAGAGTCTAGCCCAGTATATTTTGAAGAACATCACTAGGAACATTTTTTAGATTCAATTTACTATTGCAGGCTGCTTGACAAGAATTATTGATGGCATCTCACTAATTTTGATGGAATAATTGACAAGAAGTGTGACTTGTCACAGTGAATGATCAATGAACACTTTTAATGAATGAATAGCTTCTGGATAATTTCTTCTAGCTTGACTACTTTCTGAATCTTCTATGCTTTTTGAATAAACTGAATAGTTTGAATCAAGCAATAGATTTTGGGCAGCTTTTATACCCATTGGTTCTATTGATCATCTACAAATTTTTCTAGAATTTTGTAAGATTAGCATCTCAAAATAGCCAGGTTTTTTTAAAAAAACATTTTTAGATTCCATGCTAATTACTTTTATTACAATGCTTAATTTTTTTATTACAACAGATTAAAATTTTATTTGTAGATTAGGCATTGCTCTACAAAGTTTTAAAATAATTTTATACAAAAGATAAAGGAATTCTTTTATAAAGTTTACTTTTAAAACAAAAATTTGACATTACTTTTAAATAAAATTATTGTATCAATTCATATGTGTGGATGTATACATGCGATCGCACTTTTCTAAATACGTTTACTTAAATTACTTTTTAAATTAATTTACAAACAGAAATTTTAGCTGAAATCTTCCTCTTCTAACATATATAGTTTTGAGACATAGCAAAGTATCCATCTCAATACATATATACACAGAACTATAGATAGCAAAATATTTATTTTATATTTTTAATAGAATTAAGATTTAAAATAGGCAAAACTCTCTCCATACAGTAGTACCACTCTAAGCAAGACAGAGTAATCAATGGATGCCAGAAGGCTTGTGCATAAAATCCCTATCTAGTGACTACTCATTCAATATCCCCAGACTAGTTTCTGGCTTGTGGCCTTCGTCAGTGAGGAGCTTTGGATCTGAGAGCACTGCATCTAGATCTTAAGAGCTAATGCAACCCTCCAGCAGCCACCTTTTATCTCTACATAACTACAAAACTATGAGATAAAATTGAAAACACAAGATATTTTCAATCTAAGATCAGTAGCTTATATAGTCATATGGGTCTGAACTCAGTTCAGAATCCAGACATTTTGGGGTCTTTGGCTCTTTTACAACCATAGCCACCACCTTCCTACAAGGCAGGATTGGTATTAAGCCTTAAAACATCACATGATCACTATCTTCCATGCTTGCTCATAACTGTTGTTAAAATAGACAAAACTCTCTCCATACAGTAGTGCCACTCTAAACAAGACAGAGTAATCAATGGATGTCAGAAGGCTTATGCATAAAATCCTTATCTAGTGCCTACTCATCCAATATCCCCACTAGTTTCTGGCTTATAGCCTTCATCAGTGAGGAGCCTTGGATCTGAGAGCACTGCACCTAGATCTTAGGATCTATTACAACCCTCCAGAAACTAGTTTGGGAATATTGGATGAGTATGCACTAAATAGGGATTTTATGCACAAGCCTTTTGGCATCCATTGATTACACTGTCTTGCTTAGATTGGCACTACTGTATGGAGAGCGTTTTTCTTATTTTAACAACAGTTATTATCAAGCATGGAAGATAGTGATCATGCGATGTTTTAAGGTTTAATTAAGATTTACAATGTGAGAGAGGGTAATGTTGAAGTTTTGAAAAATTTCCAAATCTCAAAAATGTTTGAAAGTGTATTTATATTTTCCATGGTCTCCTAATCATGCAATTTCAATATCAATTGAATCTGAAAGGATCATTACTAAACAATAAATGAAAAGTTGATATCTATCATTTCATGAGAGTTCAAAATTGTTCCCCATAAAGAATGATTTGATATTTTTCTAATTGTTCAAAATTATGTAATTCAACATCAATATTACAAGCAGTTCTTAATATACATGATTTTCTAAACCTCATTAAGGAAAGTTTTATATATGTTCATTCAACTACTGTCTATACTCTATACATCAGTCTTTCAATATCTATTGCATTTGGTTCCAAGTCACCCCATAGATATTTGAAACCATAGATGATAGCAAACTATATAATATACCTGTTTACATAAGCACACACACACAATACAATTAAATTGTATAAATGTACACATTAGGATATCAATAAAAAAAATAGAATAGTGCAATTATAAAATGTAAATAGAGGCATAAATCGAGGAAAAGAGCAATCACATAACTGAGTGTAGCTGTTAGAAATGTTTTCTCACATGGACAAGCACATGTATGCAATTTACTAATTTAAAGTTTTGAATTTTTATTTAATATTTTTTTCAACTTGATTTATCTGCAGATATAGAGACAGAGTATGTTTGTATTTTTATTTTTTTTTTGTAACCAAAAAGCAAAATTAATAACTATTATCAATTTTTTTTTATCTTTAGAAATGTTTGTTGTTATTATTATTTATTCATGTTATTTTCACATTTTGTCATTCATCTTATCTAGATGCAATATCAAATAAATATCAATTTTTCATTTCAACATCCATTCTGTATTTCTTTTCATATTTGCGAGAAACATTCCTCATGTCTTTAGCACTTCATTTCTAAATCTAAGTCTCACAACATAATTTTCTTATTTAACATCCACTTTTAACCTTTTTTTTCTGTTCTCTTTGCTGCTCTTCTAATGGATTCTTTCAGGATGTGAGTAATCTTTTTTCTTTCTATGCTTAAGTTTTTATTTTTAAAATTTTTCTTTATTTACATTGTAAGTAGCTTAATTTGATATATTTTATGTTATTTTTTATTTTCAAAATAATTGAGCACAAAAAAAGTTGCAATAATTTATATATATATTAGAAACTATATTTTTTATGGAAATATAGTATGAAATGAAATGAATTAAAGTTATCTCCATAAATGTAATTTTATCCTAATTTGAGCATTTTAATGATGTTTACTGTAATATATCTATGTGTGGAAAGAGTAATTATGTAAATTCATATCCTACTGTTAATCTGCTAATCTTTTTAATTTGGAAATGAAGTAGTTTGTAATGACTTTGCTACAGCAACTTCATTAAAAAATGAGATACCCAAGGTTTCTTGAAAACATATGTAGATCTTTGCATTTACTTGAATACATTCACATTTTTTTTTAGAAAAATAGTCTACTAAGGTTTTACTCAATAGATAGAGCTTCTTATTTTTTAAAAAATGTCAGTTGTATAAAAGACAGCTATATGAGAGCAAAAGCAGCTGTGGCAGATTGGAAGCCATTGTTGAATGTCAGCTAGATCTGAAGTAATTTTTAAAAATGGTATATAATCTCAATATTTATTCTTTATAATAATTTTAGAAATGGTTCTTATACATAATTTGAGATTTTCTGCAGGCAAAAAATAGTGTTTAATTATTCAGATTTTTTTTTTTTAGTGACCAAGTTGTAAAAATATTTATGTATAGCATTTTGATTTAATATTTTTATATCTTTTTCACAAATTCATACTTCAATGAAACCCTATATCTTTTGATTTTTTTTGCACAATGTTTTGTTAGACTTGAAAATAAAGGGTACATAGCTAAAGGGGTAATATTTCAGAGATTGTCTTTCTTCAGTACTTGAAACCCTCATGTGCTTAAATACCTACTTGTAAAAGCATTCACTTGTATACAATGTAACAACTGTTTTATTTTGCATAAATAATACTATGGATATTATAAGGAGTGTCTGATCAAAAATTGTAGCTAATTTCATAATCTTATGATAGAATTTAGAAAAGTCAAATTGTAGCATGCATTTTGTTTGGGAATTGTATACAAAGTTGCTAATCTTTTAATATTACCATGCTATTATCATAGTTAATGTTTGAAGAGGACAAAAATACACCTTTTTAAAATTAATTGTGATTGAAAATTAACTTTGTTTGAATAGCACTAGCAAATTTTACCCAAGATTGTAATTAAAATACAAAACTGCAAATGTGCAGATCACTGCAGAGGTCATCCACATTTGAGTAATTCAATGCGCATTAAAACTATTCATTGAGAGTTCCCAGACAGAACATTTACAGTTAAACTACTATTTAAATCATGAGTTTCTGATGTGGTTTTTAAAAAGTGAAAGTAATAGTATCATGAATGTTAGTACTGAGCAGAGGATGACTGAAGTGATATCTTTAATATTTAAAAAAAAGTCTATCAACCAGATCATTGTCTCTCACTTATGAAATATGGTGAAGCTACTATTTTAATTTTGAGTATTCACATAACAGTATTTTTTGGGATTAATCTTTGTTGTGCATGGACAGATTTCCAACTATCATTTTTTAAATATATTCAACAACTTTACTATTGCTTTAATGGTGTTAAGGATGGTATTAAATATCTTTCATGGATATTCTAATCATCTGATTTCAGTTTCAAGCTCTCTATATGTCCTTTCTGAACAACCAAAGGAAAGTCTATATTTTATATTAATATTTTTTAGAAAATATATGGATAAGATATTTGATATTAAATTACACTTTTATAGCATTATGTCTACATAGATCAATCTGTGAATAATAAATATCTTCAATTAATTACTTATTGATTGTTTATTCTGTTTAATTGACAACTCATAATATAATTTTTCATAATTCTCCAATATAATTTTTAAATTTCCTGAAAGACCTTGCCATCTTGTTTAATTGTACTGTCTATTACATTATACTTGTAGCAGTATTTTATTAGTAAAAGCAGTTTTTGTTGACCCTTTTAGAGTTACCCTATGATAATTTTTTTAATGTATAGAGAGACTACTTATTCCATGTAAACGATATTCAAATTTCCATAAAATATTTATTTAGAATGTTGTTCCTCTTCATTTATTTTACATGTTCTATCAAATGAAAGTGCATTCTTACAATAGTAGATGCAATATCATTATATCGAGTGATTCAAAGGATATAATAATTGGCCTTGTGAATGTGCAATTATATTTTTGAAGCATTTTTCATTGCCTTATTGTTACAGAGTATATATTCCATTTCCATGCAACAACTTTGTCAAAATTACATCTGTCTATACATAACTAGTCCAATAGCTTCATCAATAAAATAACTATCTTTAATTTGTTAAGGGTATCAGCTGCATCTGGTGTCTGTTCTTATTTTCATATCCAAATCTGCCTTTTTACCTAAAAAGCTATTAAGTTATATAATTTTATTCATATTTTCAAGTTGATACTATCCAAAACAAAAGCTGAAGATATTTCTTACACCACTGTCTTATCAGCATGTGTGTTTATTAAACATCAGTTATTAGACAAAAGTCTCTGTAAGGTGTATTTAAAATATTAAGATTGTACTATGAATTATTCTTTAAATTGTCAAAAATAGTGCATAGGATTATCATATAGTAAATTTATAAACTAAGAAGTTCTTGTTTTTTTGTTTTAATTAATTCATATTAAAAACTTCATTATAAAATATTTATTACTTCATGTCTGTTTCCTGAATCTGCCTAGAAACTATTCTGAAAGTCCCTTTTATAAAAATGGAAACACTTGTATGGTTAGTAAAAACATTCCTCATAGGTGTCTGTTTATTTCAAATGTTTCAGGTATTTTACAAGTAGTACTAATACTTTTAATCATATAGATGTATATTTTGAGGAAATGTCTCTGTTCTTTCTGGTTTGGTACACTGATAGAGTTTCAGATCATGGAGCATAAGGTTCTCAGATGATACCAGTTCTGGCATTTCCAATGCTCAAACATCTTCTGAACTCCTGAGCAATAAAATCATCCATTTATTATTTTTATATTTAGTAAATGTTCCTGGAACTCATTATACAAACATGATAATTTAAGTCAATTTCTTTGAGAAAATCGACAAAAGCAATATATAAATTAGTCCTTTTCTCATGAATTTTTTTTCTATTCACTTGGCAACTAAAAATATTTTTTTGGATACTTTATAAGCACATTAAGTTACTCATCTATAACTGGAAAAAAATTGTTCATTGAAAATTTGTAATGAATATGTTTACTGAAGTGGATAATCATATAACAGTGATATTCCTCAATAATTTTTTTAGTCTGTTTATTTTTAATAAATTGAAATAATTTAAGATTATGCACAATTCATTGTTTTTTCATATATTATAATTAATTGTAATAATTACTGCAATGATATTACAATATAGTATATCTTATGAAATTCTTATGTAGGTTGTTAAAACTAGTTATCTTATAGATAGATATGACTAAACTTGCAAATAAACTAAGTAAAATCAACTTTATATAAAAATAATTTTATCATTTTCTAAAGATCCGGCAGTAGTTATGAAGATTAGAGGGTTGAAACTATTTCTATTTACAATTTTAGAAGTTTGATTTTATGTAGATTTAAAATATTAGTTCATATAGTTCATATTGTTTTATGACAAGATCATTTCATTACTAAACTACTTTAATAATGCTTTATAATGAGCATCACAATCTATTAAGAACAGAATTTCCACAATTATCTGAATAAACTAACCTTCTTGTATCTCAATATAGTCTACTAAATGAATTTCTTTACCTCTTACTCCGAAGACCTTTTATGAATAGTAGGTCAAACATTGATATTTCATAAAAGTTGAAACATTCTATTATCAATAGTTTTGCAAACCTTGATCAGTGAGTATCTATTTGTTATGTCAAATTTTTGTAGACCATGTGAAAATGAATTTATCATTGATATGAGAGGACATTATTTTCAAGTTTATTAAAATGTCTTTAAAAGATGTTATTTGTAAAAAATTATTGTAACATCTGAAGATTATTACTTCATAAATTTTAATATATATACTCAGCACTATATATTTAGTAGCTGTAATTTTTTTCCAGGGTTATTACAATTTGTAGAATCTATGTATTCAAATAATATTAATATTTCCCAGACATTTTTTTCATATTCTAAGAGCAATACTCTTCCTTTCTCCAGAGTAGCCAGTTGATAGTAATATCATTATATCCATATCTTTAGATCTGTTTCTGGTTTTTGCCTTCATCAATGAAGATTTAAAACTTAAGTCATGATTAATGCGCATGCATTTATACATCCAATAGTCATCTTACTTTTTTATATATTACATAGCTAATATCCTAAAAATTAAAAATAATTTTTGAATCCAACAGACTTACTTGTCTAGTTATATGGATATGACATTAGATTATTAGCTATATATTTTAATAACCCTAGTTTTATGATAATTGTAGGCCCTTTTTCTTTTTTTGTCTAGAATGGTTAGAATTGATTAAACATCATAATATTTTTTCACCTTATATTAAGAGTAAGATCTGAATGCCATATATGATGGTTTATTGATTTTACACAAATGTATAATATTTATAAAATGAACAAATGATTATTTCTCCATTTATCTTGTTTATATATTTTTTAAAAAATTTAATCAGTGTCACTCAAATCAGATCTAGAGAGTATATAAATCATATTCAGGGTGATGTCCATTATACCATTGCATATGAATATAGATGTTGGTTTAATATGTCAATCCATTTTTTTCAAAATTATTTTGATATTTTGTAAAATCTTTATAATTTTTTGAATGAAAAGCAGTTGTTTAAAGTATCTTTATTTATTGTTAAAACTAATTAATAGTTAATTATTCTATAATAAGCAATTAAATTATATGCCACTCAGGTCAGGTCATGATAAGACATAAGAGCACTGGAAATTGCAAAAAAAAAAATCAAAAAAAAATCACAGTAATGCCATCTAGTGCAAGCTCTAGTAATCAATAGATGCTAGAAAGTCAAGCACCATATGTTTTATTCAGTGCTTTCTCATCCTATACCACCAAACATATGGATTTGAGGAGGCTAGGAAATGTGGTGCACAACCTTCTATTAACTATTGATTACTATAATTTTCACTACGTGGCACAGTACATCACATATGTAAGCATAAAGAAAAAGTGATCATGTTATGAGCACTGGAAGTGACTGAGTTGATTTGTGATCCATGGGCTTTTAACTTTTGAATCTTCCATTTTCTATGTCTGCATTAATCCCTACAGACACTTAATTTTAATAGCTAAGAGAGAAACTCTGAAAAATCATCAATCCAAAATTAGAAGGTTTAAATAAAAATACCAAAGTTAATAATTCAGAAATCTCAGACTTATTATCATTAATAATCAATCACATACAATGGTAAAAGCCTATACATTAAGGGAAAAAATATGTATGGCAATATATATAAGTAGCCTGTGTAGATCTATTGCTTAGCAGTCATAGTTAAATTATTATTATGAGAATTTGCTCATAATTATTTACAATCTTTTGAATCAAACACAAATAATAGTGGATCATTTGTAATGGATTTATTGCTATGTTTCATTTCTAAAAAGGTTTTCTGGTGTAACAAATACTCTATTAGACTAATATTTCTGTACTATTAAACTAATATTTCTGTACTCCTGTTAACAGAAATTGAAGTTGTTTTAATACATAAAATATTCTACTCACATTGTTCTTTTAAATCTTGGGTTATTCTTTGAATCTTTTTTTTTAAACATCCTTACATATATTATCTTGGAATCTAATCTCACTTCTATGTTTCAACCATCTTTTATATTTATTTTTAAAGATTATTTCTATAATATATGTATATATTGTACAACACATAAAATATATTTACTACAATTTATAAATATCATCAATATAACAACATTTTTTTTTACATAATATATACTTTTACTTTTTTTTAAATATTTGTCTTCATTATTATGTTTATTACATTTCATACTTTTTTAGAACAAATTTTTATATTCTAAATTTCTCTGCATATTTAGTTTTTTAAACTATCAATTCTTTAAAAATGTCTACTTTCTTTATATATATTTAACTTTATTCTTAATTATTAAATTACTTTTAATTATTTATTGTTATTTTCCTATAATTATTTACATACTATTATTTCTGTTGAAAATTGCCTCTTTTTCTATGAATAATTAGTTGTTCTCTAACTTCTGTATATGCTTTAACATTTTCTATCATTTTGATTTCAGATTTCAAATGCTTATATTCTTTCATATGTAAATATTTATTGGAATTTATGCCCAAGCTTTGGTGTTGTCGTAACATAGTTAATAATTTATTTTTGTTGTTCTTATTTATGAAAAATTTATTATCACTTTTATAATGTAATAATTCACTATATAAATAACAATTATGATTTCCAATTTCATTTTTTTCTAGTATTTTTCAATTTATTTAAATTCACTTTATAGTAAGCGTTTATTTGCTTTCTAAGAAAAGATTAACTTATTTAAATTTGAAATAATAAACGACTGAGCAATGCTTTCGAACTAGAGGGTCATATTCATAATTCATAAACTCAGCTGCAGACATTATTATTGAGAGAGGTTTGAAAGCATTGTTCAGCTATTTATTATTTAAAGTTTAAATAAGTTAATCTTTTCTTTGGAAGCTAATAAACATTTATTATAGAATTATATAGTAAATGAAAAGAAATAAAAATTGTTATAGAATTAAATCCATTTTCTTTTTATATATTGATTTAATTATCAATTTAATTTTTATACTTTTTATTTATGTATTTTATTATTTTACTTATTTTATAAAAACTACTTTTTAATTGATTAAAACTATTATAAATTTCTTTATTTTTACTTTTTCTAATAGTATTTTTAACTATTCTTTTTATTCACTCTGTATTTTTCTTTCACATACTTTATGAATTAATCCACTAGGATAATCATTTTACCTTGCCTCATTATTTAGTATATCAATATCTTTTTTTTTAATAATTATTAGAACACAGTTTTATTGCTCTATTTATTCTACTTATATCTGAATCCCAATTACTTATAAACCATAAAAAGTGATTTTTCTAAAAATAGCTATTTCAATATATATTTTATTTATTTACTTATTTTAACTTGCATTCATATAATCAATCATATTATTTACTTCTTTTTCTTCAGTAAATTGAATACTATTATCTATTCCATGTAATTATTTTATAAAAAAAATCAGTAAGTCTTTATTTGCATTGATGTGGTTTAAGGCAAAAAAAAATCTACCAATTATGTTTAGCTTACAGTAATTCTATCTTTCATCTAGTTGTGGGATATATATCTCTACTTTTACTTAGACAGTAAATTTAAATTTTTTACTTAGTTTTGGTTGGTCAATTATATGTTAGGCATTGGTTTAAAAACAAAACATTATTGATATACAGTATAGCTTTCCTATCAGTCAGCTAGAATACAAAATGCAAGATTTATTTGACCTTTTTTCACTTTTCATCCTAATATTACTAGGATATAATCTTTACTTATGTCAGTGGAAATCTATATGCTATTTACAGATATTTTCCATTATTAATTATAGGTTTGTAATATGAGGCGACTGCAGATGATACAGTCAAATCTAGAGAGTTTATATGAGATATAACAGTGAAGAGTTGAAAGTGAAATATATGGGTAAGAAAATAAACAGTATTGACTTAATATCAATGAAAGGAATATGAGGCATAAATGCAGTTTGGATGGACATGTTTCTTATAGAATTGATATTATTTGAAATTTGAAGTATTAATCCTTCTATACATTACCAGATTTAATTGCTCACCCTGGTGAGATTTATTATAAGCTTTTCTCTTTTGATTTTTGTATTAAACCATTATTCTATAGCAGAATTCAATAAATTGAACTCGATTTGGTAGTAATATACATTTGCAAATAAAAAAAAATTCCAAAAATTCATATTTGAATTTTGCAAATATTGTAAAATTGATTTTGTAAAGATGCATTTGTTAATGACATATTTGGCAAAGCAGAGTGTCTTAAAAAATGAATATCTTTTTAAATTGAAATTTGTTCTTAAAATTTGAATGAAAAAATATTAATCTCTGATAAATATGTCAAACTCTGCTTTAAAATATTGAGATTGTTTATTAATTTTTGGAATAATTCAAATTATTATAATATGGTGTCTGCAGTCATATATTAACCATTAAATGCATAAGATGGGGTAATCAGTACACCATAGTTTTCTTTTTTAATGTTATTCTTGAAGTTATTACCTTAATATTTTTAAAAACAAACATATACACAAATAACAGTGTATAAATGTAATTATTGTGTAAAAATAATCATGAATCTTAATAAGCTTCACAAAATAATGTGTTCAATTAATCCAAAAACCTTCTCGAAATAATCATGCAAATAGTGTGGACCTTGATAACAAAGGATGATGTCAATCAAAGAGGAGAAGACACTACTAAACTCTTGTTTAACCTCTATTGGATTTTATTGAGTGAGGTAATAAGGCTATTTTCTGAATGAATATTATTATTCAAGAAAACTGAATTAAACTTGAATAGATTATTAATCTCCAGTGATATAATATGTAGATATGATGAGAGCCATAACTTTTTGATGCTATATGAGAATGATTCTTAAAAGACATTTGTTTATGCAGGTTGTTTCTATGGTACCAATATTTGTCATTATCATGTATTTAGAACTTTAATCTGTTAATCATAGTTGTAATGAACTTTTACAGATAATTGATTATTGCTCTGAGATTTATTTCACTAGGGAGATTTTACTATTGATAGACTATACATATCATATATATACTTTTAGAACATTTGCACCTCCATACATTCTTGAAACATATAAAGACACCTGAAAAGAATAAATGATCTCTTTTCAGTTGGATGGACATATGTTATGGAATAGAAGTTTTAAGTATATTTAAAAGGTTATTATCCATGGAAAAATAAATATGAAATTGAATTATTCCATATCTGCCTGTTTAAGTAGAAAACAGATGTATTAACTTTTAATTGAAGTTTATATTAATCTACAGTTTAATAAATGATTATTAATAATCATTAATATATTTGTCTGAAGTGGATGGTGTCAAAGTTGTGAGTATAAAAAGTTTGGCACTTGTAAAACAAATAATGATATATATATATGTAAAATCATCAATAACATTCATGAGATTATATGTAATAATCTCAATGAATTCCAGCATTTTTTGCAGTACTTACGTATCTTAAATAATGTCAAACTATTCAATAAACAAAAGAACAGACCCTATTTTACAGTAATTGAATGTATATCAGATATATATAGCTTCATCAGACATTTTGGAGACTTAAGCACCCATGAATCATGTAGGAATAACAAACCTAGTTTTTTATATTACAGTTGTTTTATGATTTATTTATTATATTTGTAAACACATGATCACCATTAAAAACAGATTCATATCTATTTTCAAAACACTAATTACTTGCTATGTAAGCCAGAGACAATTTCTGGAGTCATTTCCAACGTCATACGTCTTTGAAAATATTAGGAATATGAAATTAAATATATAATCAACAATCACATGTATGGAGATTATATGTCATTATTTTTAGGGCGAATCTCAGTACTTTCTTGCAATGCATAACTTAAATTTTGATAAACATTCTTTAGTGTAAAAAAAAAACCATATATATATGTAATTTTAAAGAATTGAAAATATTTTTAAAATTTATATACAATTATCCTCCTATCTTCCATTTCCAATATTGTTTTCTTTTTTTTTTTTTTTTTGCAAAAGCTAAATTAAAATTTACATTGAACTAAACAATTTTCAAATTTTTTAAATAAAAAGACATGCCAATTTCCTTTTAATATCCTGAAACGTTACATTATGGTAAATATAGTGAAAGGCATTTAAACTCAGAAAATGTTTTGATTGTAAATTAAAATGTCAAATAAGTTAGAGAGTAGATAGTTAAATGTTTTGTGAGAAATTAAGTGATTGGATGAAATTAAATTAATGAAAATATGCAGTAATTATTTTCATTTTTTTTTCCCAGTTTTTTTTACATATATATTAATTGTTTGTTAATAATATATATATTTATTTAAATTGTGATGCATAATCATGTTTTTAAAAGTAACTTTTGTCAGAGTGAAGTTTATCGTTTTTTTTTTTTTTTTAAATGTATTAAACAATAAAAAATAAGGAATGGAGAATGTTTTTTAAAAAAGCTTCATTCTTTTGAATATTTTAAGACCAGGTCTAAATAAAGGGGGGAAAAGATTCAGGAAAAATTGACAAATATTGAATTATAATGTTAAACCTTCAATATTTAATTTAATTTTTTTAAAATTTGAAATCAATAGAAAACATAACTTATTAGGTAGACAGTAAGACAACCTTAAATAGCCTACTCTGGTCACATGGTTTAATTCTAGGCCCTATAAATAACAAAGAAGAAAAAAGCATTAACCACCAGGTGCTTTCTATTTTGAATAATAAGTTTGAACATTTTTAAATTCTTGTTTTACTCTTTAGTTAAGAATAGTTAAATGCCCAGTTGTCAGATAACATTGAATGACTATATGAGATGATTGTGGACTGACTACTTCCAAGATAAATTCCAAGCCTATTTATGCTAACTACTCACCCTAAATGTATCCACAAACAAGATTAAAACATTTTTTGGTAATATTATATTGTAATAATATTAACTACATTACTTAAAAATGATAGAAAAAATGAAAAGAATTTGGTTAAATTTTTGACAAGTTTGAAAATAGTGTCATACTAAAATGATAGTGATAAATAAGACCAAAACTTTATAAGGAACATTATATATCAAATTCTATTTTCTCATTAAGCATGAACATTAAAAAATTATTTTTCAGTATTTTAGTAGACCTTATAAACCTCTTATTATATATTGTGAGCATTATCGTCGATATTTTATGCTCAATACTGTAATTCAAATTTAAAATTAATCTATGTTATTAAATCAAAGCTGTATTATTATTGCTAACAGCTTTCAAGTACTCCATTACTGGGCAAAGAGTTTTCTAATGCCTCTCCTTATAGAAAAGATAAAGAAGAAAACATTACTCATTAGGTTAGGTATTTACTGGAAGATGAATATGTGCTTTTTTTTAAATTTATTTTTATTTTATCTTCTAGCTAAGAATATATAAGATACACATTTATTGTTTATTATTAGTTGGTTTGTTACGTTGGCTATGAGTCAATTACCAGGTGTTAACCAAAGTCACATACATTGCAGGAAGATACATTAAGAGAAATCAATTAAAGATTAATTTTTGTTGATCTCTGTCCTTTCCTTGAATATATGTATTGTTCTGTATGTTTTGATGCTGTAGTAGAGTGGAGACTCTTGACTTTACATCCATGAATTGCAGGCCAGAATTGTTCCTTTCTGTGCTCAAATTTCTTATGAATTCGGAGCAATAAACTGTTCTATTATTATTTTCTTATTCCATATATAAATTACTACATATAAGTTAATGATTATAGGTCTACACATAATATTAAGGGGGGGGGAGTTATATTAAAAAAATTGTTAACTGCTTTATAAATTATATTTATCTAACTAAAGTTCATAATTAAGTGATGCCAAAATGGAAATTAAATAAAGTTGAAACAATTAAACAATCTGAAATAAAATAATAGTGGCTTTTTATTTTGTTGTTATCGGCAATAAGCTTGAATAATCAATGACTTCCAAACTGATTTTTAGCATTTATCTTTGGAATTCAAATCTACTAAAGCCTCTAAAAATTATTGATTACGCAAACTTACTGTAGATGGCGCTAGGATAGTATTTGATATGAGCTGTAGGGTTGTAATTTGTTACTATTTATGAAATCTTTGTGACGTTCAATAAAAACTATTATTACTATATATACAATCATTGATATTATTTTTATTTTTCAGTCTTTGCTCACTTTTTTATTCTATTGTTTTAATTCTATAGGATTCTGCCATTGTCATATTTTCATCTTCATTTCTGACTATCTATAATTTGTTTGTTTTTTATTTTTTTGTCTTTTTTTCATTTTTTTTTGAGTTATAATGCTCTTAGTCATTTTTGAGAAGTTTCCAGTGATGATATAATATTGTCTTGTTATATTTTACCTGATTCCATGATATCAGCTAGTAATTGTATCATCTTTATTTTTTAAAAAAAATAACTTTCATCTCATTATTATGAGCCATTATAGTTTTGCTTGCATTTTTCAATTATATTTTGTTGACATATGGTTTGTTGCAGTGGTAGAGAGTATCAGACTTCAGAGTGCAAACCCAGCTCTGTCACATAAGGTGCTCAGACTTTTTATGAACTCTTGGTTGCAGGAAATTATTAACTTTTTTAATAATCTTTTAGAAAATTTCTTATATCTCAGTAGTCTAAATCTGCTATTAAAATTATCTTTCTATTTATTGTTTTCTGAATAATTGGCCTTGTATTGGTAGAAAATTCATTTCTGGTTATTGCCTTTTTGTTTCTGCTAATTATATTCTGTTTTTAGCAAAGTGTTATTTTTTATTGAAATTATTTAAAACATTTTTAACATTTTGCAGTGATTGATCAATTTTATTTTAAATTCAGTGAGGTATTTCCAAAGACTAAGGATATCGACTGTTATTAAATTAAAAGTATAATGTACTAAGTCATTATTTTGTTTGAATGATATATATATATATATCTTTAGATATAATAATGCTAACTTCAAATGTTTTGAGATTTTGTACTTGAGTTTTGTTTTTTTAAAATAAATATAACTGAATTTATATCACTGACGCTTCATGACGTTGACTCTATATTGCACATGTAATAGTCATCATTAGTATGTATTTTTATTAGAGCTTTTTAAATTTACCTTTTAGAAGTTATCTTCTACTTAAAAAAGAGTATTGTGTCATAGTGATTAGCATATTCAAATGCCATTCCCATGACCCAGATTTTAAGATTGGGCTTGATGAACCTTGAAATTGTTTCCAGATCCCTAAACTAACTCAATCCTTTTTTTAACTGATCGGCCCATAGTCAACTCCAGTAGCTATCCAATGTATGATTTATATCATTAAAAAACAGTTAGATAATTCCAATATAAATAACAATCAACAAATTCAAACTGTTATCAAGGCAAAATTCTTTTAACAATAAAGGTGGAATACTTATATATATTGTACCCTCACTTCTCGATATATGATATAACTTAAAATATGACTAGCTCAATTAAATCGTTATGCTTAGCTAAAATATGTATAACTATCTTTAATATATTCTTATAATACTATATCTTATCAGATTTATTATAACTTATCAAAAATTAATATAGTCCAATATCATCTACTAATTAAATAAGTATTTACTAAAATCATGAGACTGTGAAGTGAAGTTACAATTGGTAATTGAATTTACATTGAGCCAATGTCTTCCCAAGACATTATCTCAATGGCATAAGAATACTAATTACATCTTTATTATTTCATTACTACATCTACAGCACTCTTATGTCTTTTATAAATTAACTACCTTTCATAATAATAGATAAATAAATCTCAATCTTTTGTTAAGGAAATATAATTAAATAATCTCAGGTTCTTCTAATTATCTTAAAGTAATAATAATTCGTGCAGATAGGAATGATAAGGGATTTAATATCAAACCTAAATACACCTAACTTACTCCAATAACACTAACTAACAAGAATAATCTTTAGTGTATAACTTAATCTTATCTATTTTTATTATACTATTAATCATTAAGAAAATAAGTAAATCATATACATGTCTTTCATTTCCATATAGCATCTTAATTTTAAAATATACTAAATTCTTATAATTTAACAATCTGTGGCAATAAATAATATTATACTCTTATATTGTGCATTATAATTACTTTCTGACCATCATAATATTATATGTTAATGTCAATCAATTTCTATAAATTATATTAAGAAAATATTGTGTTTCTTTCTAAAATAATAATAATAATAAATTCATATTGTGCAAATATTATGTTTATTCAAATTATCTGTTGTCAAATGCTGTGGTGTAAAATAATGAATTCGACACATTTTAAAACAACTTAACAAATTTATTTACATCAACTTTAACCAATAACTTATTTACACTATTTACATTAAAAGTGGAAACCAAAGAAAATAAAAAAATAAGAAAAATAATAATACAAGTTTTTTTTTACACTGTTACTATTTCCATAATCATAAATAAATAATTTATACATTCTTTAAATGTTTTATCAACAACATTTAATTAAGTTGATGAACTTAAATTTTAATAGATATCATTTTGTCATCAATTAATACAAGAAAATTTTATGTAAAATATCCTAAAATGTAGCACATGTAAATAAACAAACGTTAACAATTAAAATGCTACTTCACCTAAGTATTTCTGCTATTTATATTATAATGTACTAATATGTATTACATTTACTATTAGCATTACTCCAATGTCAAATAATGTATAAACTGATATAACTTTGTGATATAATAATAATTATTGATTATAATTATTTATTTCATTCTAATGTAATTTCATACTACATGTCTTACCAAAATATGCAATACGTATATGTTCTTTTAAAATAATCTTTAAAATTATTCAACAATTACCGATTTTATAAGGTATTATATTAAATAAAATTCTATGATTCTTTTCTATTTAAACTATTACTCTTCTTAACTTGTTATTCCTATTCCTTCCTAATAAACTTCTATCTACAAATATCATTTTAACCTTATTCAACTTCAGAAAAACAGATGACCAATTTTTTTTAAAAAAAAAAAAAAAATAATAATTATCCAAACTCTCTTATACCTCATCATCTATATCCGATAAACCTTCAATCAAAATATAAATTTCTATGTAAAATTAACTTAACTTATCTAATAAAATAAAATAAAAATATAGATTTTTATATCTCTTACTAACTTGAAAAGAAAAATAAATAACTTATACTAATATAATAAATCTCATTCCTAATATTGTAACAGAAACATTAAAATTTATCCACGAAAGAATCATATAATTGTTTCTAGATTTCTCATATTACGTTGTATTAAATTTACATCATAAATTCAAAGTATGCATATTAAAATAAAACTGTTATTACTAATCTTATGCGTGTATATTATTTAAATATTTATACATTCATTCAACAATCAAATAATATTTGGTTGATCTAAAGAAAAACATATCAAAATACATCAAATTATTATTATTATATAATTTTTACCATAAATGATACTCTAATGTACAGTCCGCCATACGATGTCCTCCAGGATTATAGTTTTACAAAATAATTTCACATTTACACTCAACAATTATTCTTTAAAATATTACGTGTCGTATAATTATAAAAAAATATACTTTATGCAATGAAATGTTATATTAATATTTAGTTATTTTTTTTAAAATGTAAATGTACCTTTCCTATCTTTAACAAATCAATAATTAATTAAATATTTATGTTAGTTAATAAATAAAAAACATATTACATAAAATCCAACGGTGTCTTCTTTCACCCATAATTGTTCTTTTTCCTAGGCACAAACTTTCACCAAACATTACTTCCTTTTCCGGTACATCACGTGTTTTAAAAGTTTTTATAAAAAATGAAAACGTTCTTTTTTTAAAAAAAATAAAATAAAAGTCAGTTCCACCATAAACAAAATAAAATTAAAATAGTTTATAGGATCCGGATTCATTTCTTTAAGGAAAAAATTATTTAAAAGTTATTATCTTTTAGAATTAGTCAATAGTTTATAAATTCTTATTTAATTATTCTAAATTGACTTGGATATCCACGTATATTTTATTTGCGCATTCCTTAACAAATATCTAGGTAAGATTAATTTTAAATTCTTCTGTACGACCAGCGTTCAGACCTTATTAATATAAAAATTTTATTTATAGGTATTTCTTTACCAGTTAAACTTCCAATTTATTTGCCTTTTAAAACTATTAAAATTTAGTCTTTTGAACCACAAAGACTTCACAAGGCAAGTATTTATACAATTACTGTTAATTACCATATCTTTACTAAGATATATACCTAAATTTATAATTTACAAATACTTTCTTCATAAAGAAGTATTTCTCTTTCTTTAAAATATTTGTCTTTATAAAAATTAATTACAATTAACTTTTAAATTTATATAATGTCCTACATATTACTTTTATCCATCTAGTAATTCTCCTAGTTAATCCAGCGTTTGTTATATTTTTAGTATAAAGTCTCCAATACATTTTATCCTTATACGATGTCTTCATGACTATTTGATAGTAAATTGAGCTTCGATAGAGACGATCAATAGGAAACTATAATTAAATTAGCACTGCATATTTGACGGTAAAACTTTTTATAAATTATTTAAAACCACTCTCTTATAATTTTTAAAATGACTACGAGAGCGTCTATAATTTTACTTAGCTATCTCTAATAGCACACTTTACTTTAAAAATTACAATCATAATCCCCTCCGAACAATTGAACCTTGGTTTTATACCGGAATCAACTTCCCACTTGATTGGTAAATTAAACAATCAACTTGCTAGCTTATTTACATATTTTACCAACAATACAGAATTAAAAATAAATAATGACTTATTTAATATTTATTATTTATTACATTATTAAATTCTTAAATTAATCTTTATCATTTATTTAAATCCATTAAACATTTTTTTAAAATATACTTTCTTACTTTATTTCACTTTTAACTTTTATAAGATTATTTTTATAAACAAACTAAGTCTATTTTTATTCGTTATGTTTTTTTTTTTTAAAACAGCATTTTAAAAATCAGATTTAATGTTTCACATTAATTATCTTTATTTTTATCTCGTGATAGCCAATATAATACTTATAATTTTTTATAACAGAATTTTAAAATAGTTTTGGCAACTTTACTAAAAAAACTCACAAGCATGTGTGTATATGTCTAACTAACATCTGTTTTACAACACAGATACAAACGCTTGTAATAATCTAAAAATAAACTAACAATTTCATTTTTTAAAAATAAATATTTTTAAAATAAACAATATATTATAACAACTTTTAAAATAATAATTCGATATTATTAAAATCAAATATTAATCTTCTATTATGTACTACTAATAATTAAAATATTTATATACACCTATTAAATATTAATCTTTATCAACAATAAATATATGCATTTAATTTTAACTTGTCTTTTTAAAAACTTTTAGCTTTAAACATTTATTTATTAAATTTATTAATGCAGTATTAATTATGGCCAGTTTTCCCAACCACATACTATTATCATCTTTATTGAAACGTCTCTCTCAAACATCAGCACAATTTTCACATATCAAACACTCATAAATTACTTTAATTACACTTTTTGAAAGATTGTTATTAACAAAATTAACATCATATAGCTAAATATATCTTAAATTTAAAATTTTTTTAAACAGATTGATACAACAATTTATGGAGACCCATACAAAAGGGCACATATCCTCCTCCTTCGGATAAAAATTTTAAATTAACCATCTACCTTCATCTTCTTTAATCTACAATTATCATCTCCATTTTTCTTATCATGGAATATCATAATAAATCACTTTAACGTGAAATTTTATAAAGCATTGGAACATCACATTAAAATCTCAACCAGAAAACATTTTAAATAAAATCATCATGACTTTCTTTTACTTTATAAAATTAAGTCTCACTTTTCCTTTATTTATATCTTTAATTAGGTCACTTTTTATTTCCCTAATCTTACTATGAAATATCAAATGTTTAAATTCCTTTAAATAACACCTTTTACACAAACTAAACTATAAATACATATTTCTATAGTTAACACTATCTTTTAAATCACATTTTGTATTTTACTTCTAACTTGTTGCTAGTTTCATTAGCAGTTTTTTTTTTAATAACTCATTATCTAATAAATCTAGACACTTTTCATCTAAAGAGATTAACTTTATCCCTGAAGATTTATTAATTTTATGATCACTACTACAATATTTATGAAAATTCTTAAATTCATCCATAACTCTTTTCATAAATTGATCTTTCATAAGATCTACTCACTCTTATCATATTATTCATTTCTCCCTAAATTATCATTTATTGACTTGATAATAAATTATTTCATTATACAAAAATAAAATATCTGAACATCACACTAAAATCTTCACCCACAATACATCTTTTGAAAATTGTAATTCACCCTTCAGAAGGATATGGAATTAAACTTCTTGCATTATAAGTTCCTTTCTCACCATCTGGTGTGGTTAACATAAATGCATTTTCACCTATATTTTAACTTAATTTCTTACTACTAGCTTTATTAGCTGGTCTTTTTAGAATTGTGGTCACACCACTAGTAGAAGGCTGGTTATTTTGATCATCATTTCTATCCCTAAATGTATCAAATTTAACAAATTTTTTTAAGTGTGGAGACATCCTATCTCTACCTCTGTATTCAAATCTCCTTTTATATCCTGCAGAAGATCTCACACCAGTATTGACATTAATATTTGCTAACGGATAATTATTTCTATCTTTGTTTATTTTAAATCTATTGTCCATAGATAATTCAGCTACCTCAAGAGCATCTAATACCTCTGATACTTCTTCTATTGAACCACGATCAGCAGCTATCAACAACTGTTCAACATTTTTAGGCAAGTTATGCCTTACTATTCTTACAATCTGTCCTTCTGATAATGGACAAGCAGTCAATGTTTTCAACCGAACAGCTTGATTTCTAAAAAAGCTTGTATAACTGCCTTTGCTGATATGGTATTTTTCTTGGGTAATTTGGTATCTAATGCAATCTTGTTTATCAGAGTTCCAAAAACTTCCAACAATAAAACATTTAAAGTCGCCATAAGTTATTGGTTTCTCAAACAGTGATTGCCACCAATCTTTGGCAATTCCATACAAATGATTACTACAAACTGCCACTTTTTCTTTCTCTGACAATGAACATATGGAAAATAATTCGTCTAAATTATTTAAAAATTCTGAGGGATTTTCCATATATTCTCCTTTAAATGGTTTGACTTTCATAAAACGTAAAGCCATTGAATTATTTGCATTTCCCTCACAATTAACCCCTTCTCTAATCGGTCTACGATCAATTTCTTTCACAACAGTATTTTCTGACTGATTACTATTATCATTTTTCCTTACCGATTCTACTTTATTTATTCGTGATGAATTAACATAATCCTCATATGCCTTATCACTTACTTTCCCTTTTAATACTTCTGTCTTTGTATTATTTACATTTTTCATCTCTATCTGGTCATACATCTGTTGAAATTTTCCCTCTAAATCCATTTGTTCAAGAACTTGCTTAACATACCCTTTCTGTTCCTTTCTAAATTCATCCAAATTTTTATCTAAGATTTCCTTATACTTATCATTATTTTGCTCTAACATACCCGCATGCTCTTTTATATCATTTTGCATACGTTTTAAATTCTCTCCTACCTTTGATCGATATTTATGTTCATCGATTCTCTTAATATCTAAATCCTTAAATTTTTCTATTAGTTCCTTCTCTATTTCATCCTTTATATCTCCTTTAGTCTGAACTATTGCACTCCTAACACTTTTAATATCTTCACTAACATTATTAACATGGCTTTTAACCTCACAAATCTCACTATCAACCTTCAATTTATAGCTATCAATTTTTAAAGCTAAATCATTATTATTTATTCTACATTGATCAATAGATTCTGCTATTTGATCTTTCAAACTTTTAATCGTACTCTCTGAAAATTCACAAAATCTTCTTTCCAACAATTCCTGATTTTTATCATCAATTTTTATTACTTCTAACTTTAAAGATTCAACTACTTCTTCATTTTTACTAAACTTTATATCCAGATTATTAATTTTATCTTCTACTTCTTTTTTAAAATTCTTTACAATTTCAGAATTATTATCAATCTTTTTATTTATATTGTCTATACAAGATCTGATTTCTTCTCTATCCTTACTTAAGTCTTCTTTAACTTCTTTAATATTTTCCTCAAGAGATTCTACTTTTATATTATTCTTATTTATATACTCTCTAAGAGTATCAAACTTCATATTCATATCTTCTTTAAAAGACTCAAATCTTATACTATTTTTATGACTCTCCTCTTTCATTTCTGCTTTAATATAATTACTCTCCTTTTTCATTTCTTCTTTAATATAATTATTCTCCTCTTTCATTTCTTCTTTAATAGCATCAAACCTAATACTATTTTTATGACTCTCCTCTCTCATTTCTTTCTTAATAGAATTATTCACTGAATCAATAATACCTTGACTCATTAATTCAAAATGCTTCATAAAATCAAACATTGAGAAGTTCTCTATATCTTTCTCAGTTTTTATTACTTCTTTCTCTACTGTTTTAAAAATTATCTCTTCCTCCTCCTCTATTTCACTATCCATATTTTGCGTATTTTCTAATATTGTCTCACAATCTACTAATTTCTCCACTTCTTTTCTCTCCTCACAACTATTATCCTCAACAATAAAATTAGACATTTCAACCTCTAAATCTTTATCCCAGTTATTCATTTCTATATTTTTTAAAATTCAATTCTATTAGTATGCAGTACTTATTATCAATATTTCAAAATAATAATTCCCTATCAACCTTTCCATCTCCACTCAATTCACTTCTACAATCAATCACAAAACATCATCTTTGAAAACTCTACACTATTTATTATAAACTAATTATATAACTACGAATAACAAAATTGTGTCATGTCATTATCTTCACACCTATGATCCACAGACAATTTGCACATAATATATTATATTAAATATACATTTAAAATATCTTAAGAATTGACATGGTCATATTACAAAATAATTATTTGCCACATTTTCATAATTTACATTATGAAATTATAATAACTTCACTAATAAGATTTTTATTTTAATTTTATAATTTACATCTAATCAATTATAACTACTATTATAGAAATACTAAACTATTTATATTTAATAAATATACTAATCATTAATTCCTAAATTATACATTTTAACCCATACACTATTTTTACTAACAAATCTATACCTATCACTCTATTCCCCTAACATATACCAACCCTAAAATTGTGTATCCTAATCCTTAACTAATTATCTAAGCCTACAACGTTTGGGCGCCAAAATCCTAACTACCGTTTGTACCCTCACTTCTCGATATATGATATAACTTAAATATGACTAGCTCAATTAAATCGTTATGCTTAACTAAAATATGTATAACTATCTTTAATATATTTTTATAATACTATATCTTATCAAATTTATCATAACTTATCAAAAATTAATATAGTTCAATATCATCTACTAATTAAATAAGTATTTACTAAAATCATGAGACTGTGAAGTGAAGTTACAATTGGTAATTGAATTTACATTGAGCCAATGTCTTCCCAAGACATTATCTCAATGGCATAAGAATACTAATTACATCTTTATTATTTCATTACTACATCTACAGCACTCTTATGTCTTTTATAAATTAACTACCTTTCATAATAATAGATAAATAAATCTCAATCTTTTGTTAAGGAAATATAATTAAATAATCTCAGGTTCTTCTAATTATCTTAAAGTAATAATAATTCGTGCAGATAGGAATGATAAGGGATTTAATATCAAACCTAAATACACCTAACTTACTCCAATAACACTAACTAACAAGAATAATCTTTAGTGTATAACTTAATCTTATCTATTTTTATTATACTATTAATCATTAAGAAAATAAGTAAATCATATACATGTCTTTCATTTCCATATAGCATCTTAATTTTTAAAATATACTAAATTCTTATAATTTAACAATCTGTGGCAATAAATAATATTATACTCTTATATTGTGCATTATAATTACTTTCTGACCATCATAATATTATATGTTAATGTCAATCAATTTCTATAAATTATATTAAGAAAATATTGTGTTTCTTTCTAAAAATAATAATAATAATAAATTCATATTGTGCAAATATATTATGTTTATTCAAATTATCTGTTGTCAAATGCTGTGGTGTAAAATAATGAATTCGACACATTTTAAAACAACTTAACAAATTTATTTACATCAACTTTAACCAATAACTTATTTACACTATTTACATTAAAAGTGGAAACCAAAGAAAATAAAAAAAAATAAGAAAAATAATAATACAAGTTTTTTTTTTACACTGTTACTATTTCCATAATCATAAATAAATAATTTATACATTCTTTAAATGTTTTATCAACAACATTTAATTAAGTTGATGAACTTAAAATTTAATAGATATCATTTTGTCATCAATTAATACAAGAAAATTTTATGTAAAATATCCTAAAATGTAGCACATGTAAATAAACAAACGTTAACAATTAAAATGCTACTTCACCTAAGTATTTCTGCTATTTATATTATAATGTACTAATATGTATTACATTTACTATTAGCATTACTCCAATGTCAAATAATGTATAAACTGATATAACTTTGTGATATAATAATAATTATTGATTATAATTATTTATTTCATTCTAATGTAATTTCATACTACATGTCTTACCAAAATATGCAATACGTATATGTTCTTTTAAAATAATCTTTAAAATTATTCAACAATTACCGATTTTATAAGGTATTATATTAAATAAAATTCTATGATTCTTTTCTATTTAAACTATTACTCTTCTTAACTTGTTATTCCTATTCCTTCCTAATAAACTTCTATCTACAAATATCATTTTAACCTTATTTAACTTCAGGAAAACAGATGACCAATTTTTTTTAAAAAAAAAATAATTATCCAAAATCTCTTATACCTCATCATCTATATACGATAAACCTTCAATCAAAATATAAATTTCTATGTAAAATTAACTTAACTTATCTAATAAAATAAAATAAAATATAGATTTTTATATCTCTTACTAACTTGAAAAGAAAAATAAATAACTTATACTAATATAATAAATCTCATTCCTAATATTGTAACAGAAACATTAAAATTTATCCACGAAAGAATCATATAATTGTTTCTAGATTTCTCATATTACGTTGTATTAAATTTACATCATAAATTCAAAGTATGCATATTAAAATAAAACTGTTATTACTAATCTTATGTGTGTATATTATTTAAATATTTATACATTCATTCAACAATCAAATAATATTTGGTTGATCTAAAGAAAAACATATCAAAATACATCAAATTATTATTATTATATAATTTTTACCATAAATGATACTCTAATGTACAGTCCGCCATACGATGTCCTCCAGGATTATAGTTTTACAAAATAATTTCACATTTACACTCAACAATTATTCTTTAAAATATTACGTGTCGTATAATTATAAAAAATAAACTTTATGCAATGAAATGTTATATTAATATTTAGTTATTTTTTTAAAATGTAAATGTACCTTTCCTATCTTTAACAAATCAATAATTAATTAAATATTTATGTTAGTTAATAAATAAAACATATTACATAAAATCCAACGGTGTCTTCTTTCACCCATAATTGTTCTTTTTCCTAGGCACAAACTTTCACCAAACATTACTTCCTTTTCCGGTACATCACGTGTTTTAAAAGTTTTTATAAAAAATGAAAACGTTCTTTTTTTAAAAAAAAAATAAAATAAAAGTCAGTTCCACCATAAACAAAATAAAATTAAAATAGTTTATAGGATCCGGATTCATTTCTTTAAGGAAAAAAATTATTTAAAAGTTATTATTTTTTAGAATTAGTCAATAGTTTATAAATTCTTATTTAATTATTCTAAATTGACTTGGATATCCACGTATATTTTATTTGCGCATTCCTTAACAAATATCTAGGTAAGATTAATTTTTTAATTCTTCTGTACGACCAGCGTTCAGACTTTATTAATATAATAATTTTATTTATAGGTATTTCTTTACCAGTTAAACTTCCAATTTATTTGCCTTTTAAAACTATTAAAATTTAGTCTTTTAAACCACAAAGACTTCACAAGGCAAGTATTTATACAATTAATTTAATTACCATATCTTTACTAAGATATATACCTAAATTTATAATTTACAAATACTTTCTTCATAAAGAAGTATTTCTCTTTCTTTAAAATATTTGTCTTTATAAAAATTAATTACAATTAACTTTTAAATTTATATAATGTCCTACATATTACTTTTATCCATCTAGTAATTCTCCTAGTTAATCCAGCGTTTGTTATATTTTTAGTATAAAGTCTCCAATACATTTTATCCTTATACGATGTCTTCATGACTATTTGATAGTAAATTGAGCTTCGATAGAGACGATCAATAGGAAACTATAATTAAATTAGCACTGCATATTTGACGGTAAAACTTTTTATAAATTATTTAAAACCACTCTCTTATAATTTTTAAAATGACTACGAGAGCGTCTATAATTTTACTTAGCTATCTCTAATAGCACACTTTACTTTTAAAAATTACAATCATAATCCCCTCCGAACAATTGAACCTTGGTTTTATACCGGAATAAACTTCCCACTTGATTGGTAAATTAAACAATCAACTTGCTAGCTTATTTACATATTTTACCAACAATACAGAATTAAAAATAAATAATGACTTATTTAATATTTATTATTTATTACATTATTAAATTCTTAAATTAATCTTTATCATTTATTTAAATCCATTAAACATTTTTTTAAAATATACTTTCTTACTTTATTTCACTTTTAACTTTTATAAGATTATTTTTATAAACAAACTAAGTCTATTTTTATTCGTTATGTTTTTTTTTTAAAGCAGCATTTTAAAAATCAGATTTAATGTTTCACATTAATTATCTTTATTTTTATCTCGTGATAGCCAATATAATACTTATAATTTTTATAACAGAATTTTAAAATAGTTTTGGCAACTTTACTAAAAAAACTCACAAGCATGTGTGTATGTGTCTAACTAACATCTGTTTTACAACACAGATACAAACGCTTGTAATAATCTAAAAATAAACTAACAATTTCATTTTTTAAAAATAAATATTTTTAAAATAAACAATATATTATAACAACTTTTAAAATAATAATTCGATATTATTAAAATCAAATATTAATCTTCTATTATGTACTACTAATAATTAAAATATTTATATACACCTATTAAATATTAATCTTTATCAACAATAAATATATGCATTTAATTTTAACTTGTCTTTTTAAAAACTTTTAGTTTTAAACATTTATTTATTAAATTTATTAATGCAGTATTAATTATGGCCAGTTTTCCCAACCACATACTATTATCATCTTTATTGAAACGTCTCTCTCAAACATCAGCACAATTTTCACATATCAAACACTCATAAATTACTTTAATTACACTTTTTGAAAGATTGTTATTAACAAAATTAACATC